>VDFB02026320.1:163915942-164017547 GCA_007258455.2 Sequoia sempervirens | reverse complement strand
GAGAATCCAAATAACTTGATCTATGAGAAATTGAAACAATAAACTCTCTAAAAATAGTACTTACCTCTTACAATTTATTGTCTTTGTTAGGTCAGTATCCTCAATTCTTGAAGGAAATTTAGCCAAATTTCCACATGTCTCACAAATTCCTTTTATGCAATTTATTTGAGGTCCATTTTCATGATCACATAATATAGACTTTATGAAAAAACTTGCCTGTTTAGGAGGTGCATTTTGAAACCCACATCTTTCTTCTCTCATCTTTCGAAACACCTGATAGTAGAGATCAAAATCAATATGATAATGACAATAAGAAGTTTAAAAAAACTTGTTTATCTTCACATAATATGGCTTTAACATTTGAAACATTGTTTGCCCAATCTTTATATGAGGATATGCATTACAAAATTTCATATACATCTCAAATTGTGTTATGTCTAGCTAATGTTTGATATGATTTTCATAAATACTAGGTCCAATCCTATGTCTCATAACATCTCTAGTATTTGATGATGGACGAGTTTGATCATGCCAAAAACCTGAGACCAAGTTCCTAACAACATCTTCAATCTTGTCAGAATGGGGAGCTCTACACATAATTTCCAAATTTCCTTCTAAACTCTCATCCAAGAACTTTCTCTTTTTCTCATATTTTATCAATGTGGTTCTACTATAGCCAATTTCAGTTGAAAGTGTAGACATTTTTCATTTTCTTGCTATATATTGATGTACAATAGATGTCAACATCACCCTCCTTGTAGTGGCCTTATCCACTGATCGAGATCCTTCCCAATGGAATCTAAACCCTTTTTAACATTTTTAGACAATATCCTTTTGTATTCTTATTGTTTCTTCTTATTTGATGTCGAGATGTACACCCAACAATTGTAATGACTCTTTGAGCTCATCACAAAGAAGTGGCATTAAACAATTGGGTTTTCAAGTGTATCAAGATGATTGAAATGATGATTGATCAGTTCCATTTATAAGGTCATTGACCTCTTTCTCTCTTATTATATAGAAATTTGGTTGGCATAATATTTCAGTTTCTCCATATCCATTTCAAGTAAATGATCTAAATTTCTATGGGAAATTTGTTTCCTCACCTTCTCAACTAGTTTTATATGCTCATCCATACTAGTAGGAGGAAGTGATCCTGACCCATCTCCAACATGCATTGTTTGAACTTGTGCCTCCTCCCTATCTTCAAGGACCATGCATTCTTGAGTGGATTCATTTGATCCAATGTTTAGTTTTGGCTCGACTTGAGCATGAAAAATTCCTGCTTGTTGAGCCCTTCCTACATGCCACAAAATATTTTGCAAACAAAAGTGAGAGATGATGTTATATAAGTGAAGTTTATGTATGAAAGCAAACAAACTAATAAAACATGATGCTATAAGTGAGAGAAGTTTGTGCTAGTTTTATATGCTCATCCATACCAGTAGAAGGAAGTGATCATGACCCCTCTCCAACAAGCATTGTTTGAACTTGGGTCTCCTCCCTAACTTTAAGGTCCATGTGTTCTTCAACAGATTCATTTGATCAAATATCTAGATTTGGCTCGACTCCAGCTTGAGGAATCCCTAGAGCATAAAACATAAAAATAATTTGAGAACATTGAAGTGATGAAAATAAAAGACCAAAGACACAAAACACAAATATTGAAACAAAAAGAATTAGCTTAAGGAATTGGAGTCAAGGATCATATAAACATTGCAACTTGCATGACCAAGATGACTTGAGGACATTTAAAAGTATTATAGTCATTCAAGTGCAATGATGGTTAGAAACCTTCAAAACAAATGTGTGTTAAGACATAATTTAAAGAATAATCTATCATATATAACTATTATTCCTTGGCACCATATAGCTTGATTTTTGATGTATACATGTGTTAGTCTCTAGAAAACTTGACATTGCATTGGGTTTAAGTATAATTTGAGTTCTAATTTTCAAATAATTCTAGAGCTTAGAATTGGGCATTTATTAAAATATTTAAAAAATATTCTTAAGGAACTATTGATCATTAGATTAAATTCAATGGGAGTTTAGAAAAATCTTAAGCTAATTAGATGTTGCAATGTAGATTGGATAGGGGATATTTATCACCAAATATCAACATTAGAATGCTACTTCATTGTACATGAAGTTAGTTCATGAATAGTAAGAGAAAAATAATGGTTTCTTTCAAAGGGAGTGAAAGTTAGAATATATAGGAATTTGCAAAGCCATAAAATGATTAATGTGGTTGAAAAAATTATGAAAATCAAAGTGGCATAGTGAGGGACACAAAATTTAAGGTTTCATTGGAGAACTAAGCATGTATTGAAGTACACTATCATTTTCTTCATGAACAAAGTAAAGAGAAAATTGTGTAAATGCAATACTCAACAATGATAATGTGATGACAAAAACATTAAACAAAGGTATTGGTAAAAGATAAGTGTAAGGTTTGTAGGGAAGGATTTAATGTACAATATTTTAGTTTAAGAGTACATTTTAAGTTGGGGTATTGTAAGTTGAAAAATGGTCATACATTAAACATTTATAATTTTAATAAGAAAGCCAATGCAAAATGTATGCACAAATTATGGATTACATCCCATCAAATGAATACTCATGTTTTTTCAAAGTAAAAGTCCTAAACACACACTTGAGAGTGAGAGAGAGAAGAAACAAGCATGTACCTTGTTTCTTTCTATGATAATTTTCCAAGTTTTGTTCACGCCACTTATGTTCTTCTTTTGATAATTTTCGTTGCGATGCATTTTTTTTTTTTCTTTGTTGTCCCATTTTCTTCAACTTAAAGATGACTCAAAACAAGTCCTCTACCAACTTAGTTAAATTATCCTCCAAATTTTTCCTTGATTGATAAAAATGAAAAGTTGTCGAGCTCCAATATTTTACTCCTTGATAAATGTGCAAAAACTTCTTCTCAAAATCTGCAGCTCAAGTGATATAAGTAAATTAATCTTGCAATTTTATATCAGGAATAATGAAAAATAAACTTCTATTTATATGCATATGGGATGGGAAAAAAATTATTCTAGTGTACATGGAATAACTAGATCCTAGTTTAAATGAATCAAGTAGTAAACAAACAAGTTATTTCATTGTGGAGTTTGTTGTTATTTAATTCATAGGTATGCGTGCAACATATCTAGTAATTTTAGAATTTTGTTGAAGTGTCAAAAATGTATATTAGAGGTATAATTTGAATTGAATTTCAAGTTACTTGTTAAAAATGTATAATAGAGGTATAATTTGAATTAAATTTTCTTCATTATATTTGAATTGAATTTCAAGTTACTTGTCAAAAACATATAATAAAGGTATAATTTGAATTAAATTTTCTTAATTATATTTGAATTGAATTTTCTTAATTATATTTGAATTGAATTTCAAGTTACTTGTCAAAAAGATTATATCTTGTCCTTAACTCAATGGTTCATGTTGCTTAAGTCATTTTAAAATTTTTTTTTATTGTGATCAACATGAATGAACTTAATTATAAAGTGGCATTGATTTCCCTAAAATTCTAATAGAGATCAAATGTATATTGAATATAAGGAAATGTAAGTTGTAAGAGATCATAAAATAAGAAAACATGTATGTATATTGAATATTTAAAGTAAATGCATACATATATTATGTGTTAACATGTTTAAACCATAAGCAAACACATGTACATACATGTAAAGGGATTCAATACATATAAACATAACACATATTATAAGCAAAGAGGAAAATGTATGTATATATCATATAAGAAAATATATGTACATATCAGATAAGCAAAATGTAAATTAAAGATCATCAAATGTCGAATACTAAAGATCAACAAATAAGCAAATGTATGTATATCATATAAGCAAATGTAAGTTAGAGATCATCAAATCTGAAATACTAAAGATCATCATGTATAAGAAAATACATGTGGTAAAGATCATAAATCTAGTGTGCATGGCCTAATATGAATGTCTACTCCTAGTCGAATGGCCATTTGAATGAGAATGGTCTTACTCTGATGGATGTGTTGATCCCTACAAATAAAATTGTGTACAGGATGTGTTACATATAATTTATATTAAATAAATTTTATGAAAGTTATTTTTAAATGAACTTGTATTTTTAAATATCAATCTAGATCTATGCATACATAAATATTGCATGTACATATACACATATGATTATATAAAAATGTAAAACTCACATGTCCATTGGCAGCAGATTCATCCACAGAGTCACATCGATCATGCACATGATCTAGACCAAGGCTAGGAGTGATATGAGGTATGTCCACCTGTAACAATATATATACATATATATATATCAACTTACATGAATATCTAGTTAAAAAAAAAATTAAAAGTAATGAAAAAAGAATTGAAACATGCACATGCACACATACATGAATATCATTTGATATCAGATGACCTAAGTCCTCTGAAATGATTGCCTCCACCATATCCACCAAACGGTCAAGCAACGAATCAACATCTGTATCCATCTGATCTATCCCATGTCGTGCCAAAAATGATAAATGTAGAGGACTATGAAGGTGAGATGGCATCAGTGATGATGAACCAGAACCAATCAACATATCAGTAAAACCAATAGTCTGTGTAGCTGTCGAATGAACTATAGGTGGATCCTGATGCGCACTAGTGCTCGAATGAGAGTGACGAGGATCCTGGAACTGAATGACCTCTGCATCTCCTGATGCGCACTAGTGCTCGAATGAGAGTGACGGGATCCTGGAACTGAATGACCTCTGCATCTCAAATGATCTCTAACATGCTCTATACTGATCCCATTATCTGATGCAATGTTGGCATATGCCTCCAACATGTCCTCATCCAAACAATGCAGAGTCATGCATGCCATATCTCCTGTAAGTGCATCAAGCTGTGTAGGAGTAGAGAAGCTGACCACTGTCAAAGGATCCATGGTGGTCCACTGTGTTGAAAATGGCAAGGATCGGGAATGTCTGGACATCAAATACTAACCTGCACGATCATCAGATATCCTAGTGGTGACAGCCGCAATGTTACCTATAGTGTCAATTGCTTCCTTTTGGGAAGCAACGACAACCTCATCTGCTATGGGGCTAGAACTGGGGTGAGAGCAGGAGACCTCTCACCAACCAATACCCTAAACATTGGGGGTGGTCTATCTTCTCGATGATAGGTGGGCCTATCAACAATCCTGTGACACCCTTGACCAGCTATGGTGGAATGTCTAGGTAGTTAACTTTGAGGCCCAAATGGACCTCAACATACAACTGTTGAACAAAATACAATGGAATCTGGTCATTGTTTGGGTATAGACGATGTGCTACGAGAAATCATGGGTAGATCAATGAGGCCATAACATGATCAACACATCTAGTGACCTGGTATCCCCTAACCTTACACACATTTTGATAAAATGGAAAACAAGTGGATTTTATCATTTCTTTGGTGACACTATCCTGTATTTGTTTAAGGGGAACACCACCATGTACTTCTTCCCACATGCAAGAAAGAATAGCAGCCACTCTATCTAGGGAATATGCACTAGTCCTTTCAAGTTCATCTTTTAGTTTTTCTAGACTATGCAATATTGACATGCATGGTTCACTATATATCCCCGGGTTTTCACCCTGTGCTAATGAATCTCTCAATTATTTAATCTCATTAATGGTATTTGCAAACAAAGAATTTGGCACAGGTGTAACATGATCTACATTTTCCATGTTATATATATATATACAGTACACCTAAAAGAGCAATGAGACTTTGGTAAATAATATATCTAGATAAAGGGAATACAAATCTAAAATAGTTGTAATAATTCATCTACTCATCAATAATATTTTCATACCATTAACAATTTAAAAAGAATTGGAAGACAACTATAATCTATAACATAGCATCCTTAAATGGTTCAAATTTTAAATGAAACGATGAAAAAAATAAGAATACAAAGATTAGTATAAAATTATTTTAAAATAATTGGGGATAAAAAATATTTAATCTAATAGTTGTTAACATAAATGAACTTCAAAATAGGATTATGTAAGTGAAAAAAAATTCTAGGCCTTCATTGAACCTAAAATTTATCTAGTTAAGATATGTCTAAAATTAAGAATTCACACTAGAATATCAATATTCCATAAGAATCTCATAAAGAGGATGAATTTAATGGAAGATAATATAAAATCCTCCATATGAGGATGAATTTTATCATAACACAGTGAATCATATCAATTATATAGCCAAGAACATCAAAAAATTATAGATTGGAAAGCAAAATAATCAGACATTTATCATATTTTTATATGTATAGAGTTTAGATACCATCAAACTATTTAAACTTATAGATTGCATAAAGATATAAATTGAATCATTAAAAATAATTTATTAAGAATCAAATCTAATAAATTTTGACTTCATATTGCATACTTGTTATAAATATCTCACTAATAGAACCATACATTTTATATATGTTAAAAAATATATAATTGTTATGCCCATAATTTTTCACTATATCTTGACGTGGATCTCCTTCAACTAGATCAATTAAAAATTATTTGTAATGTTGGAGGAAAATGGATTTAATATCATTAGAGTTGTCATAGAACTACCTCTCTTGATCAACGATAGATATTATCCACTCTCGAGAATGTAAATATGTTCGAGATAACTAAAAAATAATTTGTATCCCTTATATCCTTTCATCCAATGTATCCTATCTCTTAATTGAGATCCTCTACCACAATTAAGTTCAAATATTCTAAGTTTTATTTCAATGGAAGCAACCACTCATTGTAGAAAAGTTATTAGTAAGTGCTAAAGCCAAAACAAGTTTTTTTTTTCTATTTGGATCCATATTTTTTTTCCATTCTAGATCTCTTTCTAGCATATTCTTATTGTAAGATCATAGTAAGGTAGTGCAATAGATTTAATTGCATCATTCCACAATTGTATCCACTTACCATTTTGATGAGGTCTAGGAACATCAACCAAAGGGATATTAGGGAAGCAAGGTGATCAATTTGATTGAGGTGGGAAGTGTTGAGCTTGAAGGATAGATTATTAGGTATGAGGAATAAGAAGTTTCAAAAGTTTAAAGAATTGGGAGGTGATACGTGAGATATAGGTTTAATAGAATCTACTTAAATAAGGGTGTTTTGTGGAGAGGGGACAATGGAAAGAG
This sequence comes from Sequoia sempervirens, assembly GCA_007258455.2. Taxonomy (NCBI): domain Eukaryota; kingdom Viridiplantae; phylum Streptophyta; class Pinopsida; order Cupressales; family Cupressaceae; genus Sequoia; species Sequoia sempervirens. The sequence continues at coordinate 164,010,344 of VDFB02026320.1, read as the reverse complement.
AAATAACTAAGTTTTAATCTATAAATACATCTAAGTTTCCCTTAGTTCACCATCTCTTTAGTTGGTCCAAGTGAACTAGTGATCAGTATAAGAATATTTTTTGTCTAAAATGGGATCTAAACCCCTCAAGGTATTTCTAGTTAGGATGTAGGAATTCAATTATTTTTTAGAAAGTTTATGAGAACTAAACCAACTTGTATCTTGGTTTTTCCCACCATATCATATTCACCTCCTTGTAGCCATTTAGTCATAGGGAGGGCATAAAAATCCATTCCCACAATTTAACTTGAGATGAGGAGTCATTAGGCATACAATAAAGAAAAAATGAATAGGTATTCCTTGGATTAGTAGTAAGCACTAAGCACAATTGTTGTTGGGATCCACTCCTCAATAGATGATAAACTTAGCCAAGTGTTGGGAAAGGTGGGTCAACCTTGCATCCTAATATTTTGATTTATTATTTTGTCCTCATATTAGGAAATGAGGCATCTCACTTTGTGTTGGTAGTTATTTGTCATTTGTTGAATGCTTCAAGGGAGGTGTCTAAGATGTTCTAAATGCATATAATATTATTATAGATTTATAAGATGAAACCCTCTTATGACATATTCTTATGAAATTTAAGAGCATGACTATAGAATATTTACAGTAAAGTATTGACCAACATTATGAAAAATCATAAGAAATCTTTTAAGAAATAGCAACTGTGTCAAGGAAAAAGATGTGGACATTTACAAGAACTTTTTTTTTAAGCAAAAGTGGGAGACCACTTATAATTTTATTTATATATAATATTTTACATATAGCTGGTTTAGGCGGACATACTGGCGGGAAAGAACCATCAAGAAATCCCCCAGTTGCAGTCCGAGTAACAAATTTTACAAAATATCAAAAAGCCCAGTGAGGTCCTAGTACAAATACCAACCAAAGCACATTGGTTGAATACATTAGTACATATGCACATATGCATTAGAAGTCATATACTAGATATACCCGTGACTCGAATACATAACACAGTGGAGATTACAAAACCTTACTAAACATAAGACTGATAAGCTAGGAAGCCACTTTCAAAAAGATGCAAATTTTCCACCAACATGTTGAAAGCCATTAACCGAGCTTTCTTTTGTTTCCAATCTTTTACCTTTGTGTTGGCGATCATGCTCAAATGAAGGTTTTGATTTGTTAATATTAGGCATATAACGATAAAAAAATTTCTTTTTGGATGAAGATGGAAGTTGCAAATCATGAGTGCAAACATGACTTCTCAAGAAATAAATGGCATGATATTTTCTTTTTAAATCATCAATCTCCTCCATGGAAATGGCAGATCTGTATCTGTTTAGAACTTGGTAGAGATGTGAAGAAGTATCATGCATTGTGGATAATAACATGCCTTGGAATATGTGAACATAGGTCTCTTCTTATGAAACAAAACCTTCTTTGAATAATTAACATTAGAAATTAATACAGTTTGGCGAGCATATTGTATAATCACACTAGAAACCAACAATGGAAGATTAAGAGTGTCAACTAAGAACTCCACCTTATAGATAACATTCATACTAGAAGCCAACAACTAAAGACCAAATTTCATAAATAAAGTTCATGTGTTATATATCATGCCTTTGAGGGGTCCACAAGTACCATGAGCCTTTTGAAATCCTTCTCCATCTAAATGCATCCATTCCAAGACCATCGGGAGGTGGGTATACAATATGAGCCAAGTATTAATTTCTAATGTTAATTATTGAAAGAAGGTATATAAATTATTCGAGCATCTTAATTCTCATACTGAGTTACATCTTAGTCAATTTCTCAATGTATGAGTTCCATATATTTGTAAATTTTTTCTTAATATAAAACATATTTTATTTCATTAAAATTAACCTATCTATTCCATGTTACAAAGGATGCTCTTATTTTAAATTATAAGTATATAATTCAAAATTAATTAGTAATTTTCAAGATAGAGTACACACAATTTCTTTAGTTAAAATAAAATAATATTCTTATTTCCATGTGAGAGTTATGTAGAATGGTAGTTTGATGTCTCAAAAATATTTCTTTCATATATACTAAATTTTTATCATTACATTATGAGTGAATCATCTCAATTATATATCCAAGCACATCAAAAATTTATAGAGTGGAAAGAAAAATAATCACACATTTATCATATTTTTGTAAGGTGTTCGAAAAGACTAAAAGTTTCCCTAGAAAGAACTAATTAAGGAATAAAAAAAATGGAAAGTGTCTACCTCATTGTATGTTGACCTTTCCCATATAAAAAGATCATGGAAATGCTAAATGAGTTGATATAAGAATTTTTAAGAATGAAGGCACAAAATTCATAACACTAATCCTAAAAGCAACAAGAAAGGCAATGAATAAAATCTTCCTAGTTATTTTGAAAGAAACTTTAAAAGGTTCTAAATCCCCTTCACACCCCTTTCTAAATGAAGATAAAATAAATAAGTTACCAAATATTTCTTAGAGTTGAAGGTGGTGATTTTAATATGATTTGAGAATAAATAAGATAAATTAGATGAAATCAAGTTTTGTTGTAAAGGTGATGAATTTTGGGGGAATAAGATGAAAATAATTTTGAACCTAGTTGACTCATTAAATGGAAATAAGATAGATTTTAAAGGGGCTTTATTTAAAATATGTAATAGTTAGATATGTACTAATACATTATATTCTCTATTAGATAGTTATTTATTCCATAAACATTTCTTACAATCTTATAATTTATTAATAATAGTGATGTGTGCATCCCTAGACACTCTTTGATAACCACACTATTAATGTTTCTATTTTTATTAGAGGATACTCTAATTGAAAAGCATGTAAAGATGAAGGGTTAGTTAGCCATGATATTAATGCAATGAAAGGTGGGATTATCTTGATGGTATCAAAGTTATCTTAAAGATATATTGAAGGTTTTTCTTCTATGCCCGAACACATTTAGTGAAATATAATGAATATGTGTTATCCTAGAAAAATATGTATAGCATTAAGGATAAAATTTAGACTTTAAATTGAAATAAAATGTAAAATATTTAGAATAAAAATGGTGGGGATGGAATACAAGCTTCAAGAATCTCCTTGTAATAATTAATTGCAATAATAAATGATTAAAACTAAACACGAATGGATATGTCACCAATAATTTTTAGATAAAAGGACTAAAATTAGAGCTAGGATATCTTAGTTCAAGTATTAGGATAAAGGTATCAAATTCTTATTCAATGTAAACATAGCCGAGTTTGATAGATAAAAAGTTGTCCCCATTAATACTAGGGGAGCATTGTCTAATGAGATTAAGTTGACACTATTCAATTTTTAGAAGTTAGAACCCTAACATTTATATGAGGCTTGTAAAATAGAACCTTATTAGGAAGAGTAGGAGAGGAGAAATGAACCCATAATAATTATACTTGTACAAATAAAAATAATAATAATGTTTAACCATTTCAAAATGTTAAATTTGTTTCACTATGGTGATCAATAGCTAATTTTTACAAGGAGGCCACAATTTATAGGGAAATGAAGACTACATAAGAGGAGAATTTATTAACATAGTAGCTTGGTTGTAGTTGTTTCTTTAGCATTAAATATTTTCTCTTTTTTCTTTTGATGTTGAATATTTTATTTGATCTCTTAAAACTTATCAATGGAACTTGATCTTCATAATGATTATTTTCTTCTTTTTCAATTATTATCATCTTAGAAGGAATACCATTTGAATTTAGAGCAGGGAGAAATGTATTTTTCTTTTAAAGTATTTAAAATATTATATTTATTTGATGGTTCCTTCTTAACCTCTTCCACTCCTTGGAAAAAATTATCCAACCACTTGAATCTCCTTATATTAATAAATTTACTTCTATGATTTATGTATGTGTTTTTAGTGATTTACTCTTTATCCTTTCAATTTATTCATGATATACTTTAGTATAGTTATAACAAGTATATAATAGTTTTTCATAATTGGATATGCCTTAAGAAACTCTTTAAACATGAAATTATTTGATGAGGGAAGATATAAATTAAGGTTATTCTTTCTTACTTACCTCATGCTCATCCATATTTTTGTCCATAAATATCTCAAATCAAATTGGATTTTGCAAAGAGGATAGCTATATTTTAAATATTTGCTCTTAGTCAAAGTCATTTATTTCTTTGTACAAATTTAAAATTGATTTATGTAATTTAATTTTTAATAGTTTAAACATGGATATATGAAGAATAGTTTTAAATATATATATATATATATATATATAGTAAAGTGGACATATTTTTATATTTTCCTAATACTAGAAAATTTAATAATACCTTCATTACTTCTAATCCTAATAGAATTATTTTATTATACATTTCATTCAAACAATCCAGTTTCTTTCCTCTAAATTTATTCTTCGATTCATACATTTAGTTCACCAACCATTTTTGGAGTAATGTCATAAGACTCAAAGGCAAAATATGAAGAATTTTATCCAAGTTTCCATTGTATGCACCCTAAACTTTATATCATGAATTGTTTGATATAATTTCTCAAATAAATTTGTTAATGAACTGCTTGATATAATGCCTCAAATAAATTTCCAATAGTATTTTTGACAGAGTATGATAGAAATAGTGTTTTTGATATAATGCCTCAAATAAATTTCCAATAGTGTTTTTGATATAATGCCTCAAATAAATTTGTTAATGAACTATTTGATATAGGGTGCATACAATGGAAACACTATTTCTATCATACTCCATCAAAAATTACCATGAACTGTTTGATATAATGCCTCAAATAAATTTGTTAATGAATTGTTTGATATAGGGTGCATACAATGGAAACACTATTTCTATCATACTCCATGAAAAATTACCATGAACTGTTTGATATAATGCCTCAAATAAATTTGTTAATGAACTATTTGATATAATGCCTCAAATAAATTGGAGGTGCCCTGGTAGAAATGTATGCAAAATGTGGAAGCATAGATAGGGCATGTTAATTTTTTGACAGAGTAGGAATGTATCATAGAAATAGTGTATGTTGATTTAGAAACTTTCAAACAAATGTAGTTTCAATTCAACAAATTTGAAAAATTTCGCATTTAGGGTTTAGAAATTTAACAAAAAAATGCATTTTGAAGTCTACTAGCTAGTTGCCCGTGCTTGTCACATGCATTTTGGTAGGGAGAACGGTCGCTTTTGAACCCCTACAACTCCCTTCGAAGCTAAAAAGGAACCTTCAAAATGAGACTGTCAAAAAGGGCAACATTTTGGGCTTTTTGTCCATTCCAAATTAGGATTTTGAAAACTCATTGACACAAAACCCACATTGTGTTTTCCAACCTAGTTATATATTCTGCATGGTTTTTGGTTTCTCTAAATGTTATCCATTTATTCAGTGAAAACATTAAAATGGAAAAATTAGAAAACCCTCAATACAAAAGCACATAAACAACTCTGTATTTCAAATGAAAACCCCTTTTCAGAAGAAAAATCCTTGGAAACCTATCAATGAAAACCCATCTTTGCAACGAATAGCCGTTCAATTCTTCACAATTCCTAGGTGGAATGGAAAAATGGCATATATTTTTGGAAAATATACATACCTGCTAGCTAGATTCCTACGCCTATTAAGTGCATTTTTGTAGGGAGTGTGGTTGCTGTACTTCAGCATTCGAACACTTGCAACTCCCTTCCGCACTCCCTGGCAACCTCCAAAATGTGAATGTTGAAAATAGCAACATTTTGTGCTTTTTGTCCATTCAAAATTCTAATTTTGAAAATCCATCGGTCTTGCCACATTTTTTTGGTGATGAGACAGGTGACATCACTTCAAATGACACATGCCAAAACGTTCATCAACTCGGTCTGTCAAGTCTTTCTATCAGTGCACTTTGTCGGGAGAGTGGCATGGGGGATGGGGTGTTATGTTATAATGTCTATACATAGGTGTGTTTTGTCAGGATATTAGCTTCTCCCATTATTAAATACAAATATATTAAATGAATGAAATTGTAACATAATATTTTTTAATTTTTAAAACTATTCATATTTTTCTTACATATAAATATTTTTTAGATTATTATTTTTTATATTTAAAAACTTTTATAAAAAAATCTATTGATTAAATATAATGCATAATATTAAGAATAAATCTCATTGATTGTGTATATTTTTCTTTCGATATTTTGGATCACACTAAGTGATCCATCATCAAGAAGAGGATAATGAATGAAAATATTGTAGGCATAAACTTAAAAACTTAAAACTCTCGGTTGACCTGCCTGGTTATGATTTGAATTGCTGGTTAGAAGGCCTGTTTTTGTTGATGTTGTGTATGAGATCAAGGCCTTAACCTTGCTCTTTTAATGAAAAAAATAAGCATGGAGAAGGGAGAAGAACTAAAGAATGAGGAACATGGGGCCAAAAAGAGGGGGTAAATACATAGGAGAAAAATAACAAGATTTTTTTTAGAATTTACATAATATTAAAGAACCAAATGAATAATTATGAGAAATACTATAAAATTATTCAAGCATGTATGTGAAATATATAAGAATGTGTTAGAATTTAAAAGGATGAAATTATATATTACAATTAATAAAATGTATCAAAGAGGATAAATGTGAGTAATAAAAATAAAAAAGTGAGAAAATTCTAAAAAACAACAAAAATAATGACCATAAAAAACGTTAAATAATTGCATATATATAAGTAATCATATAAATCAATATGAGTGTGAATATGTAGGTTTATATGAAACTGTATATTAATACTCATGTATGTATAACAATGTTTATGAAAATGTAAATTAATATAAAATGTAGAAATATATGAAAATGGAAAAGAAACAAAATATGTGAATACATAAATATCACCATTATAGATAATAATAGTATGATAAATATAAAAAAATGTATAAGAGAAGAAAATGATAACTAAATTAGAGAACAAAGGAATAGATATATGGTGCAAAAATATGATTAAAATTATAAAAATATTTTTGATAGAGGAAAATATACACAAAACTAAAATAATAGATATGAAAATAAATATAAATATGAATGATATAAGGAAGTGTGAACATGATAATAAGCATAGGTGTCTATAGATATATAATAAATGCATCAAGGTAAATATATAGAAGTACATAACCTATTCTAGAATCATATGTCAGTAATTAAGAACAAATACATACATACATACATATATGAAAAGTAAAATAAAAATGAAAATAAGAGAAATATATATATAACATGACAAAGATGAAAGAAGGAAAAAGTATTGAAATCAAAGAATCACCAAAGAGATAATATATAATTAAATATGAAGGAGGAGATGAATAAGAAAATATAAGGGGAAAATGGGAGAAAATAAGAATAAATGAGCACAAGAGTAACCATGAGAAATTATAAGTAAAAGCATAAGTAAGAGGAGGTTAAAATCAGAAGAAAAGTTGTATGAAGATTCATAGAGAAGGATGGAGAAACAATGGAAAAAAATAGATGAATCTATTAAAAGAAAGGGGTGAGAGAAAAAATAAAAGCTATTGGAAAATTAACATGTGAAGCAAGAAACAATAAGCATACACATGCAAATGGAAATAAAGATAAATGAGTAATAGTGGGTATACACACAAAAAGTAATGCATGAATGTGCATTAGATCAAATGGAAAAAATAATGAATAAGGGGATAAATAAATGTAAAATAAAAATAAAAAGGATAATATGCTTAAGGAATAAAAATACAAAGGATGAAAATGTGAATAAAAACACGAGAGATGATAGAATTGAATGAAAATATGTATATATGTATATAACTTTGTCTGTGTATGAATAAACATGTATGAAAAAATTAAAAAAAATAAAATGGGAAATTAAATGAACGCAAAAGGAAGAAAATAAGTGAATACATAAATATCATCAATAGATAATAAAGTATGATATATAAGAAAGCATATAAGAGGTGAAATGGGTATTCTTAAGAAATAAGAATGGAAAAAAAAGCAATAGGTGAGAATCTATGCATATGCATCTAAACATAAATGCATGAGTATGTGAATAAAATTATAAAATAAAGGAGAATGTGAGGAGAAGTGAAATAGAGGAATGCAAATGAATAGGTGAACACAAGGAAATAGGGTTCCACCTTTTAGGAGATGGAACTAAAGGGGATAAGGTCCTATTTCACTCCTAGTTCATTAAAGGAAACCAAGATCCCTCAACCAATTGAATTGATTAAGGAATGGACTAGGGTTAGGATGGTTTACTTAGGAATGAACTAAAGAGGAATGCAAATGATTAGAAAGAAGGAAATGAAATCAATATGCAAGTGTAGCTATGAAACCTAGAAAATTAAGAATATGAAATTAGATTGATAAAAGAGAGAGAAACAAAAAGATACCTAGAAGAATGATGTAATGAAAACAAGGTTTGAAACCCTAAAATTATACTTCTTGATGTGTATTGGGACTCATATGCTAGACTAGGCAATTTAGTCCCAGTCTAGGATTTCTGGATAGCATTTGGAATCTCTCAGTGATTGATTTGGATCTACAAAAGATTGGAAAAAATGGTGTACTTGACTCATATGCCCATACTATTGCAAAGTGTCTCGTTTTGTCACAAAGTATCCCAGGAGTAGAATTTTGAAGTAAAAATTTGTGAGGCTCTAAAGATGGATTAAATAAACACTTTCCCACTGGTTTCATGTAAATAAATTGGATATATTGCTCTAGATCTGAGTTTTTGTGAACCTTGACAACTTCTTATGACAATTTCGACAACATTTGCAACTTTTTCATTTTGATACGTTTGAAGGCTTCAAATCCACTTTTTCTTCAACCTATAACTTGAAATCACACATAAAAGAAGAGAAAGATATTTTTTTGTTAGGGAATGGGGGTTTTCCTTGGTCAAACCTCCTTTTGGTAATCAAACCTTGATGAGAAATGAAACATGAAACATAAGATGAAACAATAGAACCTTGTTTGAAACCTTGTAGATCTGCAAACAAGCATGAAGCGGCCTCAATGGATGTAGATCTTGATCATGATTCTTGATGAAAGATAATGCCTTTGGATACTTGAATTGATCTTGAACAATACATCACAACATTATCTCAAAACCACATGCATGATGCATTAAGCCGTTGACATGATAATGAATCTTGAATTGGTACAATAGTCTTCTACAAAGTTGCCTTTGAATGCTCTTGAAATGATCTTGAATTATCTTGATCATAAAATTTTCTATGGGAATGCTTCATAGGATTGCTTAGGTGAAATAATGATTTGAAACCTTAGTTTTATAGGCATTCCATCTAATTTACCATTTATTAGATCTCAAATGCTGACATTCACAAAATTTGAATTGAAAACCCTAATTTCTCACTCAAAACCCTAAAAATGATCTAAATGGGATTCATATGCCCAAGGTGGTGTATGGGTCCCACCTAGGGGGACTCATACGGTCGAGGTGGTGTATGAGCCCCACCCTAAATTTTTGGTGTGAAAGAATGTCAGGGGGTTAGAAAATCAAATGTATTTGCTCAATATGTCAGGATTTCAGTTGAAATAAGCCTTGGGATATGTAATTAAGGGTATTAAGTGCCCATTAGTGATGATTTAAATGTCATAAATGTAAGAGGGCCCAAAACATAGTGTGAATGTGTAAATAAATACACTTTATGACACTAAATTAAGGTAAAATTAGGTTTGTTTAGCTTAAAATGGCCCTAAACTTAATGTGAATGTGTAAAAAACATTACAACACTAAATCACAAAAACATTAGGCTTAGTTTAATATTAATCATTTCCAAATTAAGTGTGAAAAAGGGATACTTTTTCCTACACTACAATAAGCCTATAAAAAGAAGCAAGAGACAAAAGAAAGAAAGGATGAAGATGGCGAGTGAACATTGAGGAGAAATAAATGATCTCACTAAAAAAATATGAAACCAAATATAAAATAAAACAATAAGAAGTGGAGTGTAGACCATGGGTTAGGAGGGAGGAAGGACATGAGAGGAGAGGAAGATGGGGGAAAGGGTAGAAGAGGTGAAAAAGAAGACCAAGAGGAGAGGAAAAAGAGAGGGGGTATTGTGAGATATCTAGTAGTAGGAATGGTTTAAAAGCACAAAATATACCTTTTCTTTGAAGGATTTTGAATATCTTATTAGAAACACCTTCTATATGATCCTTATAAAAAATGTTATAAATATGAGTAACTAGTGCCTTAAGTATACCATCTCTTTGGGAAAGATTGTGGTGAGAAGAGGTATGGATGTATAAGTGGTGCAAGGGCACCTGGGTATTTTTGTAAATAGGGGTCAAAATGTTAGTTTTGTGATGTTGAGTCATTTTTTTGTTTGTAATAAGGTCGATTGAGACCATGGTTCATTTTTTTGGTCATGTGGGGTCAATTTTGTAAAAAGTTGTCAAGATTTGCAAAAGTTGCAAAAGTTGCATAAACAACTTTGCATTTTTGGTGTGTATGCAAAGTTGAATGGTTAGATATTTGAAAAATAGTTTGGAACCATGGTTTTGGCTTGTAAGTGTTTAAATATGCCTTGGGATGTTTGAGGCAATCTTTTGGAGAAGTTTTTGAAGATCAAACAATAAAGAAAGCTTTGTTTTTTTGAGTTTCTTTTGTGTTTTTGCTGCCACAGAAATTTGTACGGCCCCGTACGGCCTGCAAATTATCTAAATTGTATTGGAACTAATGGAGTGAATTCTCTATCAATTGATTTTGGTTTAATCAATATTCATTAAGATTGAAATGAGTTAGAGCCATTTTTCTGTAAACTACTGGGAAACCCTAGTTTGTGAGGGTTTGATTGAAGAAACATGATTTGTGGCCCATTCCACCAGTGAGAAAATCTAATAATCAGTGGAATGGAAGTAGATAGGGTGTTTTAATGTTTAGGGTGTTTACAGAAGTAGGGAATGAAGTTAGGGCCAATTTTGATGCAACCCTAGCCTAATATCATTGTTTATTAGGCTGAGGAGAATACGTAGATTTAGGGTTTTGTAGAAAGTTGATTTGGTGAATGTTCCAATTGATATAAAATGCATGTATAGACCCCATGTGACAAGAGGGAAGCCCTGGAGTGAAGGATTGTAGTTTGGAGATTGAAATCCTTCTTGTTGCTTTGTAAAAAAAGCCTAATTAGGCCTAATGGTAGTGTAGCAGTCAAGATTTGAGGGTGTTGTTACAAAAATACCATATTTACAATTTTGATTGTTTTTCAAGTGACATAAAGGGTATCAAGAATGGTGTTCACATTTTTGGTATTGGGTCTACTCTGAATGTTTTGTGGGAAAAACCCTGTTCTAAGTACTACTAGGAGAATAAGAGGATTTGTGAAAAAACCACCAATTTAGGATTTTAGAGTTGTAAAACTTGTTTAATTGTGATTGTGTTCATAACCTCCACCCCACTCTGCATCAAATTGGTATCAAAGGATAGGTTTTGATCAATAAAGGGAAAAGGTTGAAGTTTTAAAGAAGCAAAGATGCCTCCTAAAAGAAATCCAACTGCTAGAGAAGTGAGAGAGTTGAAAGAAAAGCATGCCAAGGAGTTGAGACAGGTAAAGGAGTCTCAAGAAGCTATCCTAGCCAGACTTGCAAAACTTGAGTCAAATCAAAAGAGAGGTGTGGTCACCAAAGAACAAAGTGCCCAAGAGGATGAGGAAGAGGGTGAGAATGAAAACCCTCAAGGAGGAGTCCAAGGTGATGACGAGTTGGACCCTAATGAATTGAGAATGGCTAAGTTGTTGAAGGCTGTCAAAGGAGACATTCCTAAGGTGAAGATGGACTTACCCATGTACGGTGGGAAGATGGATAGTGAAGAGGTGCTATGTTATATTGATGCACTTGATAACTATTTTGAGTATGAAGAGGTAGCAAATGATCAAAAGGTGAAATTTTCCAAAACAAAATTGAAAGGGCCTACCTTAACTTGGTGGAATTATGTGTAGGAAGAGAGGGTGAAGAAGGGAAAATCAAAAATCAATTCATGGCATAGAATGGTGGCTAAAATCAAGAGTCAATTTCTACCTGGTGATTATGCAATTCAAAGATTTAGAAGGGTACAAAACCTAAAACAAAAAGAGATGGATGTAATGGCTTATATAGAGGAGTTTCAAAAGTTAAGTATAAGAGTAGGTCATGTTGAGGATGAGGTGGAGAAAGTAGCAAGGTACATGAATGGGTTGAGGTTCAATATACAAGATGAGTGAAGTCTTACCACCCCTAGAATGGTGTAAGAATGATTTCAATTGGCAGTGAAGGTAGAAGAAAAGATAAAATGAAGACAAGAGAAGCAAGGTAGGGGTAGAGGAAAAATTTTTAGAGGTAGAGGAACATTTGGAGGAAGGGGATAGTCCCAAAAGCCACAAAGAGAAACAAGTAATCATCAAGAACATTGCTCAGAATCAAGAGGTAGTTTTAGAGGTAGGAGATCAAATAGTAGAGGCAGATTTGGTGGTCAAGGAAGAGGATCAAATACATTCTTAGGAAGGTGTTATCAGTGTAACAAGATTGGCCATCAAGCTTGGCAATGTCCAGATAAACAACCTTCTACTTCACATGGTGGTGAAAGGAGAACTCAATTGGTGCAAGAGGAAGACAATGAGAGCTTCAACTCTCCATCACAACTTTCTCCAAAAATTAGAGAATCTCTAATGATGAGAAGAACATTACTCAAAGTTCCTATGGTGAAGGAGCCTGCACAAAGAAAATCCCTCTTTAGAACCACTTGCAAATATCAAGGTAAGGTTTATAAAGTTGTTGATTTGGGCTCCACAGATAATTTAGTTTCTTTAGAGATGGTTGAAAAGTTGAAAATGAAGAGGATACCACATCCTACTCCTTACAAGGTCTCCTGATTGATCAAGGGACAATAGGTATTAGTTAATGAGAAAACATGGGTGGAATTTAACATAGGAGGGTATAAAGAAAAAATCTTGTGTGACATCATCCTAATGGATGTTTGTCATCTACTTTTAGGGAGACTCTAGAAATATGACAGAAAGGCTAAACATGATGGCAAAAAGAACACCTATGTGATTGAGAAGGATGTGGTCTCATTCACTCTTACTCTATTGCAAGAAGAAAGTCTAGATACATAAGTTGTGTCTAGTGTAATGCTGGTTGGGGAAAAAGAGTATTTGAAAACCAGGAGAGAAGAGGGAGGAAAAGGTTATGCCATTGTAATTATACCAAAATATTTCATGACAGTAGCAAAAGTTGATGATGTGCCTAAAGATGTCCAAGCCTTGTTGAACAAATACAAAGGCATTGTGGTAGATGAACTTCATAGCTCTTTACCACCAATAAGAGATGTGAGTCACCATATAGATTTCATACTAGGGGAAAACCTTCCTAACAAAGTAGCATATAAAATGACCCCTCAACAAAACGAAGAGATTAGGAAGAAGATACAAGAGTTTCTTGACAAAGGCCTAATAAGGGAGAGTCTTAGCCAATGTGTTGTTCCTACTATTTTGGCACCAAAAAAGGAGATTTGAGAATGTGCACTGACTCAAGGGAAATTAAGAAGATCACCATAAGGTATAGGTTCTCCATACCAAGAATGGAAGATTTGATGGACTATTTAGGAGGGACATATTATTTCTCTAAGATTGACCTCAAAAGTGGCTACCACCAAATTAGAATTAAAGAAGGGGATAAGTGGAAAACTGCCTTCAAAACAAATGAGGGGTTATATGAATGGATTGTCATGCCATTTGGGATTTTAAATGCACCAAGTACTTTTATGAGATTAATGAATAAAGTTCTAAAACCCTTCATAGGTAAGTTTTTACTTGTCTATTTGGGTGATATTCTTGTTTTTAGTAAGACTAAAGAGGAACACTTGCAACATTTAGACTTGGTTTTGAAAAGGCTGAATGAAGAAAAGTTAATGATAAATTTGAAGAAGTGTGAATTCATAAAGGAAGAGTTGTTATAACTTGGCTTTGTGATCTCAAAAGGCTCTTTGAAGATGGACCCTAGCAAGGTGGAAGCTATTCTCAATTGGCCTACTCCAACATCAGTAAGTGAGGTAAGAAGTTTCCACAACCTAGCTAGTTTTTAGAGAAAATTTGTGAAGATTTTTAGTCATATATGCTCTCCAATCATTGACACAATCAAAGGGGAGAAAAGAAAGAAATTTATATGGTTTGATGAGGCAGAAAAAAGTTTATATGGTTTGATGAGGCAGAAATTTATATGGTTTTTAGAGAAAATTTGTGAAGATTTTTAGTCATATATGCTCTCCAATCATTGACACAATCAAAGGGGAGAAAAGAAAGAAATTTATATGATTTGATGAGGTAGATAAAAGTTTCCAATATCTCAAGCAAAGGGTAGCACATCAACCTATCTTAGCATTACTCGAATTTAACAAAGTTTTCACAATTGAATGTGATGCAAGAGGGTATGCAATTGGGGCAATATTGAGCCAAGAGGGTAGGCCTATTTCTTTCTTTAGTGAGAAGCTCAATGAGGCAAAGGAAAAAGTATTCCTCTTATGACTTGGAGTTATATGCTATGGTGAAATCATTGAAGAAGTGGAGACACTATCTCCTTCCTAAAGAGTTCATCGTTTTTACTAACAATCATGCTTTGCAGCTCCTTAGCAGCCAAGAAAATCTCAGCCAAAAACATGTGAAGTGGGTGGAGTACCTACAAAGTTATACCTTTACCATCAAACATAAAAATGGATAGTCAAATAATGTGACAAATGCTTTGAGAAGAAGGACAATATTGGTTCAAGAATTCTAGTTACAGAGTTTTGGAATTGATGCTTTGAAAGGTATGTATGTAGAGGATGATGAATTCAAAGATATTTATGCTTCTTGTAGTCAATTCAATGGCACTTTTCATGAAGACAATTTTGGTTTCTTGATTCAAGAAGGTTTACCTTTTAAGGGTGCTCAACTTTGTATTCCCAAATACTCTCTGAGGGATAATTTTTTTAAGGAGAAGCATAATGGTAGCTTGGAAGGTCACTTTGATGTTGAAAAAACTTTGGAAGAAGTAAGAAGGTATTATTATTGGCCCAAGATGCAAAGTGACATGAGAAAGTTTATAGAAAAGTGTGTTGTTTGTCAAAGGGCCAAGGGTTGTAGTACAAATACAAGTCTCTATCAACCGTTTCCAATCCCAAATAGGCCATAGGAATCTATCAACATGGATTTTGTGCTAGGGTTTCCCAAAACTCGAAGAGGCTTTGATTCAATGTTTGTTGTAGTGGACCGGTTTAGTAAAATGACACACTTTATACCATGTAAAAGTACAAGTGATGCCTCATACATTGTTGGGTTGTTTTTCAAGGAGGTGGTTAGGATCCATGGATTACTATTGAAAATTATTTCAGACAGGGACAATAAGTTTGTGGGTCACTTTTGGAGAACCCTTTGGAAGAAGTTAGGAACAAATTTAACCTTTAGCTTTTCTTATCATCCCTAAACCTATGGGTAGACTGAAGTAGTCAACATAAGTCTTGGAAATCTCTTGAGATGCTTGAAAAAAGAACACTAAACACAATGGGATCTGATCTTACCCCAAATTGAGTTTGCATATAATGATTTTGTGAATAGGAGTGTTGTTAAAAGCCCATTTGAGATTGTGTATGGATTCCAACCTAGAGGGGTGTTCAAACTCAGATATTTGAGTGGAATGGAGAGGAGTGCTAAGGGAGAAGATTTTGGAGTTTCCATGAAAGAAATACATCAGTAGGTCAGAGAGAACCTTCAAAAGAGTGTTGAAAAATATAAACAACATGCATATTTGAAAAGGAGAGAGGTTCATTTGAAAGTGGGGTACTTGGTATTAGCTCATTTAAGGAAGGGAAGGCTACCTAAAGGGAGGTATTCAAAGCTGTAAATGAAGAAAATTGAGCCATGTAGGGTGGTCCACAAATTTGGAGCAAATGCTTATGAGATAGAACTCCCTCCTGGAGTTGCTATCTTTCCCATTTTTAATGTTTCTGACCTATGCCCTTTTAAAGGGGCTATGGTTGCAGGTTTAGATGTAGGTACATCAGAGGTTCTAGATGAAGATTGGATCAAAGACTTACCACCAAGTCAACCATTGAAGCTAGAGTGCATCTTGTATACCAAAGAAGCCAAAAGGACAAGACATAAGGTGTACTATGAGTATCTTGTGAAGTCACAAGGCCTTCCTATGGAGGATGCAACCTGAATGATAGAGGAAGACATCAAAAGGAATGGTACAACAGTTCAATAGCTGCTCTTAAGTGGAACTTGAGATTTTTTTCCCCTAGGAGTATGGTGCAGGGGCACCTGGGTATTTTTGTAAATAGGGGTAAAAATTTTAGTATTGTGATGTTGAGTCATGTTTTTATTTGTAATAAGGTCTATTGAGACCATGGTTCATGTTTTTGGTCATGTGGGGTTAATTTTGCAAAAAGTTGTCAAGATTTGCAAAAGTTGCAAATGCAACTATGCATTTTTGGTGTGTATAGGAAGTTGAATGGTCAGATATTTGAAAAATAGTTTGGAACCGTTGATTTTGGCTTTTAAGTGTTTAAATATTCCTTGGGATGTTTGAGGCAATCTTCTGGATAAGTTTTTGTAGATCAAACAATAAAGAAAACTCTATTTTTCTGTATTTTTTTGTGTTTTTTCTGCTACAAAAGTTTGTACCGCCCCGTACGACCTGTAAATGACCTAAATTGTATTGGAACTAATGAAGGAGTGAATTAGCTATCAATTTCTTTTGGTTTTATCATTTTTCATTAAGATTGAAAGGAGTTAGAGCCATTTTTCTGTAAACTACCAGGAAACCCTAGTTTGTGAGGGTTTGATTGAAGAAACATGATTTGTGGCCCATTCCATTGGTGAGAAAATCTGATAATCAGTGGAATGAAAGTACATAGGGTTTTTTTAATGTTTAGGGTGTTTTCCAGAGTAGGGAATGGAGTTAAGGCCAAGTTTGATGCAACCCTAGCCTAATATCACCATGTATTAGGCTTAGGAGGATAGGTAGATTTAGGGTTTTGTAGAAAGGTTATTTGGTGAATGTTCCAGTTGATATAAATTGCATGTACAAACCCCATGTGACAAGAGGGGAGCCCTAGAGTGAAGGTTTGTATTTTGGAGGTTGAAATCCTTGTTTCTTTGTAAAATAAGCCTAATTAGGCCCAATGGTAGTGTAGTAGTCAAGATTTGAGGGTGTTGTTACAAAACAACCATATCTATAATTTTGATAGGTTTTCAAGTGACATAAAGGGTATCTGTAATGGTGTACATATTTTGGGTATTGGGTCTACTTTGAAAGTTTTTTGGGAGAAACCTTGTTCCAAGTACTATTAGGAGAATAAGAGGATTTGTGAAAAAACCACCAAGTTAGGATTTCAGAGTTGTGAAACTTTTTTAATTGTGATTCTGTTCATAAACTCCACCCTGCTCTGCATCAATAAGTTAGTGCAAGTGGATTTTTATAGACACGATGAAAGAGATTCATCCTCTTTTCTAATAATGGGGACATAAAGGAAAGAATATTGGTTACTAGACTTAAGTTTTATAGTGAAGTGAATGCAAGAAATCAAGTTATTTAAGTAGGAGTGGAAGAGGTCTAATTATTCTAGGCCATGGGGCTAGAAACACATTGATTCTGGACCATTGCGGTTGCCTCCATCATCTATCAATTCATAAGCAAATTGAGCTCCATTCTTCTTCATCTCTACATCATTCATCTGATACACATAGATAATGAGGAACGCTTAGTTATTAATAAAAAGTTTGAATTTTGTTAATGTTTTTCAGAGAATGATAGTACCGACCTATTAACAATGTCTGCCCTTCTGTGACGATATGTAAGTAGGCGTCCACCCATGGAATTCCTAAAACATTCATTATAAACACATGGAAATCTCCATTGGATCAAGCCATCAGATCTTGCCTTGCTTTAACACAACAAAGAAAAGTACATGGCCATTTCATGTAAGTTACTTCAGAATCATACTTTTGATGTGTCAATGTAAGTTACAACTTGTACCGAATTTTCAAACTTATCGCCATGTGCACGACATTTTTAGAATGTCTTTTACAGTAAAACTGAATGCTCTGCTATTGTTTTGCACAATTATTCGGCAAGATCATGCATGCACTGCACCATTTTAAGATGAATGGACAGTTTTGAGATTTGATAGAAGAAATCAAATGGGGCTTTGGGTTTTGTGAACAGTTGGAGTTGCTTGGTTTACAAGAAGATTTGGGTAATAAAGAACTTTTAGGAATTGGTTTAATGTTAGATCATTTGTGCACGTTAAAATGAAATGTGTTTATAAACGAAATAAATAAATAAAGATGTGTATCTATTATTATTTAAATATAAAATAGAAGTTTTAATTATGTTTCATAAATCAAAATAGTTTATAATATTTAAAAGTAAAAAATATAAGGGTCAGGGTTTTGGTTTGATTGGCTAAAGCATCATGTTGTAGGTAAGAGGTTTTGAGGTTCAATCTCCCCTCGTCCTTGTGGTATTGGAGGTTGTATATGTCAACGCCACTGGTCATAAAAATACAAAAAGAATTGACTACAATTAAAAGATGGACAAAATGTTTCTAAAATTCAATAACTTATAAAAAAACACAAAAACTATAACAAAATATTCATTTTTCTATTTTTGTCATCATCACAATATGTATTCATTTCTAAGTGCACATTTAGAGTAGCTACTAATAAGAACAAATTGGTGGAGTTCATATTTATAAGCTTCCAAACTATTGTTGTATTTGGGTTTTTCAACATTTAGAGTGAGTACTAATAAGAGAAAATTTATGCAGATCATATTCCCAAACTTTCAACTATTGTTATGGTTGGGTATGTGTAATATATATATCAAGAACATCTATTTAATTGTATTGCAAAAAAATACCTTACTTTTTAAATTTGTCATTTAATGAAAGAATAGTATAACAAATGATTATTTAGCAAGTTATGTTCAAGGGGATTATAGTATGTGAGGATTTGTTGTCCTAGCTTTGGAAACATCAATTTATATAGTGAGGTCATATGTATAATAAATATTTAAAAATAATATTAGTCTAGAAATAATTGGATTCAAAAATCTATTTTATTTATAATGGTTTATATGTTAGCATGGCTATATTATGAAGTATCAAAGAATATATGCACATGATTTCTTATTGATTTTACATTTAATGCAATACTTCATACATATATGTTTGGAAATAATAAAAAAAAGTAAACCGATTAATGGAAGAATTGAGTCAAAATTAAAATTTGAAAAAGAAAATCTAAAACAAAAGAAAGAGATTAATATAAATAAAATATTAAGATTAACTAGTAAAAATAGAATTAGAGTATTCAAGATTAAATAAATGATGTAAAAAATAATGGATATTTGACCAGTTTAACATTTTTATTTTTGATAAAAATTATTTGCATGATCAAATCCAAAACTACCGAAATAGTTAAATGTAGTAAAAAAAATCTTAAAGAATGGAAAAGTCGAAAGAACAAGGGAGCAAACTTTTATGTCAAGTAATCCTGTCACATACAAAAATGCATAAGAACATACATAAAAACATACATAGAAACATACATAACATGATGGGACAACGTCACAAAATAGTGCTGGGCCCGCCAAGACGGATGATAAAAGTGTCAAAACCAATATATGGGAGGAAATGCCATGGAGAGGGAAGCGAGGAGATAATGGAAGCATCAACTTGATTTTTTTGACTAACCAATTGGATTGTTACGTCTAGAGGGTTTTACAACAATGTGTGGGTTGCGGGTTTCTTAAAACCCAATGTTTTCCAATTTCATTACATTCTTACTATCTAATTCACAAAAGGTTCTCAAGACAATAAAAAAACATACCAAATTAAGGTGAGGGGCGAGTAACCAATTGGGTTGTTACTTGTAAAGGGTTTTAAAACATTATGTGGGTTGCAGATTTCAAAAAAATAGTGCTTTGCAACCTGGAATTTTACAAAGCAGTATGCATGTCTTGAATTTTTTTTGTTATTTAGATAGTAGGGATGTAATGAAAGGAACCATTTTATAAACACACAGTGTTTTCCAACCACCATTAACACTTTGTATGATTGCAGGTTGGAAAAAATAGTGGGAGGTGAGTACATGACTTATGAAACCTCTAACCCACACAATATTGTAACACTCTCTACACATTGAAGTTGAATGAAAACCCTCCATTTTCTTGTCAGTTCAAATTCTCTGGCTTGGTGGCTTGCACAAGAAGCTATCCATACACCACAGGCGGGAAGGCTCATGTGACTAAGACATGTGTTTTAAATTGTAACAAGTGTTTTTATTGGAAAACACTTTGTTTTGTGGGTTTTTTCATTCTATAGGTTGAAAGCGAAAGGTTGGAGAGCAGGGGCGGAGTTGCAAGTGGGGGAGACGAAAAACCAACTGAATTGAGGTGAGGGGTTTCTAACCGATTGGGTTATTACTTGTAAAGGGTTTTAAAACATTATGTGGGTTGTAGATTTCAAAAAATAGTATTTTCCAACCTAAAATTTTACAAAATAGTATGTGTTGATGTCAAAAGCTGGCAAGGTAACAACCTTTATGAGAAACTTAGTTAATGGGGGGACCAATTGCGCTAAACTGAGTAACCTCCAAATTTTTATTAAAAAATTCAGCGTCTTTTGTAACTAGGGTTTTGAATGGGAAAATGAAGCAGATATATAAACTGAAAATCTAACTCAAGATGTAGATAAAGGCACGGTAAATCTATCCTTTGGGATTAGATTTAAGGGCCCGATCAACAATCTGCTACATTCCAGAATCACAAAAATCAAAGATAATGATCTGAGCAATTCATCTAATGACATAAATTGATAATCACATACATTCACTGAATAGAGGAGTCAAAGACATGATCTAAATCAGCAATTTGTATTTAAAACCATAGAAGTTCTTGCAAATGAACAATCCAGACAATAATGGCCTAGTATTAATGTCTTATCAAATAACATAAGAAAAAAAAAGGCTAAACAATGGCACAGTATGAAAGTTTCATATAATAATCTAAAACAAAACTAAAGGCCTGGTGTCTCTCTCTAATTTTCTTCATCCTTTGAACTCATTTTCTGAAGCGAGAAGCAGTATTTATAGCCAACAATCCACCGCCTGGCAAGCTTGTAACAAAAAAGATTCTGCATCTTGAGCAATGATTACCCTCGGTGGTTGTAACAAAAATATTCGGGCCATGGCATGTAGTCGCCTCCCAGCTAGATGCATCCCCTGCGAATGATGGTAGTGGTCCATAAGCATCCCTGTAGACAAGTGTCGCTTCCCAGTGGAGGAAGTTAGAAAACGCGATAGCGTGTCACATACCATTGCTCGCTCCATTCTCCCCTTTGATATAAAATCCTATTGAAGGGACATGTGGCAGTAGTTTGCAGCCCGTGGTTCGTTCTCCCTTCCCTTCAATGAAATCTTGCGCTGGGAAGACATGTGGCAACAATGTTTACTATCGGTGCTGACTATGGGGTTCACCAAAAGTTTATGCAAATGGGAGCTACGTGGCATGCGGGTGGGGCCCAATGAGAAAGTGAAGGGAAGCAACAATAAATAACCCATGGTTTAGACATGTGGAATCATGGCAAGAGTTGATAGAAGAGTAGAGGAAGCCTTTGCTACAAGGAGTGCTGGTTGGACACGTGGAAGCAACCAATAGAGTATAGAAAAAAGAAGTTCGTTGAAAAGATGAAGGCAACATTTTGAACATATAAGGGTTGGGCCGATACCTAGTAAAACACAAAAACACCCGAAGGGAGCTTGAAGAAGTTTACATTCACAACTTTTGGCGACTATCAAGGGCGTTTCGCTTGTGGAATGAGTAACCCAAATTTTTCTCTGGCTTACAGACCAGAGCCCCATCCATAGGGAAACAAAGTTAGAGTTTAGAAAGATCTGCCTACAAAGGCATCCAGTCAGCCTTGGATGTCTTGATACATCATGCAGATTCTCTTGCGCTCTGCTTAGGTTGAACATTTCTTTATAAGACAACACCGTAGGTAAACCGGCCCCAGACTCACATTGGAAAAGTAGCTGTGCAATTGGATGAATGACACCTTTAATATCTACCACGGTAGGAGGTTGACTAAAACTTTGAAAAGCGGTTGTGTCCTACTCCTTCTCTTCAATCTTCATTGCAATTTGCTCAATTGTGGCGATCGAGTCATCTTCAAGCAATGGGGATGGTTGGCCCATCTCAGTTAGCTGGGAGAAATTTTCCTACATGCCTTCCATAGTTCGGTTCAAAGTAGCTGCACATGCGTTAGCACGAAGGATGGCTGAGTGGCAGTGGATGAATTTTTTTGCCGTCTTGGCAACAAATTTTTGATCCTCGATCCCTGCCTTTGTTAAGTTTTCATCAGAGACCATGTATAACTTACTTAGCAAACTTTTTTCCTTAGGAACCCTTTTTGTGATGAATTGCTCAATTGTTTCGTGAACCTCTCTACTCAATTTTGTTGCCGCTGACATGAATTAGAGTGTTGGCTATAGTTTTAGGCGGAAGGCCTTGACCTTTTTTTAGTATGAAATATATGGCTGGCAAGCTATTGGAATGAGGTCCGACTGAGCAACAAGGGTCTGGGGAGCACTTCTTAGAAGGGAAATCTCCGTATCCTTCGAGCCGACATCCTCTTTCAATTCCATAATTTTTCTGTTTGCAGATGTAAGTTGTTCCTCAATATTACTTAGCTCTTTGGACTAGTTTTCCTCATCTCGACTCTTGTTTATTGACTCTATTTAAAGAGAAAGCTTCATCTCTTGAAGTTCCTTTTCTAATTGGGCCTTTTGGGCCCCAAAGTCCACATCCTTCTCTTGTATTTTTTGCTTGAATTGAGCATGCTACTATTCAATCTCTTTATCTTTTTGTTCCATCACCTGGTTTTCCAAAGTTAACCGGTTTTGATAGTCTTGGTTCCTCTTCCATAGCACATCAACCAGGGGGAGGTCAATAGATTGGAACTTTGCAAGTTCCTCCTAGAGTTTGTTCTGCTCTACCTCTATCACCTATACTTTTTATGATAAGCGCACAACATCTGCCTCCATTGCCTTTTCCTTTGCTTGCAAGAACTCGACCCTATCCTTCACAAGTTTGAGCTCTTCTTCTTTCTTTTTTAGTTGACGACCAGACTTGAGGAAGTCTATAGTCATTACCCATTGCGTTTCCTCCATGAGCTCAACCTTGTCTTGGGGCTGGGCTATGCTCAGATCAAAGTCCCATGGTGAACATGTTGTAATCATTGGGATGCATCTCCCCTTGCGGTTTGATGATGTTTGGATGCATGGTTGTGAAATGGATCACATTCTGAGCTTCATTGTAAATAGTGTATACTTTTTGCTCCACTAGCTTTTTGTCATCCTTTGCATTTCGCTTCTTGATTCTAAGGGGCCGCACTTCCTTTGTAGCATCACCCTATGCCATAAATTGGGATGAAAAATGAACTACCCTGCTTGCAAAAGGTGCATTGGGAGGTACGACAAAAGGGAATATGAGGGTAGTGGTTCTGAATGCTTTCCTTTTTGGGAGATTAACTATTTGTGGGGAGAAATGAGGGACATGCCAAAACTTGATTTGTGAACCAGTGGGAGAACTCATCGGCTGTTGAGGCAATTGTGGGCTCATGGCGGACTCTAATTGTTAGGTGAACAAGATTGCACTCAATATAATAGTAGCAGGAGGGGTGCCAATGGCAACTGTGCTTGAGGAAAGAGAGGAAAGAGCAGATTAGGAAGTGGCAAAAGGTGTAAGGGTTTGCAGAGGCATTAAGATAAATGGCCCCGCATGGGAGAACTGGGAGAAACCCCCTGTTACGATTGCGACAAAGACAAAAAAGGAAGGGCCAATGCTTGTAGTGATGGGTGTCGTAGAGACAACATGGACTACTAAAGATTGTGAACTAAGAAAAGAAGGAGCAAATGTTACCTGCTAATTGGATGATTGTGGCTCCTGGCTCGCCACGGCCTCCTGGCTTGCTGCAGATTTTTGTGAACTCTCCCCAGTAATTGCTTCTATGTGCTGCCATTTGGTAGGTGGGGTGTCCTCCACTTCTATGGTTTCTGACTTTTGCTGGGTCATTCTTATTCTTGCAACGATCCAGGTGAGTGTCTACAAAAATCTTGATAGGTTTAGCCATACATTTGAAACAACCTTGCTAGGTTGCTCTATTTCCTTTCTCTTTTACTGAGCGAAGGCCGATGACACTTCTAATTCTTGCTCCTTTCCTTTCCCCGTATGCTCTTCAGACTCCTCATCAGAGTCATCATCCTTGTCAGCGCTAGCGTCGAAATCCATATGTGCCTCATTCCATAATCTTTCAAACTCCTTATCCAATGCCACGCTTCCATAAGTGGCCTCAGGTTTGTTGGTCTCTTGGTGGTATACCCAGAAACCTCTGATTTTATCTTTGTTCCAACCTTCTGTATTTAACAACCTATTTGAAGGCCGGTTCCTATTTTTCACTTGTCATCATACACCACCATAGGGAAGTAGAACTTATTCCATAGCGGCCTACTATCCTTTGTAGGAATGTGGATCAAATCAACCAGTAGATCATCCAGATTTTTCATCGGGTTCCTTCTTTTTTCCCAGTAACGCTGCGGGCGGTGTGTTACCTTGGACAAATTCATTGGGTGCATCCTTTTCGGGGTTGTAATCCCAATTATTGCAAATCATTACCAACCCCAGGTGAGCCAGTTTATCTTCCAGCAAATTTTGCATCTGTTTCTTGTTTATGACCACCATTTTGAAGGTTTGCGAGCAGCCGAATAATCCCCTCTTTTTGGCCTTCCCTCCGCAAAAATTTGTACTTGATAATTAATACTTACCAGAATATTTCAAGAGCTAGCACCCAATTCATGACACATTCTGGAAGGTGAAATGGTTCTACGGTGAAACAACACATTTAGATGAATGTGAAATCCACTCTGAGAAACCAGTCACATTTGGGAGTGAATTTTTGCATATATGTAGTCCGTTCCTTGGTGAGCTGGTCAAAACCATCATCCCCTTTCAAATCTTGCAAAATCAGAGTCAAGAAATAATCCAAAAATGCATAATAGTCATAGGTAGAGGAGAGGAGAGGAGTCTATACATAAACTGGCCTCCTTTCGCTCGACTCATCAAAAATAGACAACCTCATGTATTTCTTAAAGAAATAAGGGTTCTAATGCAAAAACATGTGAGAAAGGAAGGAAGGAAACCTGAACATCCATTGCGCTTTGTAGTCCCTGATTTTCCTTAGCATCTCATCAACAAGGAATTGTGCAAAATCATACCAAAAAAGGAATGCTACTTGTGGAATTGAAACCCCATACCTAATTGAAATACATACACATCCTTGTTAGTGTCCAGGCCGCAAAAAAATTCCAACATTGAGAACGCATCCTACATGTCCATGAGGAAGGTGATGAGCGGGGTAAGAATCTTTGGTGGCATTTGATCTTCCTTAGGCCCTTTGGTTTCTTTGTTATAAAATTTCAAAGCCTTTTTCATACCTTTCCATATTTCTTCTCCCTTCGCTAGGTTGAATGGATCTACCTCTATCATTCTTGAGT
Organism: Sequoia sempervirens; assembly: GCA_007258455.2. Taxonomy (NCBI): domain Eukaryota; kingdom Viridiplantae; phylum Streptophyta; class Pinopsida; order Cupressales; family Cupressaceae; genus Sequoia; species Sequoia sempervirens. Next base: position 163,984,720 of record VDFB02026320.1, on the reverse strand, counting down.
TGAGGTAAGGGATGCACAACATATTCTAGACAACGTTCGGGCAGATATTGACCCTTAACCTTTGGCCCTCGATGGTGTTGGTTCTCGGGTTGAAATGTTCAATGGCTGCATTGACCAGGTTTGGGCAATAGTGAACAAATGGGACCATATACTGTGGGAGCCTGCTGTACCATAGCTTTTGCAACAATGACTTCCAGTTGGTGAATTTCTTCATTCTTTGACAGGCCGCCTCCCTCAAATTCTTAGGGTTTTTGCGAGGACGGGATCATAGATATTATCCTAGTCTTCCTTGATTCTGCTCTAATCTTTGTAACTTTTGGGCTTCTCTAGAATCTGCGTATTAACCAATTCTGGCTTCTTTGGTATACCAGGTGAAGCGTAAGAAACATCTTCAAAGACATAGATTGTTGATGCTTTACACATATCATTAAACAAGCTCTGAGTTTCTTCTCCTTGGGCCTCTACTCATGCCTCTGTCTGAGAACTCTCTGCCATTTCCTTTTGCTATAGGTTTCTACTTAACTCATTTTTTTTGCAATTTACCTCGACTCTACTCTTAAAATTTCCTTTGCTCTGGGCAACATTTTTTTGAAAAGCATTCACAATACGAAACCTTTTATATGCGACACTTACCTATATCCTTCTTTGGGTGGCTAACGATGCTCACCTACTTGAATTAAATTCGACATGTACTACAAGTTATTTGCTTGTGCAAAGTGAATTACTTGCCATTTTGAAATGACAAGAATTCATAATGACCCTTAGCAATGATGTACTCCAGCGTGATTTGTCTTGGAACTTGAGCCGGTGATTCTAAGGCAGCTTATGCATTATATGCCATGGCAATTAATATCCCCAATAGAATGATTAAGCCAAAGTATGTAATAAGTACCCAAAATTATTTGCGTTTCTTTTTGGAATTTGAGAGGGGCCTGCAGAACGACCCCTTAGAATTCATCCGTATGAACTGCCGCCGAAGACTACCACTAGCTAATGCTAATTAATTAGCTTCCACTAATCCTGCACACAAAAAATCGTAGCTAGTAGACGTAACTGGGTGAGAGTTTCGAGCGAGATTTGGTGCATATTTTGAGGTGATACTTGATTAACCTCATGCTTATGGTTTGCAAATTACCACACTTATCCTAGCCACTTCTATAAATAGGCACTTAGGCAATAGTGAAATCACACTTAGAAACTTTTAGCATAATTGGTATTAGGTGATTAGCTTAGCATTCGGTGTTTGTAGTTTGTATAGTATTTGCATAGATTTTAGACTTAGGAAATTCACATAGGAATTATGTCTAATAGTCGTATAAATTTTTTCACTATTAACACCCCAGTCAAGCTAGTCTGCAAGAAATCCTAGTTGGCTTTTCTTGGCAAAATTACAACTCGGCGCCTTAAAAGGATGACCAAGAATAAGCATTCTCTGGCCATCATAGCAATGAAATGGGTTATGGGGAGGGATTTCATTGTCTATGGGGATAGGTATAAAGTTAACACTGATGTGTGCTCTCACTTTGTGGTGTCCATGCTTGACATTGCCATTCCCAAGCCATTAGTTTTGCGCCTAGTAATTGAAATATTTTTGAAGAAATATCTGGGCGACCTCAGAGAGGTGGTGGCTAATGCTACATTTGGAATAGGCTTGCCAATGACAAGCGACCTCTAGAAATACATTGAGGAAGAAGCAGTCATGCCATGGGTGTCATTCCTGAGCGGCTTCCATATATAGCTGCAAGAAGAACACCACCAAAGGGTCACCCGTGCATTCCATTTCCTGTTTTTCCTGTACAACGTGGTGTCATTTTATGATATCGATTGGTATACGTACTTTAGAAACCTGGTGTTCCCTCCGCCACTTGCAATTTCTCTTATGGACGCTACTATTGCTAATGAATATGTTGTCCTTGTTGTTGATGAAGATATTTTGGATGCTGCCATTGATGCCTCCATTGTTGCTGCTCACGCTCATGGCTGAAAATGTCCTTTAATATGCTTTAAAAACTAATACCCGTTTGTCTATTTTTTGTATATATGCCTGAAAAAGGCTTTATAGTAGCTAGATAAAGAAGATACAAAAATACATAGATATATACTCTAAAAGCGTGGCCTCTGAGCCATTTTGATACTATATTTAGCGAAGTATATAAATATGATGGAAATATAACTTATGTTAAAATTTCTCTACTTTGCTTGTTGTGCTACAATGTGGGTTTGCTTCTCTTTTTCTACATATTGTGATAATGGGTCCCACTCGCTTATGCTTTCTTGCACTTGTAGAATTAATTATTGATAGATTGACCAACAAGAAACACAAGGGAAAAAAAATAGTTACATTATTCACATATTTATATCGGTGGAGTAACTTTGGAGTTAATTGAATAATTTTAAATGAATCCTGTTGACCAAAATTCCCAATGGTTTATGGTCCATGGTTTCTAATTCAAATGCGTTGTGTTCTTTGGACTGAATTGTTTTGAAAGGTCCCTCCCAGAGGCTGTCAAACTTCTCATGTTGGCCGGGTTTTGCAACCCTTTCATTAAAATTTAACACTAAGTCTCCGCACTTCAGACCTTGGTTCAAAGCTTTCTTATCAAACCATCTATTAACCACCTGCTTGCGATTTGACATAGCTATTAGGGATTTTTCTCTTTTCTCCTGCACTTCCAACAACTCAGCTAGTCGTACCTCCATTGCATCATTTTTCTCTATCTGAAGAGATTTGTGCAATTGTAGTGTTGAAATCTCCATGGAGATAGGAAATAGGGCTTCTTTCCCATATACTAACTCATCTGGTGAAGTCTTGAGGACTTGCTTAGGAGTTATGCAATCTACCCAGAGTGCCACTCAAATAATTTTATGCCATTCTCCTTGGTGTTCTGAACCGATTACAACCAGACGATCCACATTAGTATTTTGTTCTTGGGACTTTGTCTGGATGTTGAAGGCTTCAAAACCCTCGATTAGGTTCCAGGATTCATGTCTATAGGATCTCATGTGGAAATTCTTGGCTGAGGAAATCCCTCAGACTTGGTTGACCATTAGTATAAATCTTTGAACACCATTAATTTCTTCATTCCCATCCGCTCCACAAGGCCGAGACCTTGCACTAGGCCTTCATATTCAGCTTCATTGTTTGAAGAAATGGACTAGAAGTGGAAAGACCGAAGTGTCTTTTCTTTATTTGGGGATGTCAAACATATCCTGACTCCTACACCCACTTTGTATCTAGCTCCATCAAAGTGGAGTGTCCATAGTTCTGAAGCTTGGTTACTTTTAGGTTCCTTCATGACCTTTGGAAGCACCTGATCTTCGTCATAGATGACATGCGTGCCCAACCTAGTAGCATGATAGTTGTTGAAAGGGTTGGCATCTATGTATTCACTCAAGAGGACCTCTTCTTGATCAGTCTAATCTGCGGTCACCTTTTCATCTTCTAGTAGCTCAGTGCAATATGTTTCTTCCTAAGTGAAAGAAGTATGGGCAACCTCAAAATTGATTATGGATTCATTGGCTACATGTTCCGAATGTAGAGATTTGGAATTTATCTTCATTTTGGCTCCATGCTTGGTTCTTATTATCAAATGCGACCAGTATAGAGACATATATCCACCTATCTTTGAAGTAATTTCTCAGGATAGACAAAGACTGAACAAAGGGGGAACATCTATGATCATAGTGTCTTGTGAGACTGTGATACTAGGGCAAGCAAACAGAGTCAATGGGAGGTCCTTTATGAGACCTACAGTTTCATCTTTATTTCCATCAAGTTGCATAACTCCATTCTTTAAAGGTTTGTAGCTAAGTCCTAAGGCTTCAGCTATCTACTTGGGTATGACTATAGTGCTAGCACCAGAGTCGATCACGATATTATGTAATAATTTCTCCCCTATAATGAGAGTTAAGAAGAAGGTTTTAGGATTTGGCTTATCTCTTACCTCAGCAGGGGCTTCTGTTGTGCTATTTGTGAGAACTTTGGGAGGTGGTGACTAATCAACAGCCTTCCCCTTGAGCGATTGATCTTTTGGTTCAATGATTGGATCCTCCTGGAGAGCCTTTTGTAGCAATGTCTTTTTCTCTGGAATGGCTAAGATATCCCACAGGGATACATTAGTTGATGATTTTTTTAATTGTTCCACCACATTGAACAGTGGCGGATTTGGAGGCTTCTTCTCCTTAGCTCTTGTTATAACAATTTCCCTTTGTAGTGGACATTGTGGCACAATTGTGGAGGTACTGGGCGTTTGGTCAGAAGCACTTTTGGGCTATGGATTGAATAGTTGTGGGGTGACTGGTTCACCTGTGAATCTCACCTTTGAGTGAGTGTTGTAATCAGATTGTACTTGCAATTCTTTAGACATGGATGCATCATTGGCAAAAACTGCCTCTTCCTCTTCCATCCATGAGAAGAGTGCATGATCAGGAGCGATATCCATTTCTTGCTCTAGAGACATAGCTTGCATTTCGGCAGTGAGCAATGCATTTTCTATTTGTGGAGAGGCATATACATAACCTCCATGGTCCGACGTTGTGCCTTGGCTACGTTGCTTCACCACCTTTTGTTGTAGATTGTCGCTTGGGCAGTTTTGGGGCATATGTGAATCACCTTAAGGGAAGCACCAGGGGTTGGTGTCATTGACTAAATTGTTTTGTGCCATGGTTAGCTCTCTACTCGAGCTTAGGTTGGCACTCTGCAACGAAGAAGGCACTGGTACTATTTAAATATTTTTTTGCGCCTACAGACTTCTGTGAGCACCTCCTTGGAATTGGTTCTGTTGGTAAGAGGACCTTCCACCTTGATAATTTTGATAGGTTAGATTCGAAGGCGCGACCTAGTTGCGCTTGATAATAGTTTTTCTCTTTGGCCATAGCCCGTAACATCTCCTGGAAGTCACTTATATCATCCTTTGAAGAACCGAATGTGGAGGAAAAGTTCTACGGTGCTCTCATGGATGTATACATGGATTGAGGAGGAGTGACCGCATTGGTAGACAACATCGCTTGGGAGGGAACTGATAATTCAAGGAATATAGGCATGATGGGTTGAGGCAAATTTTTTTTGGCATCAATCAGATTGTTCTCTTCTTTAACTGCAACACTAAATGCATTTGGTAGAGTAGTTCCGCCAAAAGACTAGATCATCATCAAAATATAGGGGTTGATAGATTTTAGGTAGAACATGAATGAGAGCTCAGTTTACAGGCGAATAACAACCTGAATTCTTTGTCAAGTTATGTGGAACTGAGTTTTAAATTAGTCATGGCTTCATAAGGGGCCCACTTTGTGATTTCCAACTGATGATACTGGGAAAACCTGTCTCCGTCATTTGAGAATATTTCATAGAATGGATCTCCGAGTTGGTCTTAGGTGGAGATAGTTTAGGTTGTAGCGTTCGGTACTAATATAATGTCTTACCTCTGAAAGAGGCTGCAAGCAACCTTAGCGCTACATTCTAGGTAGTGATTCAATGCACCAAACATACATCCCCAACATCTTGTAGATGTTTAGACGACATTCTTGAAACATCTTTGGTGAACTTAGGTATAGCATTTAGAGTGGTGATTGAGATAGGGGCCCAAATGGAAGGTGTAACTGGCGCAACAAGAGGACATCTAGAATCCCATGCCACATAAATTCTATTAGCAGTGGACAACATGGCTAGCAGTAGGGGTAGATGAAGCAGAACATTCACTAGTTGGGTTAAGGCCTGCATTGTTCCTAATGGTGGTACTAGCAAACTAGGATTATTCATTGTTTGGGACCTAGTAACAAGATGATGGCTCATACACTCTCTTTGGATTGAGATTCATTTAGGAAAGTCCCATCGGGCATGCAGAAAAAAAGGAAATATTGATGCCAAAAACTTGCAAGGTAACAACCTTTATAGGAAACTCAGTTAATGGGGGGACCAATTGCGCTAAATTGAGTAACCTCTAGATTTTTAAAGAAGCTGACTTCTTCTATAAGTAGGGTTTTGAATGGGAAAAGGAAGCAGATATATAAAATGAAAATCTAAGGCAATGCACCAAGATGTAGATAAAGGCACGATAAATCTATCCTTTGGGATTAGATTCAAGGGCTCGATCAACAATCTACTACGTTCCAGAATCACAAAAATTAAAGATAAAGATCTGAGGAATTCATCTAATGACATAAAATGATAATCACATACATTCATTGAATAGAGGAGTCGAAGACATGATCTAAATCAACAATTTGTATTTAAAACCATAGAAGTTCTTCCAAATGAACAATCCAGACAATAATGGGATAGTATTAATGTCTTATCAAATAACATAAGAAAAACATAAAGGTCAAACGATGGCATAGTCTAAAAGTTTCATATAATAATCTAAAACAATACTAAAGGCTTGGTGTCTCTCTCTATTTTTTTTGCATCCTCTGAACTCATTTTCTCAAGCAAGAAGCAGTATTTATAGCCAACAATCCACTGCCTAGCAAGCTTGTAACATAAAAGATTTTTTTTATCTCGAGCAATGATTACCCTCAGCAGTTGTAACATAAAATATTCGGGCCATGGCATGAAGTCACCTCCCAGCTAGATGCATCCCCTACAAATGATGGAAGTGGTCTAGAAGCATCCCTTGCAGACAAGTGTCACTTCCGAGTGGAGGCAATTAGAACACGCGATAGCGTGTTACATATCGTTGCTTGCTCCATCCTCCCCTTTGATATAAACTCTCGCTGAAGGGACGTGTGGCAGAAGTTCGTAGTCCATGGTTTTTTCTCCCTTCCCTTCAATGAAATCTTGCACTGGGAAGACACATGGCAATAACGTTTACTATCGGCATTGATTGTGGGGTCTGCTAAAAGTTTATGCGAATGGGAGCTGCATGGCATGCGAGCAGGGGCTGATGAGAAAGTGAAGGGAAGCAACAATAAATAGCCCGCAGTTTAGACACGTGGAATCATGGTGGGAGCTAGTAGAAGAATGAAGGAAGCCTTTGCTATGAGGAGCATTGGGCAGACATGTGGAAGCAGCCAATAGAGTATAGCAAAAAGAAGGCAGATGAAAAGATGAAGGAAATATTTTGAACATATGAGGGTCAGGCTGGTACCTAGCAAAACACAAAAACACCTGAAGGGAGCTCGAAGAATTTTACATTCACAGTATGAATGTCTTAAACAAATTTTTTTATTTAAATAATATGCATGCAATGAAAGACACCTTCAAAATTTATAATAAGTCTTATGCAGAGGAAAGATTGTGTTTCAATTTCTTAACATGATCCAAATATACATACACAATATGATTGTAGGTTAGAAAACATAACATGAGGTGAGTACATGATTTACGAAAGCTCCAACCCACACAATGTTGTAAAACCATCTACACACTGAAGAGAAATGAAAACCCTTGGAAACCTGTCAATAAAAACCCATATGCACAACGAATTGCTATTCAATTATTCATAGTCCCTAGGTAGAATGGAAAAATGGCATATATTTATAGCAGATATACATACCTACTAGCTAGTTGCCCATGCTTGTCACATGCATTTTGGTAGGGATAATGGTCGCTTTGCTTCGACCTATAAACCCATACAACTCCCTTCTAAGCTCAAAAAGAACCTTCAAAATGAGACTGTCAAAAAGGGCAACATTTTGGGCTTTTTGTCCATTCCAAATTATGATTTTGAAAACTCACTGACACAAAACCCACATTGCATTTTCCAACCTAGTTATATATTCTGCATGGTTTTTGGTTTCTCTAAATGTTATTCATTTATTTAGTGAAAACATTAAAATGGAAAAAATAGTAAACCCTCAACACAAAGGCACATAAACAACTCTGCATTTCAAATGAAAACCACTTTTCACAAGGAAAACCCTTGAAAACCTATCAATGAAAACCCATCTTCGCAACGAATAGCCACTCAATTCTTTACAGTTCCTAGGTAGAATGGAAAAATGGCATATATTTTTGGCAAATATACATACCTGCTATCTAGCTGCCTACGCTTATTAAGTGAATTTTTGTAGGGAGAGTGGTTGCTCTACTTCAGCCTTCAAACACTTGCAACTCCCTTCCGCGCTCCCTGGCAACCTCCAAAATGTGAATGTCGAAAATGGCAAAATTTTGTGCTTTTTTCCATTCCAAATTTTAATTTTGAAAACCCGTCGGTCCTACCACATTTTTTTGGTGATGAGACAGGTGACATTACTCCAAATGGCACATGCCAAAACATTCATCAACTTGGTCTGTCAAGTCTTTCTATCAGTGTGTTTTGTCGGGAGAGTGGCATGGGGGATGGGGTGTTATGTTATAATGTCTATACACAGGTGTGCTTTGTCGGGAGATTAGCTTCTCCCACTATTAAATACAAATATATTAAATGAATGAAATTGTAACATAATATTTTTTAATTTTTAAAACTATTCATATTTTTCTTACATATAAATATTTTTTAGATTATTATTTTTATATTTGAAAACTTTTATAAAAATATCTATTGATTAAATATAATGCATAATATTAAGAATAAATCTCATTCATTGTTTATATTTTTCTTTCGATACTTTGGATCACACTAAGTGATCCATCATCAAGAAGAGGGGATAATGAATGAAAAGATTGTAGTCATAAACTTAAAAACTTAAAATTCTTGGTTGACCTGCCTGGTTATGATTTGAATTGCTGGTCAGAAGGCCTGTTTTTTTTTATGTTGTGTATGGGATCAAGGCCTTAACCCTTCTCTTTTAATGAAAAAAAGAAGCACAGAGAAGGGAGGAGAACTAAATAATGAGGAACATGAGACCAAAAAGAGGGGATAAATATAGATGAGAAAAATAACAAGAATTTTTTTAGAATTTACATAATATTAAATAACGAAACGAATAATTATGAGAAATACTATAAAATTATCCAAACATGTATGTGAAAGATATAAGAATGTGTTAGAATGTAAAATGATGAAATTATATATTACAATTAATAAAATGTATCAAAGAGGATAAATATGAGTGACAAAAATAAAAAAGTGAAAAAATTCTATAAAAACAATAAAAGTAATGAACATAAAAAAAGGTAAAATAAATGCATTTATATGTAAGTAATCATATAAATCAATATGAGTGTGAATATGTAGGTTTATATGAAAATGTATAATAATACTCATAAATGTATAATAATACTCATGTATGTATAACAATGTTTATGAAAATGTAAATTAATATAAAATTAGAAATATATGAAAATGGAAAAGAAACAAAATATGTGAATACATAAATATCACCATTAGATTATAGATGATCTAATAGTATGATAAATATAAAAAAAATTATAAGAGAAGAAAATGATAACTAAACAGATAATAATAGTATGATAAATATAAAAAAATCTATAAGAGAAGAAAATGACAACTAAATAAGAGAACAAAGGAATAGATATATGGTGCAAAAATATGAGTGAAATTATACAAATATTTTTGATTTTGGAAAATATACACAAAACTAAAATAATGCATATGAAAATAAATATAAATATGAATGATATAAAGAAGTGTGAACATGATAATAAGTATAGGTGTCTATAAATATATTAAAAATGCATCAAGGTAAATATATAGAAGTACATAACCTATTCTAGAATCATATGGAATAATTAAGAACAAATACATACATACATGTATGAAAATGAAAATAAGAGAAAAATATATATATACCATCACAAAGATGAAAGAAGGAAAAAAGTATTGAAATCAAAGAATCATCAAGGAGATAATATATAATTAAATATGAAGGAAAGTGACAATATAAGTAGTTAGAGATGAATAAGAAAATATAAGGGAAAAATGGGAGAGAATAAGAATAAATGAGCACAAGAGTAACCATGAGAAATTATAAGTAAAAGCATAAGTAAGAGGAGGTTAAAATTAGAAGAAAAGTTGTATTAAGATTTATAGAGAAGGATGGAGAAACAATGGAAAAAAATAGATGAATCTATTAAAAGAAAGGGGTGAGAGAAAAAGTGAATGCTCTTGGAAAATTAATATGTGAAGCAAGAAACAATAAGCATACACATGCAAATGGAAATAGAGATAAATGAGTAATAGTGGGTATATGCACGCGAAAAAGTAATGCGTGAATGTGTATTGGAACAAATGGAAAAAATAATGAATACGAGGATAAATAAATGTAAAATAAAAATAAAAAGGATAATATGCTTAAGGAATAAAAACACAAAGGATGAAAATGTGAATAAAAACATGAGAGATGAGAGAATTGAATGAAAATATGTATATGCATATAACTTTGTCTGTGTGTGAATAAACATGTATGAAAAAATTAAAAAAATTAAAATGGGGAATTAAATGAATACAAAAGGAAGAAAATAAGTGAATACACAAATATCATCAATAAATAATAAATTATGATATATAAGAAAGCATATAAGAGATGAAATGGCTATGTAATAAATAAGAATGGAAAAGAAAGCAATAGGTGAGAATCTATGCATATGCATCTAAACATAAATGCATGAGTATGTGAACAAAATTATAAAATAAAGGAGAATGTGAGGAGAAGTGATACTGAGGAATGAAAATGAATTGGTGAACACAAGGAAATAGGGTTCCACCTTTTAGGAGATGGAACTAAAGGGGATAAGGTCCTATTTAACTCCTAGTTCATTAAAGGAAACCAAGATCTCTCAACCAATTGACTTGATTAAGGAATGGACTAGGGTTAGGATGGTTTCGTTAGGAATGAACTAAGGAGGAATGAAAATGCTTAGAAAGAAGGAAATGAAAGCAATATGCAAGTGTAGCTATGAAACCTAGAAAATTAAGAATATGAAATGGGATTGATAAAAGAGAGAGAAATAGAAAGATAACTGGAAGAATGATGTAATCAAAACAAGGTCTGAAACCATAAAATTCTAAATTTTGATGTGTATTGGGACTCATATGCCAGACTGGGTGATTTAGTCCCAGTCTAGGGTTTCTAGACAACATCTGGAATCTTTCAGTGACTAATCTGGATCTACAAAAGACTGGGAAAAATGGTGTACTATGACTCATATTCCCATACCATTGCAAAGTGTTCGATTTTGTCACAAAGTGTCCTAGGAGCATAATTCTGAAGCAAAACTTTGTGAGCCTCTTAAGATGAATCAAATAAACACTTTCCCATTGGTTTCATGTAAATAAATTGGATATCTTGCTCTAGATCTGAGTTTTTATGAACCTTGACAACTTCTTATGACAACTTCAACAACTTTTGAAACTTTGTCATTTTGGTAGTTTTGAAGGCTTGAAATCCACTTTTTCTTCAACCTATCACTTGCAATCACACATCAAAATAGAGAAAGATGTTTTTTTGTTAGGGAATGGGGGTTTGCCTTGGTAAAACCTCTTTTCGTAATCAAACTGTGAACCAAGATTCCCAACACACACAAACACAAGAAATAAACAACCTATTAGCTCAAATGCAAGTTAGTATGATGATTCCCCAAGAAATCCATTTAAATTGCAATGAAAAGGAAATGAAATGAAGAACATAAACAAACACAAGCCAAAGATATTAAATACTATTCAAATGCAATGCAAACTCTTGATCTCTTTGGGGGAGTTGGTGCCAATTTGATGTGGAAATTGGTCCTTTCCCAACTCCTATGAAAGTTTTGTTTATTGATGATGAAGAGTGATCCACTTTGTTGATGATTGAAGTGTGATCCAAGATAAAATCTACAAAAACTAGCTATAAAACTCAATGGTATGGATGAAGATTGCTATGAAATTGAGTATAGTAAGTTTACTCAAGTTGTGGATGCTAAAATGAGGAATGAAGTCTCTTATTTATAGAATGACAAGTTGGAGAAATGCCCAAAATGAAGCAATGTGGGACTAAAATTCAACCAATGACCAAATGCCACTTGTCAAGAGATGAATGGATGGAGGATGTGCACATTTTGATGAATGTGCCCATAAATGCAATTAGGTGATATTTGGAATTAGTGAAATGACATGTAAGAGGGAAAAAGAATGTCTTAAATGCCACTTGGCTCAAGGAAAAAAGACTTATTAGGTGAAGTTAATGTCTTGTTGGAAGGACAAATTCCACTTGGATTTGAATTCAAACTTGAGAGAATATTCCTCTATTATGCCATGTTGAGAGAAAATAGAGATTTAATAAACAAATTAAATCTATTTTCATGTGCCAGTGGCAAAAGCTAGAGGATGGGACATGAATTAGGATTAAATTAATCAAGGGTTGATACAAAGAGTTGATTAACTTGTTAACGTACTGACCTAGATTTGAGACTTTGACGTTTTGAGTTTTCACTTTTCAACTGCTAGACTTGTTTCTGATTGTTTCACCAAAGGTTGGGGATGATGATTGATTTATTGTGAGTGATGTTTATTGCGGGTGAAAGCGAGATGAGATAGATGGATTTTTTGGGTTTTTTGAATGTTTTTGATCTTTTTGAAATGTTTTGAGGCTTTTTTTTTTAAGATTTTACAAATGTTTTGATTTTGAATTTTCCAATGTTTTGGGGTTTTCTAAGATTTTGACCAAAAGACTAACCTAAAGACCTACCCTAGGGGTCTCAGGGGCTGATCAACAAATTAGCCTTGCCTACATTATACACATAGAGACCATGTAGTTCAACTGAGACAAACTCGATTATTGATGATATATGAACAAATGGATTATCAATTTATTATGACAGACTCCTAGAGGACTGACCTAAGTGTCTTGGGGGATGACCAAAGATCAACCTTTCCTACATTCAGAGATCCATAGTTCGAGAAGACGACTTTGTTTTTGACTTTTTGATTGATTTTTTGACCTATTTTTTGGATTTTGATATGTTTTGAATGTTTTGGGATTTTTGTTGGTTTTCTGATGTTTTTGGATTTTCTAATTTTTTGACGTCAAGAATATACATGAATATGATCCAATGATAACATGCCCCCAGTGTGGTGCAATAGACTACTCCGATAAAGGTAGGACAAATTGACCTTGGGAATGGGCCGAGTAGTACTAGAAGGGATAATGACACAAACACAAGACCAAGCTATGATGCAGATGCCGAACAGATGGGTGATGGATGGAGATATGGAATGCGATGGATGATGGAAGTGTAATGGATGGATGGTGCAGAACAAGCTATGAAGATCTTGGTGGATGGAAAGTGCTTATTTACGCAAGGCACCTGTTTTCTAGGTTTTCACCAAGGTACTTGCCCAAAGTGCCACCGAAGTGGTTTTCACTAGAGGACGATTTTTCTCTTTACTATTTTTGATCCCTTTTATGATTTTTTTGGATTTTTTGCTTTTTTGAATTTTTTGTTATCATCAAGATGCTTGTTTTCTAGGTTTTCATTAGGGTGACCATGTTTTCAGGACATTTTAATGATTTTTTTGGATTTTTTGGTTCTATGCCTTGAAAAATTAGGCATAAAACTTTCTGAGATGGGATTTGTTCATGGGATCCTGTAGAGGTTCCCCTTCGGGTGTTGATAACTGATATGCCCTATGCCCTTGATTTATAGCTCGATGTGATGACAAATGGTCCTAACCAGTTGGGATCAAATTTTCCTTTGTCGCTTGGATTTGGGACGTTCTTTTGATTCTCCTTTAGGACAAGTTCTCTCACTTGGAAAGTACTGCTTTTGATCTTCTTGTTGTAGCTCCAATTGAGTCTGTTTTGATAGACTTGCAAATGATTTAAAGCATCTATTTGCCACTCATCTAGTAGCTCCAACTCATTCAGTCGTGATACTTAGTATTCTTCATCCGTTATGAGGTTTTGCAATGATATTCTCAGTGATAGGAGCTCGATCTCAATGGGTAATACTACCTCTGATCTATAGACCAGGGAGAAGGGGGTGGCACCTATTGGTGTGCGGATGCTGGTTTGATAGGCCCGAAAGGTGAGATTTAGTTGTAGATTCTAGTCACAACCTTTTTCATTGACTATATTTTTGAGGATTTTTAGAATGGTTTTATTGGTAGCTTTTGCTTGGCCATTTCCTTGGGGATAATACAGAGTGGAAAAATGATGTTGGATTTTGAATTTTTCACATAGGTCATAAACATCCTGATTCTTGAAAGGTGTCCCATTATTTGAGATAATAGCTTGGGGAACACTGTATCGACATATTTAGTAGTTCAGGATGAACTTTGATATATGCTTTCCAATGATGTATGTCATGGGAATGGCTTCCACCCATTTGGTGAAGTACTCAGTGGCGGTTATGATGAACTTGTGGCTATTAGATGAGGTGGGGGTTATCTTTCCAATGAGATCAAATCCCCATTGCGAAAAGGGCCATGGTGTGACAATAGGATAAAGTTCTTGAGCTGGAGCATGGATGAGGTCACCATGCTGCTAACATTGTAGGAACCTTTTGACGTAGTCATGTGCTTCTCTTTCCATTGTAGGCCAATAATACCCCATCCTCAACAATTTCTTGGCCAGGGTCATTCCACTCGAGTGTGAACCACAAATACTGTTATGCACTTTAGTTAAAGCGGTCAATGCCTCAACATTTACACAATGTAATAGGGTTCCTTCTATGCTCCTACGGTACAAGGTATTTCCTAAGATGACAAACTGGGATGCTTTCTTGAAAAAAGTTCTTTTCAGGATTGAGGGTAAGCCAGCAAGTAGGACACCTATTCATAGGTAGGTATAAATGTCATGGTACCAGGGATCACCGGGACCAACAATTTCACAAAATTTTTTTGATTCTAGTACCTTGAATGTAGGCACTAGAAACTTCTCTACCAAGAATTCATGTTTTGGGACATTGCGAGGAATGTCCAGTAGGGATCCGATTGTTGCCATGGCATCTGCTCCTCTGTTGTTTGCTCTGGGAATCTGCTCAAATGTGATATCAATGAATGATTCTTTGAGGCTCTCTTCCAACATTTTGTACAGAGTCAACTTATCATTCTTTGTTTGGTACTCATCATTCACTTGATTTACTATTAGTTGGGAGTCTCCATATACTTTGAGGGCCATGATGTGCCATTGCACTGCTATTCTGAGACCTATGGTTAAAGCCTCGTATTTTGCAATGTTGTTGGTGCAGGGGAATGCCAATTTGTAGGATCTAGGTATACAATCCCCCTGTGGGGTGATGAAGAAAACACCAGATCTTGATCCATATTGTGTGTATGAGCCATCAAAGTAGAGTTTCTAGTGGTCATCTATGCTAAGATTGAAGATGGATTCATCTGGAAACTCAGATATGAGTGGATTCTTTGAATACATTGGTGCTTCCGCAAGCTGATTTGTGATGACTTGTTCTTTGATTGCTTTCCGCTCCACATATTCAATGTCATACTTTGATAGTATCATGACCCACTTAGCCATCCTTCTCATGAGAATTGCTTTTGATAGTAGGTACTGTGTGTATGAAAATATGCTTATCATAATGAATTCAAAACACAATCAATAAAACTTTATATGAAAAAAGCTTAAAGAAAAATAAACAAACTCTCTATGGCAGCTTCTTCGAAGTAGTTTTATTGCTTTCTATCTCCAGCATTTCGTTGATTCGAGTTGCTCTCAGATTTTGTATGCCAAGCTCAACGAAATGGACTACTATAGAATGAGATTTAAATTAAAATTCATACTATACTAAGATGCAATATTATTGCTAAGATATAATAAGATTATTGCTAAAGATGCAAATGCATAAGTGTAGTTGGTTGTCTGTGTCTGCATATATCCTTGAGTGTACGTGTGTAACCAATGCTTGGATTTGCACATGTACTTATAGAGTTTTTCAAAGATTTTGATTAGCTAATTTTATCAACGGCTATGATAATTCTTGACAGATCGAACGGTCAAAGATGGATGAGACGAGAGAGAAAAATAGAAGAAAACGAGTAAGGTAGGATTTTTCTATTTTCGTGGAAGAGATAAGATGAGATGATTAACAAAATCATCTTTTTTAGAAGATAATGGAAATATATTGAGAAGATAAATAATGAATTATCAAATTCAACTATTTATTTATGGGTGCATGTAGATTTTTCTTAATTAAATAAACATTTAATTAAGATTTTGAGGAAATAAGAAGATTTCATAATTAAATGAAATATCTAATTATGATTAGAAGATCTTTAATTAAATAAAAATATTTAATTAAATTTGAAGAAATGATATGTTTTATGAAATTAATTAAATAAAATATTTAATTAAATAGAAGAAAAGAAATATTTAAATTTAATTAAAAAGATTTAATTAAATTCAAAAGATGATAATTAATTTAAATAAATAAAATGTATTTATTTAATTAATCAAGTAGACATGTGAAATACTTAAATAAACTAAATTTATTCAATTATGGTGGGAGAATAAATGAATGAACAATATAATTAAATTAATTAAATTTAATTACATGTAGAAGACTTTAGAGAATTTAATTAAATAATAAATATTTAATTAAATGTCAGGATTACTTAGACGTGACCAATTTTATGCACATACGTTTTGCCCCTCTTTAAAGTGATGTGTGAAACACATTGCTTCGAAGAAAATATTTTTTTTGCCCCTAATATGTTTTTGATGTTGATGCTAATGATGCCCCCTCGGGAGGTAAATCATGGTAAATTGGATGATGAAAGCCTGATGGTGATTTAGTGCTTTAGCTCCTAATATTTGGTGTAAAAGATGCCTCTAGTGAAAAATATAAAGTGAAAAGAAAATAAAATGCCACCAAAATCCCACCTTAATTGACCCATATAAGGTAAAAGGGGTGTTCAAGTGGAAGTCATTTTCACTCTTTTGCTATAGTGATTTTTATGCTCTGACGATGACTTAGCGAGATGCCGATTCCATTTCACACACATAGATTAGAGCGGGCCAGCCGATTCCAGAGACCAGCCACGTATGGACCACCAGTGAGTCGATTCAACCCTTTATGATTCAATTTTTTTTTGATTTTTATCAAATTTTCAAGCTTTTTTGTGCGGATTTAGGTTTAAAAATTTTGTTTTAGCACATTCAAGAAAATTTTCGGAGTGCATCTAAAATGTTCTTTAGCATGTATAGGTGTAGGGTAAATTTTAGGTTTGTAGCGCATACGAAGTGTGATTAGCGCTTATAGGAGGGAAGCCCGGCTAGAAAACGTTAGTGCATCTAGGGCACAGAGTCGCGCATTTAGGGATTGGCCACAACAGAGGTGTATTAGCGCATCTAGGGTATGAAGTAGTGCATCAGTGGGGTATCTTAGCGCATATAGGGTTTTAGCGCTTATAGGGAAAACTTTAACGCTTTTAGGGTGCAAAAACGTGCATTCAGAGTTTTAGTGCTTTCGAGGTAAACTGTAGCACTTATGAGTTTCAGTGCATCGGAGGCGCAGATTAGCACATCCGGGAAAATTTTGGCAGAATGCCATTGTGATGAAAAATGATGGTCTACATTGCTTCCTTGGTCAATAGATAGAGAAATTAGTTTACCATCATGCTGATATGCATAGAAATGATAGAAAATCTGATGATTAACTGATAACTTTGCTTCCCCGAATAAGAAACAAAGAGTAGATAACTGATAACTTTGTTTCCCAAAAATGATTAACAATGAGTAGATTGATTGATTGTTTGATAACTTTGCTTCATATGAAAAAAACAAAGAGTAAATGTTTGATAAATTTGCTTTCGATGATAGAAACCAAATAGTAAATGATGGTTTTTCAAACATATTTGCATTCATGCTTGAAGTACAAATGGAAAAAATGATTTGATCAATTGATAAATTTGCTTTCCTAAAAAAGAAAACAAATAGTAATAGGATGATAGAGTAGCTTGATTTGATATTCAGATAGAGTGATTTAGCATGGAGTGCATGATATGATTGATTGCATGATATGGGTCACTGATATGATGTGTTGATATGATTCACTGATTAATTTGATATGGGTCACTGATATAGTTCACTTGATAGATAGAGCACATGACACGAGTTAGTGGTATGAGTTTTATTAATTGTCCTTGTGATGACAAAAAAAAAGGAGGTTTTTGACAACCTCCAGATTAGAGAGTGTTTCCTAATATGTTGGGATTGGCTAGGTGAGCTGACTCCAACAGAGGTACAGTGGATAGGCGCATGTGGGCTGGGTCTTTTTTGACTATCCCGCGAGGGATTCGAGTCAATAGGGGACTGTTGACTGCATTGGCAGAGAGGTGGCACTCTGATCATAACACCTTTCATTTGCTGACTGGTGAGATGACTGTGACACCCAAGGATGTGTACAAGATTCTAGGGATTCCTGTGGTAGGTTCCCTTGTGGTTTATGACCATAAGGAGATAGGAGGGATGGAGGCACTGAGGAGGATCTGCGGTGATATGGCGATAGCCGGGTATTGGGTGCCGTGGGTGGATTTTAGTAGATATCCAGCTTTAGTTGCTGTATTGGGTGTATTCATTAGAGGCTTTCTTGGACTGGACCATCAGTCGACGGGATTTTCAGTTGGTTGGGGTAGGATGCTAGAGTGGATGGTGAATCAGCCGCGGAGGTATGCCTGGGGGAGCTGCATTTTGGGTCATTTGTATCATGATCTGCACCAGGTGGTATATCAAGGATCGAGGAGTTTGGCCAGTGGTTTGATGCTGCTCCAAATTTGGGCATGGGAGCATATTGCGATTACGATGCCAGAGTGTGCCAGGGCTAGGCCACTAGGCCAACCGTATGTATATGCGTATTCAGGTGCACTTGTCTAGCCCAAGCTGGGCAAGTTGGAGTATTGGCGGTGTGTGCCAGATGATGTGGATTCAGTTATATGGAGGCCGTACACAGATTGTGACCCCTAGGACATAGATCATTTGAAGATGCCATTCATCTGTATACGCTGATACTTGATAGGACAGACCCCGTATATTATTGAGATATTTTTGGCCTTGCGGGTTTAGAGGTAGTATGGATATATGCAGGGGATGCCACAGGGCGTTGCTCACTATGGGCAGTGCAAGGATGATCCTGGATGGGGACGCTGTATTACATATCAGGTGGTGTATATCGATTATTCCAGCTTATAGCCTAAGGTATGGGCATACAGGCCAGATGTGACAGATGCAGGGATGTCAGATGAGTACTTAGTGTACTTCCACACACATCGATTCCTACGATTTACATTTCCAAATGAGCCAGGGCCCATTGCAATAGTACAATAGCCAGGGGTGGAGAGACAGGAGGAGGTGATGGGTGGAGAGCAGGCGGTGGGTGTAGGAGAGGAGGAGGAGAGTGGAGATGATGAGAAGGGGGATAGAGATGAGGAGGGAGGCAGAGACGAGGATAGCTCAGATGATGGAGATGATGGGGGGGAGGAGGGGAGGGCAGTGAGGCAGAGGTTCGATAGTCTCACCAGTGCTCAGATTGTACGACGGCCCAAATCTGGTGGCCGACCACAAACTGTTATCAGGGTTTCCTCCTCTTCACAGCAGGCACAGATAGACATTCTGCAGGCTTAGGTGCAGATTGTTTAGGGTCAGCTAGGGCAGGCGTAGAGTTTGATAGTACAATTACAGTCACAGCTGACACAGGGGCAGGCTCAGGCTCCAACACTAGCATAGGTATCCCAGCCTACCTCAGACCCACAGATAGCTCGATTGATCACAAAGAGGGATGCTTTGAGACGAAGGGCAATGGAGGCCAAGGGTGTTGCTTAGAGGCTTATGGGCACTGTAGAGAGTGCATCCTTGCGAGATGCGATTGCAGAGGGCATGGAGATGGTGAGGGAGGTAGAGTACTACTGTGTTAGATATGAGGAGTTGTGTCCTCCTGAATGCAGGGATCCATTCCCACGATCTCGCAGTAGGACCAAGAGCAGGTCGCGGACAGCCACACAGAGCATGGGGGTTACCAGGCCTTGATGAGATCCAGACACAGGTACCAGTGGCAGGCCACCTCCTTCCAGACAAGCTCCATCAGGGGCATCAACTAGTTAGTTTATGATGTATATCATTTTTGGAGCATATATATGTGATTTTTGATCATATCCCATGTATCTCTCTTTGTACTTTTCAGTTTCCTAGGACATTGGACATTTGTATTATTTCTGATGAGTGATGATATGCATCGATGATGATTTTTGATGATGTGATGTGCATTTATGGGATGATTATGTGACATGCATTTATTTCTATATATTATGGATTTTGGTATGAATTTGAATGATTTGATGACTAACATGATATGCAGGATGATTTGATATGATGTGTTTATGATGATGATGAAAAATGATTGATGATGTGTACTAATGATGTCATGCAGGTGGATGACCTATGATGTGATTATGAAAATATGTCATGGGATATTTGATATATTTTATGAAAAATGTTGTTTGGCAAATGATATGAAAATGTATGTATGAAATGTTTATTTTTTGCATTTTCAAATGCAAGTAAATAATGATAATATGATGGAAAATGAATGTTGTGTTTATGATATGCATCATGAATTTGTAATATGAATTGATATGAAAAAATGATGGGATGATTAAAGGTATGATATGAATGTAATGTGAAAAATGATAAATGATATGAATAATGATATGAAGTGAAGTGATTAATAATAATGAGATGTATGATAAGATGATAAATGATATGTGATGAAATGTAATGATTTGTAATGATGACAAAAGGAAATGATAAAATGAAATGAAATGATAAATGAATGATAATGAGATAATAAATGAAATGATAATAAGATAATAAATGAAATGATAAGTGATAATGAAATGAACGATAATGAAATGGTAAATGAAATGACAATATGAAAATGAAAGTGATATAATAATGACATGATGAAAAATTTGAATGATAGGAAATGATAATGATAATGAAATGATAATATGAAAATGATATGAATGATATGAAATGATAAAGGATAATGAGATGATAAATGAAATGACAATATGAAAATGAAAGTGATATAATAATGACATGATGAAAAATTTGAATGATAGGAAATGATAATAATAATGAAATGATAATATGGAAATGATATGAATGATATGAAATGATAGTGATAATGAAAATGAAATGAATGATATGAAATGATACAAGATCCTTAATGATATGCAAATGAATGGAAAATGATAGATGATAGGACCTAGATGAAATGATAATGAGGATGAGATGATAATGAAGATGAAAGATGATGATGAAACAAATATTCGAATGTCCTCCACAAATAGTTCAAAGAGACATGGTAGCCATTGATGTTCTTGTTAGCCCTTGCAAAAAATCTGATGCAAATCCAGTATGCTGATATATATACACTGATCTAAAATGAAATGCACCTAAATGAAACGAACCATTTGTTGAGCCTTTTGTTAGCTTTCTTGAATCATCATAGAGCGTTAAAAATGTTGGAAGTATGTACAAACATCAGAGGGTAAATTAGCACCAATGATGACTTGAGTACAACTTTTCTGATTTTTGATATAGCAAGTAAACACAAGCATCGAGGTATAATTGAACCGAGATGACCTGAGCATTTCTTGCATAAACAGACAAAGGTTAACCACTTTCTGACGCAAATGTGGAACTATCCTCAATGATATTGCTTTGTAAATCATGTTTTGTGACATATTTGTACTAGATGAATAGCTAATCTAAAGACAACAGACAGAAAAATCATTCTCTTTCCTCACCACTCTAGTTTAGTACATCCTCGAGTGCACTCCAGAGAGATGATATTAAAAAGCAAACAACCATTGTGCAAAATGAAGTACTATTATTCCAAACATTATTCATATTATAGATCATCCAGATATGAGTCATGATATGGTACTTAGCTGAAAACTGTTGTGTTATGGATCAATGATTGGATAGCTGTTCATAAGTTTGATTGTTTGTTCGGAAGATTGGATTTGATGTCACTGTCTAGCTATTTCGGTAAAACCTAAAAGTTGATTGCCCGCAGTATGTCAACGTTTTCCCCCAGTATTGACACAACTTGCAGAATGGATATGCACAATGATCAAGCCATGGTAAGATGTTATCGTTCTAGGAAAATGATGAAAATATGATGTTGGTATGGCCCTAAGATGATGAAAAGATGCATGAAATGAAGGCTAAGAAGCCAAGTGCAGAACATGAACTAATAGATGGAGAGCTACAAATAGCATCTGTTTGTCAGATTTTCACTATTTCTTTTTATTGCATTTTTCTTGTCAATAGACTGCCTGTTGTCAGGTTTTCACCCTATGACGATCTTTTATTTTTTATTTTATTTTTTTGTCACTATCGAGATGCCTATTTGCCAGGTTTTCACCAAGGTAACCATTTCTTCAGGACTTTTTCTGCTGTTTTTGTATTTCTGCAGGACTTTTTATGCTGTTTTTGATATTTTTTCAAGATTTTTTATGTTGTTTTTTATTTTTTTTAGGACTTTTTATGGATGATAATAGCTGGCTTAAACATAATATTTCTTTAGGTGCATGTTGTTGATGGGTTCGTTAAATAGATCCCCTTCTAGCATCAATAGCTTGTAGGCTCCTGAACCATATACTATGATAACCACATAAGCACCTAGCCAATTTGGTTCAAACTTTCCTTTCTTTTCTCTGTCTTGCTGATTTCATGGATTTTCTTTCAAAACCAAATCACCCACCTGAAAGGTACATGGATTTCTTTGTGATTATAACTGTGAGACATCATCTATTGGTATGCTTTCAAATGATCTGCTGCTCTTTGTCTTGTTTCATCTAGGAGTTCTAGCTCTTGCAACCGGGAAACTTTGTAGTCATCATCTATTGTGAGACCTTTCAGTGAGACTCTGAGTGAGGCAATCTCAACTTCTAGAGGAAG
Organism: Sequoia sempervirens; assembly: GCA_007258455.2. Lineage (NCBI taxonomy): Eukaryota > Viridiplantae > Streptophyta > Pinopsida > Cupressales > Cupressaceae > Sequoia > Sequoia sempervirens. The sequence continues at coordinate 163,961,920 of VDFB02026320.1, read as the reverse complement.
TATAGCCTCTACTCCATAGACAAGAGAAAATGGCGTTGCTCCTATTGGCATGCAGACACTGGTTTTATAGGCCCATAAGGCGTGATTGAGTTGAACATGCCAATCTTTCCCTGAATCATTAGTCTTCTTTAAAGAATTTAGTATAGTCTTATTTGAGGCCTCTGCTTGGCCATTCCCTTATGGATAGTAAGGTGTTGAATATCTGTGTTGAATATGAAATCTCTCACAAAGTCATCAACATCCTTATTCTTGAAAGGTTGTCCATTATCTGTAATAATGGAGTTGGGAATGCCATACCGAAAACTAATATAATTGAGTATGAATGATAATATTTGTTTGCCGGTAACTTTAGTAAGAGGTACTACCTCAATCCATTTGGTAAAATACATTGTGGCTGTGGTGATGAACTTATGCCCGTTCGATGAGGAAGGGTGAATCTTGCCCACTAGATCTAACCCCCTTTGGGAAAATGGCCAGGTTGGCATAAATGGTTGAAGTTCCTGTGCAGGAGCATGAATGAGATTCCCATGAATCTGGCATTTTGATCATGTTTTCACAAAAGTGAATGATTCCCTCTCCATTGTAGGCCATTACTAACCCATTCTAATCAATTTCTTGGATAACGTTAGTCCACTCGAATGAGTACCACAAATGCCACCATGAATTTCTTGTAAAGCCTTGTCAGATTCATCACGTTCAAGACATCGAAGTAAAGTACCATCAAGACCATGGTGATAAAAGGTGTTGGTGATAAGAGTGTAGCGAGAGGATTGGCAAATAAAATTTCACTTTTGGTTACGGGATAAATCAAGTGGTAAGATGTCATCTTTTAGGTAGGCATAAATCTTGCCATACCAAGGTGAATCGGATCCCACCAAGTGGAAAATGATTTGGCTTTCAGGTGTGTCATAGGCAGGTACAAATGATTGTTCCCCAAGAAATTCATAGCGTGTTGATTTTCTGGGAGTTGTAACAATGATGCGATTGTAGCCATGGCATCGGCCGCTTTGTTATCAAGCCTTGGAATTTGTGTAAATTTGATGTCCACAAAGTGCTTCTTGAAGTTGTCAACCATATTTTTATATGGAAATAGTTTGTCAACTTTAGTTTGATAATCATCATTGATCTGATTAATGACTAACTACGAGTTGCCATATACTTGTAATTCTGTAATCCTCCATTCCAATGCTATTTTGAGTCCAATGATTAATGCTTCATATTCGGCTATGTTGTTAGTGCATGGAAACATTAGCCTATATGATCTAGGAATGGTGTGTCCTTGGGGGGTGACGAAAAGTATGCCTACCCCCGATCCATGTTGAGTGAAAGAACCATCAAAATATAGGAACCATGCTTGTTTGGATTTTGGAGTAAAGACATCGGCATCTAGAAATTCAATGTGCAGGGGATGATCTGCTTGCAGTGGTGCTTCGGCTAGTTGATCAGCGATAACTTGTCCTTTGATTGCCTTACGATGAACATAATGGATATCAAACTCACTCAGAATCATTACCCATTTTTCTAACCTTCCTGTCAATGATGCTTTGCTTAACATATACTTGAGTGGATCAATCTTTGAAACAAGATTGATTGTATGAGTTAACTTGTAATGCCAAAATTTATGTGAAGCAAAGACTACTGCTAGACAAGACTTCTTGATGGTAGTGTAGTTGAGATCATGACTTGTTAGTGTTCTGCTGATGTAATAAATTGCCTATTCTTTCCCTGTATGGCCTCTTGTGCTAGAAATGCACCCAAGGATGTCTCTATTGTGGCAATATATAAGATCAATGGTTTTTTTGGATTTGGTGGTACTAGAACTAATGGAGTCATTAAGTACTATTTGATTTGTTGAAAAGATAATTCACACTTGTCATCCCACTTGAAAGGAACATTCTTATGCAGTAGATGTGTGAAAGGTAGACTTTTGTTAGCCAATTGTGCAATGAACCTTCATATAGATTGAAGTAATACCTGTAATGATCTCAATTGACTAATGTTCCTTAGGTGAGGCATTTCCATGATTTCCTGTACCTTGGCAGGATCTACCTCAATTGCTTTTCCTGATACTATGTATCCTAAGAGTTTTCTAGATGTGACCCCAAAAACACATTTCTTGGGATTGAGGCGAACTTTGAATTTTTTCAATCTTGCAAATATTTTGGACAATATTTTTAGATGTCCTTCTCTAGTGTATGACTTTGCCAATATGTTGTCTACGTAATCTTACATGAATGTATGCATCATGTCATGAAAGATTGTAGTCATAGCTCCTTGGTATGTAGCCCCAACATTCTTTAGACCGAAAGGCATGATGTTCCAACAATAATTTCCCCATGGACATGTAAAAACTATTTTCTCTTTGTCTTCAGGTGCAATCTTGATTTGGTTCTAACTAGAAAAACGATCCATTAATGAATACATGGTATGGCCAGCTGTCAGATCAACTATAGTGTCGATGTTTGGAAGTGGGAAGTCATCCTTAGGACATGCTTTATTAAGATCTCTAAAATCTGTGCACACTCTGACACTTTTATTTGGCTTGGATATAGGAACAATGTTGGAGATCCATTCTACGTAGTCGATTGATCTTATGAAGCCCACATCAAGGAGTTTTCTCTGTTCTTCCTTAACCAATAATGCAACATGGGGGTGCATCTTTCTGAGTTTTTGTTTCACAGGTTTAACCCTTGGTTTGATAGACAAGTGATGCATGATAAGATTAGGATCAAGACCTGGCATATCCGCATAAGACCAAGAAAAGTTGACTTGATTTTCTCTTAGAAACTCTACGAACTATGGTACTTCTTGCTCTATCATTGATGCAACTAATTGTAAAATCCTTGGTTTTTCAGGAGTTTCAAGATTGATGGCTTGTGTAGGCTGAATCAAGATAGACGATCACTCATGGTAGTGCTTTGGGAGAGTGTCTAGATTCCCATCATTTGGTGCCTTAAAAAGGTTTTCACCTTTTTGATAGTTGGGTAAAGGGTTGCAAAATTCCTGGTGGTCTTCATTTGATTGTTGATGTCCTTCTATTGTGATGGTGCCATTTTCGATTAAGTCTTGAATGGTATTTTTCAAGGCTTGACAGTTATTTGTGTGATGACCTTTGCACCAATGATAGTCACAATAGTATGCCTCATTCCATGATGGAGGCTTCACACTAGGCTCATAGTTTCGTTGAGGTGGCAAGGTAATGAAATTTTTAGCCATCAACTCTTTGAATGCAGATTCCAAAGATTGACCCAGTGGAGTGTAAGTTCTTCTACTAGAGAAGAATGAAAATCTTTGTGGATTCGTAGTTGAGGTATTCCCTAAGGAGTTGTTATTGTGATTGGTTCCTTGGAATCCTTGATTAGGAGTAGAATGTTGATTCACATTGTTTCTCAGAGGAGGAGGATTGTTTCCTTGATTTGTGATCGAGTTGATATTGTTATAATTGTTGTTGCAAGGAGCACTTGGAGTACTAAGGACAAATGGATTAGTCGAGACATGATTTGCATCAACAACACCATCATTCACTACATTCTTGTTGGGAGTCCAAAATTTAGACTTGTCCTAATTGTTATGATGATTGAATGAGCTAGGATTATCCTTGTCAAGTTTTATTAGTCCTCTTTTGACCAAAGCACTTTCAATGGTTATAGCATCTTTGATCAATTTCTCAAAAGAGGGAGGACAATGTAAATTCAAACGACAGCTCATTTATGAATTCAAGCTGTTAATGAAGGTGATCATCTTTTCCTTTTCAGGAACATGACGTGGATATCTAGTGAACATTCTTCTCCATCTCTAAAGAAAAGTAATAAAAGGTTCACCAGGTTTTTGTGCAACTTTGGAGAGATCTATCATAGTGATTTGGTGTTGGATGTTGTAGGAATATTGTAATATAAAAAAATTGATTAATTACTGAAATGTCTTGACAAGAGGTGTGATTTTTGATAGCCATTCCATAGAGTGAGCTCGAAGACTCGTAGGAAACAAATACATTATGTAAGTGTCCTCATGAGCGAACTCTAAAGTCATGTTTCAGAAATCTCTAACATGATCGATTGGATCTTCTTTCCCATTATAACTATCAAATTTTGGAATTTCGCAATGTTTGGGAAATGGAATCATGTTGAGACTTCGATCGAAAGGATAAGGACAAATGTCCTCAAGGGTATATTTCTTTGTTGTGGCTCCCCCTTGTAATTATTTAATTTGTCCTTGAAGTGCCTTGATTTGTTGAGTCAAAGCACTAAGATCAGATAGGGGTGTTTCTTTAGGTTTGTTCTTCAAATTCTCGGTATCAAAGTCATGAGGCAATTTAGCTCCTTGGTCAGCTAGATAGAGGAAATATTTTTCTTTATCGCGTTGCAAGATATTTTCTATGGCTTTGTGAAATTTGGGATCTTGCTCAGCCTCTCTAAGACATTCTTCATCTCGTTCCTCATCACTATCTATATGGGTTTTGTTCATGTCTCTGTAGTTGTGGAATGGATTTTCTTCTTTGTTATCCATGTCGTTGTTGAAAAGTGGATTGCAATTTATACTGGAAATAGGATTGCTGCTTTCACCTTCTTCTTGAGTGTTTGGGGTATGACCTTCTTGTTGGATTTCATCCTTCAATTTATTGTATTAAGATCTTGTAGAGATAGGCATATGATTTTGAAGAGTTCTTCTAAACTTAGATCATGGTTCTGATAAGTACGATAATGAGGATATCTTGATCTGATTAAATGTGAATCCTATGATATGATCAAAGATGTTCCTAATTTTTGATTGTGGCTTCCAATGATGAAGGATGTCAGAATCTTGTTGGGGAAGTTGAATCAATAATTAGAAATTTGTTTAAAGGGCGCACTCTTAATATTTGATCTTTGTTTTCGAAGAAAGGTTATAAAATCACTAAAGGATTTTACTGGGATGTGATGGATATTCAACAGAAGGCTGTGGTATATTATCAAACTCAAGATAATAAGCTCGATAATCTAAAGGCTCTACAATGTACTCGTTAGTGAATCCTCAAACAAAGTCTTGGTATCTATGAAGAAATCCACAGTAATGAAGTAAGATGTGTTGAATTTTTTACAAAAAATTTCTTCTTTGTAATGTTTTCTTTTACCCTAACTGTTTCTTGGGTTTCTTGATCCTACTGGAAACTGATTTCTTGACAATTTTTGTTGATTTCCACTCTCTAAGCATGGGAGAGATCAGAATGTCACTGGACCAAAGATTTCAGAAAGTCAGGTGCGTGAATGATTTCAATTGTTGTTTTTCATGTTCATTTCAGATGATCTTTTATCTGAGTTAATGTGATGGAAAACAAAGAAAACCATTTGAATTAAATGGAATGTAACCAAACACATATAAAGCAAGCACATCCTATGGTAAAGCTAGGACAATATCTGCTAGATTCCATGTGAGTTTCCCCAACCGCATATCGGTAGCGTGTGAATTCAGAAGCTTGGCTGCACGGGCTCCCCCTTACAGTGCACTCTCTTCTTAGGCCAACCAAGCTTCCAACCCCCATGAAACTCCCATGGTAGATTGATCACCTCTACTACAAATTGTGAAAGTGTGGATGCCTTCACACCGACCAGTGCTGCGCTAGAAAATATAAGGTTTTGGTTTACTAAACAATGGTGTTTAATTTGAGACCCCTGTTCGAGTGGCCATACATGGGGGAAGAGATTAATCACCAATTAGGTGGCACTCCAGCCTGAAGAGGTTAAGCTCAACATGGTTTATGGGAGTATTACTCTGTTCGTATGACACATCCGCACTCGTAATCTTAGGTTTTATCTTAAGATTCACATTTGTATACTGGTCGGGGGTAGCTTGGCTTTAGGTCCATTGCCAGTTGAGTCACGTTGGGGTGATGAAATTCCCAGGTAGACCTAATTTCTAGAGACAATAATCATTTCTCTTACACCTAGGATTGCATCATTGTGCAAGGGGAGAGGATACATCGGTTATTGTATCAGGGTTACATAGGGATAAAGTGGGTCTAGATTTTTTATCACCTAGTTTGCACAGGGTGAGCATAATCACCTACCACTTTTAAGCACAATCAAGCAGAGTAAACAGATTCATTTTAATGCACCAAATCAAAATGATTTAAGCTAAGCGAAGATATTGCTTCACAACTGACATGGGGTTCATTTTAACTGCATGATCAAAGTGTGGTGACTATCCTAAATTGATTTATTTTAAACCAGAAAAGATTCTTTCTGCGGAATGCGTCAGACTCAAAATCTTGTTTTTGTGTTACAACCTAGATGCGCAGAAATAGACAATATATGTTTAGAAACAGATAGTATATGCGCAAAAAAAGATAGTATATGCACATAAACAAACCTCAGATGCGTAGAAACAGACCCTAAATGTGCTAAAACAGTCCTTAAATGTGCCACTTTAATTGAAAAACCAATTTAAATCTATAAATAATGGAGCACTAATGTTCTAAAATTTACCTTAAATGCGCTAACTTAAATCCTATATGCGCTAAAACAGTTATTAAATGCACTACTTTAGTTAAGTACAAATTTAACTCTAAATGTATTGAGACTATATGCGTTATTCTATCCTTTGGATGCGCTAAATTAACCCTCAGAAGCACCGAAACATTCCTCAGATACGCTGAAATTTCTTGCAAAACAGAAACATTAAATTCCCAGATGTGCTGCAGAAAGGTGTTGGATGCGCTAAAACGCCAAATTTTTCCGAAAGTCAAACTCAAAAAAATGCGAAAACCTGTTAGAATGTTCTACAGAAAAATGTCAAAATTGGGGCATAGGCCCCATGGTGGGCGCCATTTTATGTGCGTATGAAAATATTCTTATCATAATGAATTCAAAACACAATCAATAAAACTTTGTATCAAAGAAGCTTAAAGAAAAATAAACAATCTCTCTATGGCAGCTTCTTCGAAGTCATTTTATTGCTCTTTATCTCCAATGTTTTGTTGATTCAAGTTGCTCTCAGATTTTGCATGCCAAGCTCAACAAAATGGACTACTAGAGAATGAGATTTAAATTAAAATGCATACTATACTAAGATGCAAGATTATTGCTAAGATATAATAAGATTTTTGCTAAAGATGCAAATGCATAAGCGTAATTGCTTGTGTGTGTCTGCGTATATCTCTGAGTGTACGTGTGTAACCAATGCTTGGATTTGCTCATGTATTTATAGAGCTTTTCAAAGATTTTGATTGGCTGATTTGATCAACGGCTGTGATAATTCTTGACAGATCGAACGGTCAAAGATGGATGAGACGGGAGAGAAAAATAGAAGAAAACGAATAAGGTAGGATTTTTCTATTTTTGTGGAAGAGATAAGATGAGATGATTAACAAAATCATCTTTTTTAGAAGATAATGGAAAGATATTGAGAAGATAATAATGAATTATCAAATTCAATTATTTATTTATGGGTGCATGTAGATTTTTCTTAATTAAATAAATATTTAATTATGATTTTGAGGAAATCAGAAGATTTCATAATTAAATGAAATATCTAATTATGATTAGAAGATCTTTAATTAAATAAAAATATTTAATTAAATTTGAAGAAATGATATGTGTTATGAAGTTAATTAAATAAAATATTAATTAAATAGAACAAAAGAAATATTTAAATTTAATTAAAAAGATTTAACTAAATTCAAAAGATAATTAATTTAAATAAATAAAATGTATTTATTTAATTAATCAAGTAGACATGTGAAATAATTAAATAAACTAAATTTATTCAATTATGGTGGGAGAATAAATGAATGAACAATATAATTAAATTAATTAAATTTATTTACATGTAGAAGACTTTAGAGAAATTAATTAAATAATAAATATTTAATTAAATGTCAGGATTACTTAGACGTGAACAATTTTATGCACATACAAGTACTTTAGTGGATCGATTTTGGCGATGAGTTTAATTTTGTGTGCCAACATGTAATGTTTGAATTTTTGTGAAGCAAACACTACTGCTAGATATGCTTTTTCATTGAATGAGTATTTTAACTCATGTCTGACCATTGTTCTATTGGTATAATAGATGGCCCTTTCTATCCCATTTTCATCATGCTGAGCTAGGAGAGCTCAAATGGCTACCACTGTTGCTGACACATAGAGGATTAATGTATTTATTGGGATCAATGGCATAAGGATCGGAGGTGTGAGTAGATATTTTTTGATTTTGTTGAATGCTTCCTCACACTTGTCATCCCATTTGTAGGCTACCCCCTTGTGGAGTAGGTGAGAATAGGGGTTCTTCTTGTCAACTAGTTGGGCTATGAATTTGTGGATGGACTGAAGCCTGCCCTGGAGGCCTCTCAACTCTTTCAATGTTTTGGGTGTCTCCATCTCTAAGATTGCTTTTACTTTTGCTAGATCTATTTCAATACCCCTCATTGACACTATGTACCCTAGTAGATTTCCTGATTGTACGCCGAAGATGCACTTCTTTGGGTTGAGTCTGACTTTATTTTCTTCTAGTCTATCGAAAATAGCACTCAAGGTTGTTATGTGATCTATCCTCTTCTTGGATTTTGCTAGTATGTCATCAACATAATCTTCGATAGTTTTGTGGATCATGTCATGAAAGATTAGTGTCATGGCTCTTTGATAGGTAGCCCCAACATTCTTTAGACTGAATGGCATCATATTCCAGCAGTAGGTCCCCCATGGACAAGTGCAGGCCATTTTATGGTGGTATTCTTTGGAAAACATTATTTGGTTGTACCCAAAGAAACTGTCCATTAGAGAGAGCATTTCATGTCTCGTTGCCATGTCTACAATCATGTCAATGTTAGGCAATGGGAAATCATCTTTCGGGCATGCTTTGTTTAGGTCTCTAAAATCCTTGCAGACTCAGATGCCCCCATCAAGTTTTGAAACAAGAACCAAATTGGATACCCACTCAAGGTAGTCAATTGGTCATATGAATCCTGCGTCAAGTAGCTTTTTAATTCCATTTTGACTAGCAGGCCGATTTGAGGATGCATTTTTCTCAATTTTTGTTGGACAAGCTTTGGTTCAAGATACATTGCTAGATGATGAACCACAATCTCTAGATCGAGCCCGGGCATGTCTACGTAACTCCATGCAAAGTTAACTTGTCTCTCTCTCAAGAAGGCTACTAGGAGCTCTTGTTCCTCTGATAGCAATGATTCTACATAGAATGTGACGTGTGGGGTCTCCTTTGTTCCCAAGTTAACTAGATTACATTTTTTGGCTAGGACTGCTTATTTTTCTTGGTGTAAAGCTATGGGAGGAAGATTGAATCCCTCATCTTCAGGTGCCTCAGAGAGGTTTTCACCACTAGATGCATCCTTTCTTTTGACTATTTTTAGGTCGAAGAGTACCATAGTGTGGTTTTCACTCAAGGACCTAGAGATTATTCTCAATTTTTCACTTTTGCAACTGAGGGATTCAATCATTTCCCCATAATATGCATGTGTATCTAGCTCAATGATAAATCTTTCTTTATGATCCCCACATGGAATATTATTCCACAGTCCCATGAATTCTGTGAGCACCTCATCATTTTTGAATGTATCAGGAATTGGTGGTCCTGGTTGGTCATAATCGATGAGTTGTGGGTAGACTAGACAGATTTCATGTTTTTGGTTTTTAGACTCATAGGATAGGGTGCTAATCATGAGAAGGGTGGTGTCCTCGAAAGAATTGGTAGGTTGGTTATAGGATCTTCATCATCACTACTACTACAAACATCAATTATGTCAAATGTGAAGTTGTCTATGACTTGACCTGTAGATATGGGTAAGTGAAGTTTGACTGCCGTTTGTTGAGGTTTGACTTTTCTAACTGGGGGATTTTGGCCACGTATGGTTATACTCGAAGGGGTACATCCAAGGCCAAGATTTCTCATTTGTGTTTATAGAATGATACATATTATAAGCCCATTGTCGTTTTGTCCAAGTCTCTAGTTTCTGTCGTAACCCATTGTGAGCATCATTTGCAAACCTTTGTTGTTGTCATCCATTGGTAGATTGGTTGTTGGTCTATTATCTTGATATAGGAGGTGGGATGGATCCTCCTCTATGACTTCCGGTCCAATATCTCCCCATCTTCAGAAGTTGGTATAACCTTCAGGGGATGTTTGGGATGTGGAGGCTTCATTTGATTGCAGACATCCTTGTGATCTGGGAGATTGTGGTAACTCTCCTACCACAAAAGCATTTTTGGGAATCATATAGTTTCTGCAACATTGTCTTGGATGATGAATTTGATATCTGAGATGGTGGGGATGGTAGGAGTGGCAGGTGTCTCTATCACAGAAGTGGAAGCGAGAGTGGTTGGATCAATGTATGGTGTTGATGGTCCTTCATTATTTTTAGGCACTTGAGGGATTTTGTAGTATTTTTCCTCTAGGTTCTTGCAGTAGGAGAATGGTTCAGGATCTCCATGGATGGTGACCTCTTGTCCTTCATATGTGAATTTGACACATTGATGGAAGGTTGATGCTACTGCTTGCATTGCATGGATCCACGGATGTCCCAAGAGAATGTTATAAGGCAAGTCGAGGTCCAAGACCTAACAGGTGGTTTCCATGATAGTTGGCCCTACTTGAATAGGGATTTGGATTGTGCCTTGGGACACTCTTTCTTGATCATCATACACTCTGATTGTAATACCTTTTCCTTTGTCGATGGAATCCTCTGAGATTTTCAGGTTCTCAATGAGCTCGAGGGAACAAATATTCAAGTCTGCACCTCCATCCACCAAGACTAGCTTGACTTTATTTTTATGTACGAGGACCTCTAAATGGAGTGCACGGTTGTGAGATGGTTGAGCAGGAAAGTATTGGTCAGAAAAAGCAAGAAGGTTTGGAGTGATGATGTTTCTGACCATAGCTTGGAATTGTTCTGCATTAAGATTTGCGGGGACGGTTGATGAAGCCAACACTTTTTCAAGGATTTTCTTGTGGGCGGATGAAATTTTTAGTAACTCCAAGATGGAGATTTGTGCTGGGGTTTTTTTTAGCTGATCAAGGACATTGTAACCATTGGGAACAAACCTTGAGTTGGATGTGGGTGCTTTGTTTGGCTGCGATGATCTTGCAATGGTAATTTTTTTGCCTCTTGTGGTGACTCCACAATCAGCATGGGATCCTTTGATGGTGATGGTAGCACAGTAGTCATCCAGGGATGCGACGACATGGTCGTACACATGATTCATGCTTTTGAAGGTTCCTTTCGCTTTATCGGTGTTATTGTTCCCTTTATTGTTATAGTTTGGCATTGGATTCGTGTATATTTTGAGGTTTTGATTTCCTGCTGGCTGCTCCACATTTATGATTTTTTGATCAATGAGGTCTTGGATTAGGTTTTTTAACCTCATGCAACTATTAGTGGTGTGCCCTTTGATTTTGTGAAAGTCGTAGAGCTTATTTTCATTGTACCAAGGAGGTTTGACATCTGGTTCCTGGTAATTCTCATAAGTGGGAGGTTTGATGAGGTTTTCGCTTATTAATTTCTTCATGATGACCTCGAGTGGCTCCCCAAGGGCAATGTATTTCCACTTGGGAGAGTTCTTGTTTCACTAAGGTGGTCCCCTTTGATCATTGGCATTGTTGATCACTCTATTGTTTGGTTGCTGTGTTGTATTCGCTTGATGGTTGTTTTGATGATATTTTTGGGGTTGTTGTTGTGGTGCGGGTGTGTTTTGTTGAGGGGCGGAGATGAAAAATTTGGCGTCCACAATACCATCGTTGGTAACATTTTTGTTTCTTTCCCATGTGTGAGTTTTTTCGTTGTAACTTGTGGATGGGCGATTGTTTTTCTTTTCGAGATATGCGGTTGATCCTACAAGTTGCGTCATAAGGGCTCGTTTAATGTTGAGCACCTTGGAGATCAAATGGTCGTACTTGGTGATTCTTTGCACTTTTAGATGAAAAGCTAAGGATCCTTCAAGGTTGGATATGATGGTGCACACTTGTTGTTCCTCAGGCATGACCCATTTGCTCTGATTGGCCTTGGATCACCATTGTTGTACGAATGAAGCGAAGGATTCATTTTGCCCTTGTTTCAGAGCTAATAGTTCCTCTAGACTAACATCCATAGCGATATTGCATGCCTAGTTTTTGATGAATGCATCTATGATTTCTTGAAATTTCTTAATGCCTATACGTATGCGAGAGAACCATTCCATAATATGGCCAACTAGACTTCTAGGAAACAACTGCATCAAATAGGTATCGTCATATGCAACCTCCATGCAATGAACCTAGAATTCCTTGATGTGATCTTCAAGGTTTCCTATCCCATGGTATTTGTCAAATTTGGGGATCTCAATTCCCTTTGGGAATGGTTTCACTACGAGGCTCCTATCAAATGGATAAGGAAACAAGTTCCTAAGTGTTCTCGTGGTTCGCCTTGATTGAAGGTCAAGCACTTGTTTTGAGAGCAACATGATTTGTGTTGTCACATCGTTTTGCGAATCAAGGGGTGGGATGAAAGTGTTCTAATGTGGTTCAACTATTGGCAGGATGGGCGGATTAGTTGGTATGTTGATGGATGGTGTTTTCATATTCTGTGTTGCCAAGTATGCTTGCAATTGTTGTTGTTCCTATTGCTGCTGTGCTATTAGTGCATTTTGTTGAGCTTGTTGTTGCTGTTATGCCAATAACACTTGTTGTTGGGCTACTAGTTGAGCTACTTCTTGTTGCTCTTGGTATTGTTTCAACACTTGCTAATATGCTTGCTGTCAGGTTGCTTGTTATTGTGCGAGATATTGTGCTTGTGCCTGTGCTTGCACTTGGGCTTGAGCTTGAGCTTGTTGGGATTGGTATTTGGTTTGTGCTTGAGCTTGAGCCTATGCTTGTGCTTGAGCGAAAACTTGTGCAATATGTGCGGCTTGAGCAGCTTGCGCTGCCTAAGTGGCTTGAGCAGCTTGCACTGCTTATGCAGCCTGAGCAACTTGTTGTTGTTGTTGCAATAAGGCTTGGGCTTGTGCAGCTTGATGTGATTATTTTTATTGTAGCGTTTGTTGTGCGGCTTGAGAAACTTGAGCAACTTGGGCGACTTGCTAAGCGACTAGCTGTGCGGCTTGCTAGTTTTGAATTTGTTGTAATGCCTTTTGATAAGTAGCTTGTTGAGTGGCTTGTAACACAATACTATATTGGCTTGATGTGTGTGAGTTTGGTGGTGGTGGTGGTGGAGGTGGGTTTGGAATGGTGCTTGTTGTGGTGATGAGAGGCACCGTCGTGTTGATGATTGGGTTTTGAGTGGTAGATGGTGCGATTGATACAGTTGGTCCTTGAGAGACCATGTTTTGAGATGTTTGGGGGATGGTTGATGATGTGATGGTGGTGGTTTGCGTTATGAGGATGGTTTCCATCTGTTGTTGCGATATCGATGGAAAAGTGGAAGTATTTGGAATGATGTTCTGATTGATGCTGGATGGGTTAATTTGGTTTTGTGGATTGATGTTTGGTAAAGGGGGGAGTCCTAAACCAAGAGGTGATGTGGAAATTTATGGTAATGGTAGAAGTGGTGGGAATGTGGGGGGTGTGACCTCTTGAGGAAATGGTGTAGTGTTGAAAATGCTCCTTGGTCCAAATATGTCACCCTCTCCTTGCGAGGTTATGGTGGGAGGTGTTTGTGGTGTTGCACGAAAGGATGATGATGATGGGTCATTGGTATCATGAAAAGTTAGGGAAACATATGCATGTAATGGATTTTGGGGTACAGTCTGCCCCAAGATGGTGTTTGCATTAAAATCTTGATTGTTTATAAGAGGGTGTGTTTGTAATGCATTGAGAAATGCACTCCCTTTGTTAACGATTGGTTGAGTTAGAGCTATTGATGATGTGATTTGAGGAATGGATTGAGTAACATTATGAAATGGGGATGTTGATGTGATGGGGGGTATGAATGATGTTGATAGTGGTTCCACCATGGTGTTCATGTTGTATTTTGAAGGGAGTTTTGTCCATCGTTTTGCTAGTTCGAGCATGCAATGTTGGGGATGGAGTTTCATCATGATGTTGACGATCCTATGATTTTCAGGATTTTGGATCATCTCATGGATCTCATCTTGGGTCATACCAAGAGGATCTTGTGTAAGGTCTTCCACTTGTCCATCCTATTGACGATCTTGAGGGAGTGAAAGATTGATCATGGGATTGCTTGATCCAATAGGATTCATTTCGGTGTTGGTTTGACTGAGATCACTTGAAGTGGATGTTTTTTTATTGGCTTCGATGTTCCTCTTGTGTTGCGATCTAGTTTTCACCATAAAATAGGGATCAATTTTTAAGAATGTGGGAGATGAATCTCTAATTCTTTGCATTGATTTAACCTTAAGGCACAAAAGAGACAAATTAGGATGATATGAGGATCAAAGGTGAAATGATGGAAATGTGTGAAGGATGGGTGATATGGATGATTGATCTTTTGAGAAATCTTGAGGGGATGCTAGAATTTTTAGGACTTTTGGATTGTTTTGAATTTTGTTTTGATTTTGATTTTTTGGATTGACCTATTTGATTTTGCTTTGGATTTGGGTGATGAACAAATAAATCCCAAGATGTTGGATGATTATCTAGGGCTAAACTTGCTCAAAGGATGATAATTTGAGTAAGTGTGGGGAGAAGGATGCATCTACCCACACTTATTCAAACAAGATGATAATTCAACCAATTATATGAAGAAGGATGCATCTACATATACCTAGCTAAACAAGATGATTTGATGATAATTTTGACTAAGCATATGAAGAAGGATGCATCTAAACATACCTAGCCAAAATGGTTTGATGTTTTGATTCAAGGATTTCAAGGATTTTATTTCAAAGATTTTGATGTTTTTTTGATTTGCCAAAAGAGCCTAGCATGAAGGATGGTTTCAAGATTTTTCAAAATTTGATGGCAAAAATGATTTTGGTTTGATGCTTAATGATGGATGAATGTTTGATTTTGATCCTAGATGTACCTAAAAAGGACTCTTGTTTACTAGACCTCAGTTTTGAAGAACATGCTTTCTCTAAACAAGGTGTTCAAATTCTCGAAAAAGAGTTGGATTCTGACAGTAATAAAATGAGTACAATCCGTGATTGTTTCTTGAAGCTTTATTGTAAAAATTAAAAAGTAGTCTTCGTCTAAATTTGTATAGCGTTGAGAGACGCTTTTGGTGTTCTTTTAGACTAAGAGATTTTACCTTTGGTTTCTTAATCTTGATTTTGCATGAATCATTGAAGACACATGTGTGTGATTCAATTGTTTTTAGTCTTTTCTTAATGACTTTGTTTTACCACAAATACTTCTTGATTAGCTTTTCAAACTAGATGTACAATGTCTCAACTTCTTCTCATTCCACAAGATATATCATGTGGAACTTTGATGAAATCAAGGCAAGGGTTACCTATTGTTTAACTTTAGTAAGAAAATTGAGTTATAAATCCAAGTGTTTAGAAACCTCTAAGGGTAGAATCCCAAGGGCAAGCAATAACACATGAATTTGGTCAATTGTATTTGCTTCCTAAAGGGTTTGAAGTTTTGATAACAAATGTTAAATGTTTGTTTACAAATGTTTTCAAACAAGCAAAGTGTTTTTGTAACCAAGAACAAGAAGAATCTTATGGATATGAAAGACTGTATTTGTTGAGTCCCCACTTGGACAAGTCCAGCTATGCTTATTTTTAGCAAATGGTTAGATGCTTGACCCCACTGGCTCCCCTCCATGGAACTCACTTATATGGGGAAACCAAGCATCAGTAGCAATGAAACTCCCATGACATACTTTACATTTCTACTGAAAACTGTAAAAGCATGGTGCGGCTTCAGAATGACTGTTCTTGCACCAACAAATAAATAGGGATTTTGGCCTTTCTACAACATGGGTTTTAATTCAGACTTTCTGTTTGTAGGAGTTGATCCATTGAGGTGAGAGACCATTGCTTCCCTTCTTGTCGGGGCCAACCGCGTGATATTGGCCAGCCTTTGTTCTAGTACCCACTCTTATATCCTGGCTGAAAATACTCTTGGCTTTAGAGTGTTACTGGTTGAGTCATTACCTTGGGTGAGTACTTTTTCCCCAAAGCATGTCCTCTAAGATAAACAATAGTAAACAACCATATCCATAACTGAATCAATCTTTGTTGAGAAAGAAAGAGAGAATACATGCGATAGGTTTACTCACACTTGCAAGATGTTTTGTTCAATTTTAATTCCCAAAATGAAGTGTGGAGGCAATCATTTTGTCCCAACCTAAGACCATCAAAAATCCTTTTGATTCTCAAGTTCGTCGTGAGGCGCGAGAGAAGTGCATACATCTTTTCAATGGTATTAGTTTGAGTAAGTAATCATAAAACAAAGTAGCACATGTTCATTTTAATCCCATAAAGCAATAATGACTTCTTTTTATAGCACCAAAGGAAATGTGAAAATTTTCCTTGTTCAATTGTTAAATCTGAAAACCAACTCTAGTAAGTTTGTGTCCTAAAGTTCGTTTTAATCCCTTTTGTAGCAAGAAATTAAAGTGTTTTTTTAGAGCCCAAAAGAAAACTAGTAGGTCCTAAGCATGAAAGATAACAATATTCCTTAAGAGAGGTAGTGAATTCTCTAAGAGTGTTGAACAAACACTTGAGTGTTAAAAAACACTTGGTATAATGAAATGGTGATGTTATCATGCCTCTTTTCTCCTTCACCTTTGCTCAATTCAACCTACAAAAAAAACCATTGAAACCTACAAAATAGAGGTCAGGAAAGCA
Organism: Sequoia sempervirens; assembly: GCA_007258455.2. Taxonomy (NCBI): domain Eukaryota; kingdom Viridiplantae; phylum Streptophyta; class Pinopsida; order Cupressales; family Cupressaceae; genus Sequoia; species Sequoia sempervirens. The sequence continues at coordinate 163,945,196 of VDFB02026320.1, read as the reverse complement.
AGTAATAGCCCTAATGATCATAAATGAAAAAGGCACATGTCATAAAAAATTGAACTTCACTTTTTACTTTCTTCCAGCAGTGGAACTTGTGAAGGCGTCACAGTTTGAAGTCCTCCAGTGGTGCTATATGGCACTGTTGACCAATCAGTGTCGTTCTACAACAGGGAAAAAGAGCATGAAGGCATCCCTATTTGAGCCAGCGGTGGAGTTTGAATTTTGGAAAGATTCCAACATGTAGAAATGACTTAGCGTTGGAGTTTAGTATTTTGAATTTTGGGCGGGAAGCAGAGTGCGTCGAAGTTTGGAGTTTGTAGCGGTGTAATATAGTGACGCTGGAGTCCCAGCGGTGCTAAACTGCGATGCTGGTCTATGAGTGATGGAGTTCCCTATAGAGACACAAAAACGTAAAAAGCATAAAATTTGGTGATAAAAACGTGATTAGAACTTCTGGTAAGCCCTCCTTCTAGCGGCAAAATGTGAACCAAGATTCCCAACCTACACAAACACAAGAAATAAACAACCTATTAGCTCAAATGCAAGTTAGTATCATGATTCCCCAAGAAATTCATTTAAATTGCAATGAAAAGGAAATGAAATGAAGAATATAAACAAACACAAGCCAAAGATATTAATCCTATCCAAATGCAATGCAAACTCTTGATCTCTTGGGGGAGTTGGTGCCAATTTGATGTGGAAATTGGCCCTTTCCAAACTCCTATGCAAGCTTTGTTGATTGGTGATGAAGAGTGATCCACTTTGTTGATGATTGAATTGTGCTCCAAGATAAAATCTACATAACCTAGCTATAAAACTCAATGGGATGGATGAAGATTCCTATGAATTTGAGTATAGTAAGTTTACTCAAGTTGTGGATGGTAAAATGAGGAATGAAGTCTCTTATTTATAGAATAAAAAGTTGGAGAAATTTCCAAAATGAAGCAATGTGGGACTAAAATTCAACCAATGGCCAAGTGCCACTTGTCAAGAGATGAATGGATGGAGGATGTACACATTTTGATGAATGTGCCCATAAATGCAATTAGGTGATATTTGAAATTAGTGAAATGACATGTAAGAGGGAAAAAAAAAGTCTTAAATGCCACTTGGCTCAAGGCAGAAGGACTTATTACGTGAAGTTAATGTCTTGTTGGAAGGACAAAGTCTACTTGGATTTGAATTCAAATTTGAGAGAATATTCCTCTATTATGCCATGTTGAGGGAGAATAGAGATTTAATAAATGAATTAAATCTATTTTCATGTGCAAGTGGCAAAAGCTAGAGGATGGGACATGAATTAGGATTAAATTAATCAAGGGTTAATTAATTTAATGAGGGATTGGATGATGTGACAAATTTGACATAGATTTGTGGATTTATTTAAATCAAATATGAGAAGAATATGATTTTAGACTTAGTTAAATAAATATTTTGATTTATTTAGCTGAAGGGGGTGATGTTAGCTTAAATTAAACAAGGTTTAATTTATTTTATTTAATAGATAGAATTTAGAGATTTTAATTAAATAAAGGGAATTATTTAATTAAAATATGGACATAAGGTTAATTAGATCAAACAGATTGATGTAATTAACAAGAGAAAAATACTTAATTAGATAAAATGATTTATTTAATTAAGAGAGGAAAATTGATGAGTTTAATCAAATAGAGATATTCAATTAAATGGTTAGACTGAGGGATGATTTAGGATGAAACAATGTTAATAGTCGGGATTAGGTATGTCGGTATATTTTCCATATCTACACAAACCTTGATGAGAAATGAAACATGAAACATAAGATGAAACAATAGAACCTTGTTTGAAACCTTGTAGATCTACAAACAAGCATGAAGTGACCTTAATGGATGTAGATCTTGATCGTGATTCTTGATGAAAGATAATGCCTTTGGATACTTGAATTGACTACCAAATCCATAGAAATCTCTAAAAAATAGGTACAGTGTGACTCATTCACCACTAATGGTGAATGAGTCCACTTTGACTTTTCTAAAAACCCGAATGTGGAATCGAAAGCTCTTGGTCTAGTCTTTTTGATTCTCTATGTGTCTAGATTTGAAACCCTAATTTTTGGCACTATAAGTGACTTTTTGTGGATATTTTGACCTAGCCAGTAAGGAGATGACTTCAACAAGTTTGCAACCTATTCTTCAATCATCTCCAAGCCTTCAAATTACTCAGATTTGCAATCACACAAAGAAATAGAGCAAAAGTGTTGATTGTTAAGGAATTGGGGGTTTGCCATAGTCAAACCCCTTTTAGGTAATTAAACGAAAATGATGAAATAAGATAATGAAATATGAAATAATGCAATTAGAAACTTTCCTTGATGATAGATCTTGAATTGTTGTAGCAATAGATGAAGAATCTGCCCTTGAATGCCTTAGAAAACTATCTTGATGATTTAAAATGTGAAAAACCTATCTTGCTTGACTTGAGATGGATAATGAATGATGAATGAATAATTAATTAGGGTTTAAAAGCTTGTTTATATACACAATCCACCTAAATTCTTGTTAATTTGATCCCTAAGGCCGACATTGAAGAAAATTAAACTTAAACCCTAATTTTTCCTACTCAAACCTCGAAAATGGCTCAAATGAGACTCATTCGCCATCTTGGGTTCAAATGGGTCCCACCTGGATGGGACTTATTCACCCAAAGTGGCGAATGGGTCCCACAAGGGATCTTTTTTCCAACTGGGATGTCGGGGAGTGAAGAAATTAGGTTTATATGTTGATTTTATGAGGTCTTTTATCAAGATAAGCCTTGAGATGCACAATATGGGGTCATAGGGGCCTATTAATGATGATGTAAAGGGTAATTAGGGCTAGGGACACAAAGTTCAATGTGAAAGTGTGATTAAATACACTCTACAACATTAAAATGAGGTCCACATAGCCTAGAAAAGGCACAATATCCAATGTGAATGTTTAAAACACATTACAACACTAGGTTAAAATCAGGTTTATTTTATAAGCCTTCTAGATTAATGTGAAAATGCAATTAAATAAATTTTATAACATTGAATTAAGGGAAAAATAGGTCCATTATACTTAGATGCTTAATAAAAGACTAGAAAAGTGTAAAAGTCATTTACAACACTTTACAACACCTTTACAAGACATCAATAAATGCATTTTATTTAGTTTGCAAGGGTCCAAGACCTAATGTGGATGTATAAAACACCTCACAACACTGGATCAAGGTGACATTAGGTCCAATTTATCATTAATTTTTCCTGAATCAAGCAACAAATACTATTTTTCTATGCTACATTTAGCCCCCACTTTAGTGAGAGGATGAACTTGCTTCAATCTCACACGAATGTACACATTCAAAAGGGGTCCAATTGTACCAATGTGGATGGTATAGGATAACAAAGATGAAGGAAGCGGTCAAGCCCCCAGGGTCCAAGATCCTAAGTCAAACCAACATAAGTACAAAAGGACATGCACAAGGTGAATGATTTGCAGCAAATCAAGATACGTAATCATGCAATGGCAATAACTAGAAGGAAGAGAAGTATAAATGAACATAAATAAAAAGGTGGATCAAGCTTCAACTGTTTGTCCAACATGATGTGGATTGGATATAGGCTATTTGTCCAAAAATGCATACTCACTCTGAGGTGACATAACTCTTGGCTATTTGTCGGGTGAGAAGTCCTAAAAGGTGAGAAAAATACACTCATGGTTGGCATGTACTCACACACACACAAGTGGCTATGGGGAAAGTCATGCCTCGGATTGGGCTTCTTGCTCAACCATACCAAAGTTATACCTCCTGATAACTTTAATAAGGTGCCATAGAAAAATGATCTTCAAGCTCCATGAGGCAAGCAAAAATTTATATGCTTGAAACTCATAGACATTATAAATGCAAAATAGTGCAAGGAATGTTCAAAGGGATTTTTCTTAGTTCGTGCAAGGTCTCATCTTAGGGAACATTGTGCCTAATATCTCCAAGAGAGGACAAATGCAAGGTCTCATCTTAGGTAACATTGTACTTAATGTTTCCCAATAGAGGACAAGTGCAAGGTCTCATCTTGGGAAACATTGCACCTAATGTTTCCAAGAGAGGAAATCGCAAGAAAAACTAAAATCCCACAGTGAAATGAGTGTCGATGTATGCCCCCACTTTAAAGTGGTTGCTAACACCATTATTGTGAGTAGTTGCTTTAAAGTAGAATAAGACATGATAGCTTACTCAGAAAGCCCTATGCCAAGTCATATGTTTCTGATAAGCTACGTCATGAAAAAGGAAGTATGTCACATGCGAGCCAACTTAAGGCATGCCGTCTCCATCCCAAGCTTGCTCTTATAGGTACATGAAAGGTTCATGACTAGAAAAAAGAGACAATGACAAGTGACATATGAAGACAAGGCTATCTAACCCCTTTCCCCCACTTAGTGCAGGAGAAGGGTGAGCCGAAATGATTGATAAGATGCATGGTAGAGTGAAAATTGGTATCAATTAGAGGAATTAGGTGCCTTCACATAAGGTAGAGTGCCAAAATCCTTAAGATGTTGGATTTTACTACTCAAAGCCCTACATTCATTAGTAGAATGACCGTGAACTTTGTGATATGCGCAAAATGAAGTCTTGTAATATAATTTCTTTCGAGTTCTTGGAGGGAGAGATATCAAGTGATCTTGGAGGAGTCTTGACAAGATACTCTCTTGATTTATAGAAGATGTTCCTTTATTATGCGAGAAAGATATCTCTTGCATAGTGCAAGATGTCATATCTACACAAGACTCTTTAGATTGTGAGATTTTGTTCTCTCCTTTATAGGAGGGTGTAAAATTCAAATCATTAGTGTTTTGTGAGATGAAATTGACATTAAGCGAAGATTTCTTTGTTTGTTTCATTTCAGGCAAAGGAGAACAATCAAGACCACTAGTGTCTATGAGTTCAGGATGCACTACTATTAAAGTTGGCTTAGAGGAATCCTGTGTGATAGTGTTGATGTTGAGTGAACGCTTGTTTATTTCTATCAAAGGACAATAACAAAGACCATGAGTTGTTTCTTGGATGTTAGGATTGATGGGGACACAAATACCTTGTTCCCTAGTACCACATCCTTTTCCACTATATCCAAGATGTTTCATAAGCTCATAACCTTTTCCATAAATCTTTTTCATCTCTTTTGGATTTGGTGGTTGTTCATGATTAATATCGTCAAAGTTTGTTGTGTAATTTTATTTTTCTTCTAAATTGGTTCAGGTGGATGCTTTCAAAGGGTCTTCCAAGTTTTTTATTGACATTACTACTTTTTTGTGTCCCTTATTTGAATATTTTCTTATGATCTTGTATTCGACCATGAATGTATGTTAAAAATCTAAGGAACCCCAATCATCTTCTAATAGCTTTGTGACTTATTCAATGTGTTTTTCTTTATCTTTTTGTTGCATAGGTTCCACTTGTGTGGTTGGTGTTAATGTTTTCAAGGGATTGTCTTTGTTTTTCTCAAGTTGTAAGACACTATAAGGCTTAGGATAAACCGTCAACTGTGTACACTTTGTTTTAGATGTATTTCATTTTACGATAGAGAGTAGAAGGCACCCCATTCATTACATGAATCCATGGTCTGCTAAGAGAAGATTATATGAAAGGTCATGAGGCATAACATAGATCTATGTTTCCAATGTTTCCTTCCCAACTGTAAGACATAAAGTAATCACACTAATCAATTTTTTTTTGACATTGTAAAATCCCTTAATAGATAAAGAATCAGGTTGAAGATTTTATTTATCAACGCCAAGCCTATCTAGAAGGATCACACTACACACATTAAGGGAAGAGCTAGTATCTACCAAAGTTATTTTTATCCCTTTTCATTTGTATTGAGTGATGATCATGAAAGCATCATTTTTTTTTTTGCACGTCGAAAGAGGGGAGTTCACTTTGTTGGAAATCAATTTCAGTGTTTATTCCTTGAATCATGGTTGCTATGTATTTTGGTTGCACATTAGAAGGGACAAGAAATTGTTGTAGGGTTTGATTGAAGCATGTTGTGATAGTGAGGGGAGGCTTGAATAAGGTCCCATAAGGATATCTTAGTAGGAGTATTCTTTAGATGTTCAACAAGATTATACTCCTTTCCACTTTGTGAAGGAAAATGACGAGGACCTGGTAAGAAGGGGTTAGGCAAAGGTAGGGGTGTTGGTATTGGTTGTTGTGGTTGCAGATTATTTATAGTGTTATATGTATGAGCAACGGTATGATGACTCAGATGCTGCAAAATATTATTATTAGGTGGGTAAAGGACAAGTTTAGGTTTTTTTTGAGTTTGAGGTTTGTTTGAAGGTGGGTAAAGGATGAGTTGAGGTTGAATGATAGTGACGTCCCTTAATGAAGGAGAGTTGAATGTGACCTCATCATTTTTGTCTACTATGTTATTGTCAATGTTATCTTTTTCTTGCACCATGATATCCTCCCTAGGAGGAGAGCTTTTAGGAGAACAACAAATCAAATGTTCTTGACTTTCAAGGATTGGTTCTTGTAAAATGACTTCATCACAAGTAGGGGAATTATTAATGGTTGGATTTTCTTTCTTATTAATGATGGTCTTTCCTTGTTCAATAATTTTTTTCTTGTGATTCTCATCAATGGGATCTTGTAACACCATATTATCTTTGTTACCAATAGGAGAGATATTAGGATAGGGTGAAATGTCATCCTTTATTTCTAAGGTCTCATTCTCTTGTGTCCTAATATCTACCCTAGGAGGAGAGCTTTTGGGAAAGTGACAAACAAGAGGTTCATCACATGTCATGATTAGATTTTGTAAAGCAACTTCATCACAAGTAGGGGAGGCATCAAGAGAAGGACCACTATGATTTTAAAATAGATTGTCCCAAATGTTAGGAGCATTAGGGAAGGGAGGAACAAGATTCCCATGACTCTTAATAGGTATATCTTCTAACACCAACATATCCCCTTTGCATCAAGGAGGGATATTAGAAGAAGGATAATTTTGATTGTTATGGTTAGGGAGACTAGGTAAGGTGATGTTTAGAAATGTTTCTATGATCTCATCTTCTTGTTATCTAATATCTTCCAAAGGGGGAAGAGGAGAGGGACAATCAAGACTCTTAAAGCTTGTATCTTCTTTCACCAAGATACCTTTCTCACTAATAGGAGGGGTATTGGGAGAAGAACAAGTATGATTATTATGAATTTCTACACTTGCATCCTCTTGTGTTATGACATTCTTAAAAAGTTGATAGGTACTAGGAGGGTATGCAACATGCTTATCAAAGGTTTTACTTTGCTCTCCTAGATTATGCCCATGAATAGAGAAAATAGAATCATACAAGCCACTTGATATTATAGAAACACACATGCTAACATGAGAAGGTAAATAAAGTGCAATGCAATGACTTAAAGTGAAATGTTTATATGTAATTTTCAAATATGAAACAAGGTAGTTTGTTGATTACATTATGCAACAACCTGGAAGATGAAATGTTGGAAATGCAATTTTTAAATTAATCAATGCATGGAATGAGATAATTTAAGCTAGATCTAATGAAATAAATGTAACAGAAACTCAACCAACTGATACAGATAGTTAGTGGTAGCAAACATGAGTGCAAAAATGGGGTTTTTAGTGCTGTAAAAGGTAGTTTTAGGGGTGCAAAGGGACTGGTTCGCCCAAGGTGGGAATGAGTCCCACTAGGGATTTTTTTGATTCATTTTTATGTTTTTTTGTGTTGTATGATGCAGACCTAAGATGAAAATGCATAATTTCAAAAAAAAAATTAATCATTTCAGATGCAAAAATGCAACCTATATGCACTTTCACTAAAGCAAAATTTTAGAAACCCTAGATGCCAATTAACTAATGCAAACCCTAATGCAAAGTTAATGTGAGCTAGATCTAGGATGATGATGGAATCCAAATAATAATGATTATGTTCAAAATTCGGGTTCACCAAAATGAACGAAAGATTTTTGGAGATGTAGGCTCTCTTACACTTCTAGGGTTTTGCACCTAAAAGGAGAGAGGTACCAAAAATCCTAATGGCTCACTCTAGAACAAACCCTTGAGATTCCAATGCAAGTGATATTGAAACCCATCAAAGGGGAATGTACTAGATGCTAAAAATTGATAAAAAAGATTAACTACTAATGCAAAACTAAGAAAATGCAAGATGTTTGAAAACATAGTGTAGTATGCAAAAAGACCTAGAAAGATGAATAGAAATGCAAATAAAATAGAACAGGAGAGCAAAACAAAAAGTGTGCACCTGGAAATGTGTTGAAGACTAGAAATATTGCTGATTCTAAATTTTTGACCTATTGGGACTTATTTGTCATTCTGGGTGAATCAATCCCAAATATGGAAAATGCACCGTAGCCTGTTTTAGGAAAATGGGTATCAAAATCCACAGAAATATCTAAAAAATAGGTACAGTGAGACTCATACACCACTAATGATGAATGATTCCACTTTGAATTTTTTGAAAACTAGAAAGTGGAATCTGAAGCTCTTGGTCTGCTCTTTTTGCTCCTCTAGGTGTCCGGATCTAAAACCCTGATTTCTGACACTATAAGTGACTTTTTGTGGATATTTTGACCTATCCAATAAGGAGATGACTTCAAAAAGTTTGTAACCTATTCTTCAATCATCTCCAAGGCTTCAAAGTACTTAGATCTACAATCACACAAAGAAATAGAACAAATGTGTTGATTGTTAGGGCATGGGGGTTTGCCTTGGTCAAACCCCTTTGAGGTAATTAAACCAAAATGATGAAATAAGATAGAAGCATGAAATATGAAATAATGCAATTAGAAACTTTCCATGATGATAGATCTTGAATTGCTCCAATAATGGATGACGAATTTTCCCTTGAATTCCTTAGAAAACTATCTTGATGATTTAAAATGCTAAAACCCTAGCTTGCTTGACTTGAGATGGATAATGAATGATGAATGAATAATTAATCAGGGTTTAAAATATTTTTTATATAGGAAATCCACTTAATTTCCTATTAATTCGATCCCCAAGGTCAACATTTAAGAAAATTAAACTTAAACCCTAATTTTTCCTGCTCAAACCTCAAAAATGGCGCAAATGGGACTCATTCGCCATCTTGGATGAATGGGTTCCACTTGGATGGGACTCATTCACCCAAAGTGGCGAATGCGTACCAGAGGGGATCTTTTTCTAGCTGAGATGTTGGGGAGTGAATAAATCAGGTTTATATGTTTATTTTGTGAGGTCTTTGATTAAAATAAGCCTCAGGATGCACAATATGGGGTCATAGGGGCCTATTAATGATGATGTAAATGGTAATTAGGGCTAGGGACACAAATTTCAATGTAAAATTGTAATTAAATACACTCTACAACATTAAAATGAGGTCCACATAGCTTAAAAAGGCACAACATCCAATGTGAATGTGTAAAACACATTACAACACTAGGTTAAAACCAAGTTTATTTTACAAGCCTGCTAGATTAATTGAAAATGCAATTAAATATATTTTATAACATTGAATTAAGGGAAAAATAGGTCCATTAGAATTAGATTCTTAATAAAAGACTAGAAAAGTGTGAAAGTCATTTACAACACTTTACAACACCTTTACAAGACATCAATAAATACATTTTATTTAGTTTGCAAGGGTCCAAGACCTAATGTGGATGTATAAAACAACTCACAACACTGGATCAAAGTGACATTAGGTCCAATTTATCATTAATTATTCCTGAATCAAGCAAAAGATACTTTTTTTCTATGCTACACGCACATAACCCACTCCACAAATCCAAACTTGAGGAAACCATGAAAATAGAATACTTACAGGACATCCACCAAAGGGGACAAATATTCAAAGGATTCCACAAGCATGCTAATTCCCCAATATTACCTTGAGCACTAATACATTAAAGATGCTCATGCCACAAAAGTTTTGGCACCAAACCAAACATACTCTCAATTGAAAAGTTTTGTTTTTGGAATAAATAATATATCAAGAGAATGGCTTCAGACTAAATCATGAACAACATTTTGTTGAGGGCCACTATTTAAGCCCCTTTCATGCAAGAGAGAATAATCTTTTTTGAGGGTTGGAAAAGTGAGAATCAAGAGTCTTAATAGATCCTGACTCCACTAACATCTCCCCCATCATCTTAACTTTCTCCAAGTCCTCCTTTCTCCTAGCCTTGGAGGGCTTCTCAGGAGCCCCTCGCTTAGGATTTTTATAGTGAAGCCCCGAAGGAGGAGAAGGCTTGTTTCCTTTTTTTGAATTAGACACCATCTTCTCCAAAGGAAGAGAGCTTGACACCTCAATATTTTTCATAGCTATAGGGGCCTTAAGAACTGCTAAATCCCCCAGACCAAGATCTATATATGTTTGAAATAAACCACCTTCCTGAGTATTCTGAAGATTGACAGAAATAGTACCCTCCTGAACCACCTCCAAGACACCTTGATGTATAGCCATCATCCTCAGATTCACCTCCTATTGGCTAAGGTCATCCAATAGATCAAAGTGATTAAAAGTGTCCCCTTCCTTCCTCTTCTTTAAATTTCTCTTATATCCACAGTTCCTATTATGGGGCTTAACTAGAGTAAAACCCTCATTATCTATAGCTTTAGCAGGAATAGGAGTTGTGCCTTTGTCAACCTTAGGAGGATTGCAAGGAGGATGAGAAGGCTAAGGCTCTAAAGATCTGGACCTAGGGAATCTTCACTACAAATGAACATATTCATGGCATAGCCGACATCAAAAAGGAAGAGTCTAGTAATCTAACTATTGCATCCAAGAAGATGTGCCCACACAAATTCCCAAAGAGTCTAGAAGAGGGTTACTCAAATCAATCTCAATACAAATGCAAGAAAAAATCATTATCTTTCTATCCTGTGTTTGCTGAAACGGACCCACCGGTTTCCCTAGAAGGAGAGAAACCATTTGCAAGATGTCCTTTCACTAATATTCAATTGGAACCAAGGGAGGCACACCCACACAAGAACATGATTCAAAATCTCTTTAGATAGGTTAAAAATTGTGTGCTAGGGCTTGATGAATAAAACAATTTGATAGTAAAAATAAGTCCCTCCTTTGAAAACTCTATTGTGATCAACCATGTAGTTGAAGTGCCCATAAAATAGCTATTTTCCAAAAGCATCACTTCCATTTCACCCTCTAGATTCCAAGTCCGCTAATCCCATGACTCCAAGAATGGGAGCAAGACACAAATTCCCATGAATTCGCATATCAGAGAATGATTTCAAAAATACTTAACATCCTTAGAGATTGATTATGGTTGAATCACCAAAATAGGCCTATCTTTTCTCCTCTCCAAGCATCCATTAATTTTTGGGATTTGAGAGCCACTAGACAGAGCAAACCCTCCCACCCCCAAATCATTATACAAAAAGTTACTCTCAACAATCCTCATTGAGGTAGATGGTGACTTTACACCAAAACAAGCACAAAAATCCATACATGGTTTAGAACTAGAAGCTTTGCCTGAACCCATAGTAAGAAAAATGAAAAAATAAAACCTTAAACCTTCCTGTAGGCGTTTACCAAGCACCTATCAAATAGTAGCTCCAAAGAAAAGAAGGAAAACATTTTTTGACCCCTACCACAAAAGAAACCCCCCCTCCAAGAATAAATTGTTTCCCCCCACACCAACTACCAACCCCCTGCTTGCATACATAAAAGGTTTGGAAACATGCAGGCCACAAAAGCTAATGGCCATGGGCCTACACCTCCAGCGTGTGCCTACCCATCGTGCTTCTCCGAATTTTTCATGTAATGAAAGAACATTATAACAAATGATTATTTAGCAAGTTATGTTCAAGGGGATTATAGTATGCGAGGATTTTTTTTCCTAGCTTTGGAAACATCAATTTATATAGTGAGGTCATATGAATAATAAATATTTTAAAACAATATTAGTCTAAAAATAATTGGGTTTAAAAGTCTATTTTTATTTATAATGGTTTATATGATTAGCATGGCCATATTATGAAGCATCAACTAATATATGCATATGATTTCTTATGTCTTTTATGTTTAATGTGATACTTGATACATATATGTTTGAAAGTAATCAATAAAGTAAATCTATTAATAGAAGAATTGAGTCAAAATTAAATTTTAAAAAAGAAAATTTCAAACAAAAGCAAGAGATTAATAGAAGTAAAATATTAAGATTAAATAGTACAAATAGAACTAGAATATTCAAGATTGAATAAATGATATAAAAAATAATGGATATAATCTCCAAAAACTTAGTCCACACAAGTGTCATGTATACATGATATTGTTAATGGCTAGTAGTATAAACAACATGAGAGGAAAAAAGGAAAAAATATCTATGAAAAATGTAGAATGCAAATCATAAGAGCTCAAAACCAATATAATGTATTAGTTTATAAGTTGTTACTATCAAGATATCTACAAAAAGATCAAGAATTGGAATGTGGGAAGTTAACTATAGAGATAATTGAAACAATCATGAACAAGGTATGCGTTTAGGAAGCTCGTAGGATTATTCTAGGAACTATGAGCTTCTACCATATAATAGTGGTTTTTCAAGGTTCTCAAGATAGAAGAGGGTAGAGCATTTTGTTGGGAATAGGATGCTATTTAATTACAATCCTAAACATATTTCATGTATCTCCTAAGTCTTTGGAAAGTGTTCCCCAACACTAGGATTAGAAAGAGATTAAATTTGAATGAAATGTACATGTAAATTGACATTTGTAATTATTCCTAAATGAAAGGAACATGTGGGGATGCCCAAGAAGATCTCCTAGAAAATAGGAGCACATGGGGCACCCACATGGAAGGTGGAACCCACCTTGCTTAAGTTAACTATTTGGAGGATTAATAACACTTCAGTAATGTATGTTTAGATCCTATAAGTTAGGGATTGATATTTACATGAGTAGAGTTCAATTCAGTTTAGTTATGATTCAGTTATCTTCAGTTGCATGTAGTTTTGTTTCAGTTGAATGCTAGTTGAATTGAGTTGACTTGAGTTGCATGAAAAATAATAGGTGGATACATTCAGTTAAGTGGGGATGATCAATCATGCACAACTTTTGCATGAATTGGTAAAGAAATATGTTTAAGCTAACTAAGATTGACTTGGACCCACCTTTCGCACCCAAGTTGGCATCTTTGAGTTAATATCTTTTGCATGAGAAGATATTTACAAGGCTCAGTTAAGTGGGCCCATTCTTGGGTGCCAACTTTGAGGTGATTCTTGCAAGATATTTTGTTGACTAACGATCAGTTAAGTGTTCAGTTTGGGGCACCTAAATTGAAGAGACTTTGGTTTTGACTTCATGTTATAGTGTGGAACTCTACTTGCACAATCTAGGCATGGATTTATGAGTGGAACTTTGTGCTCTTGTTTTGATCAACTCTTTGGAGTCTACAATGCTCATAATTGTCTATTTATTGTAGCAATTGCATCAAAGTTTGTAATCTTGGTTGTAGGTTAGCAGGTATAGCTTGTCCATGTGTAAGGGTTTTAAGCATGGCATGGGATGTGTGGATTCATGCTTGGTCACATGGAATGCAAGGATAGCTTGTGCCACAGAAAGTGTATGAGAGTTTTGTGTAGGTTGTGAAGAAGGATTGTTGAAGGAAAGGAAGCATATCAATAAAGGATTGATACAATATTATTGTAATCTTATTCTAAGGTTAAATAATACAAGAACTATTGATTTTGGTGGAGTATTTTCCCGAAATGGTTTCTCCATTTATATGCTATGTCACTTCTATCTTCTTAGCTCATTCTTCTACAATGTTTTGTCTTTTTCTACAATTGGTAAAATTGATCTAAATAGATAACCATACACAAAGAATTGTGACAAAGAACACTTAATTAAATCTACAATATAATAGTTTTACAAGTTTTAAGCTACAATATTACCTTCATTTTCAACACATTTACTAATAGTGGAGTTGATGGCACTTTAATGAACTTTGAGACTTTTAGTAAATCTAACATTGGATCTTGATATTATAGGCAACTAACTATTTCTGACTATGTCTTAATTTGATAGACTAAGGAGGGTGATCCCATAAGACTGGTTTACAATTTTCAGCCAAATTGGACACTGAACTAATTTTTTCTAACTAAATCTTCACTTTCGGGCACGTATAGCAACTAAACCGTGAGGAATTTGAAGAAGATGCAAACTAGTGATTTGCGACATTTTGTCTGTAGATTCTAAATATGTTTTTTTCAAAAAAATTGTTTTCAGATTGCACTTCTTTTTCCATCTCATTCGAAAACTAGTTATTTTCAATAAACACCATTTTTAAGGAGTGACACTCATTGTATAACACAAATTTTTTTCCATGAAGGATAAAATTATAATTTTTTTCAATTTAGATTTGAAACTACAGTATCTAGTGCTTCCAATTGGTTTCATAGTGTGTTATTGAATATTTTTTCCTTAATCAAGTTTAAAAGTCAAACCAATTACAATTTAGACATAGGTGGACTATATAACACAACTTTTTTTGTATGTATCGAAATTCAATTCTTTTTTGTTGGATCAAGGACTTCAATATCTAGTGCACTCATATTTTTAATTTTTTTTGTTGATAATCTTCTATTTTTCCACATGTGTAGAACAAAGATCTTGATTTTCAGTAAAAAACATACATTCACAAGAAATAAAAAAAATATAATAATAAACTCAAATTTATTTAAAATTATTCTTTTTGGGAAACTTATAATAAGGACTACATACTACAAGAAATAAATTTTAAATGAATTCATTTGATCCCCCAAAAGGTAAATCAAAAGTGTTTTTTTATCAACATTTTGATAGGTGTAAACGAGACTTTGTTATAGGTATGGTTTAAAACTAGTGGGGTTTTATCCAAGGGGGTTTGATTTAAGGTAGTTTGATCAAACCCTCTTCAATTGTAATGGTTTCAATGGAAATTTTTAAGGCTTAAATCATTATATTTTCTAAAAATATGTGATTTTAGAAGAATTCAGAATCTCCCAGAAATTGTAAACCAACTTTGTGGGATCACCCAGGAGGAAGTCTATTTGTTTCAACATTGGAAACCTACAACAATAATCTAAATGAGTGGTCCATTTCGAAGGAAAAGGTATAGATTTAAACAATGTCTTTTAATGCTATCATGTAAATTTGTCATATGGTTGAAATAATTATGTACCAACAAGTTGAACAATATTTTCATAATGGGTGTGCACTAATATACATAAAAAATTGCATTAGAGAACCATATTGACTATATTGGAACCCCATAATAAAGTTTATTAAACTTTTAAGCATGTAAGTTAAATAAATCATGATCATAATAAATTATCACAATTATAATAAATGATCCAAATTAATCAATCAAAATAAACATTCATAAATATATTGCAAACTTACTTTATAGAAACATAGAAAACTTAAGTGAAAATATTAAATTATATTATTAATCGATTGTTATAGTATCCTTCTTAATACAATGGCTAGTAAAATTATTCTTTTATTAACAATTACAACTTTAGCATATGTAATGGATGCATCGATAAAAAATTAAGAGAACTTATACATTATGTTTAACATTATTTTTATTTAAAAATTTATAATCTTTATTATAATGTTATTTAATTAGTGATATACCAACTTATTTATAAATAATTTTAAAATGAATCAAAGTGTTGTGATTGTAACATTAGTTTTGAAAGAAAGTCTATACACTATACAATACTAAAAGATAAAGATATTAATTTGACCACCATCATTCTAAATATTTTGTGTATAGTGATTTATTAAGAATGTGAAAAGGTATACATATATTTATTGACACAGATGAAAATAATTCCTTCTCGCTATCCAATCTTAATCACAAGTTCACAAACAAACTTCATCAAAAATTCAAAATTCCTCAATTATTGCAACAAATTTTAAATCTTTTTGATAGTTTCAATTGTCAAATCAAAATCTAATTCCCAATTTGACAAAAACCTTGGTGGCCATTCAATTATTTAAATACCACACACACATACTATTATTTGTATTTACATTTAATTCACACCAAAATTGTGAAAAATAGTTCAAGTGATTTGCAACTTTAATTTTATCTTCAAATTCTACTCTCCTATGCATCCTTTGTCCTTCCTATGTTATGCTTATATTATTTAAGTATTTTTGTCCAACAATGCAGTCCTTGGTATCTATTTTCCCTAATCATTTTCTTTATTTTGGTTAAATTCCCTTCCTTGGTGTGGCACTTTCATCACTCCCCAGTCTACAATTTCCATTTCATTCTCCATTATGGTACGCCATACCATTAACTCTACGTGTTACTTCTCCTTTAAAAGTTTGTGTGGCTCCTTTTAATATATTGCATGCTGTGCATAACAATTACCAAATCTTCTTTCTCATTCTCTTCTTTCGTGGACTGTTCTCACTCTTCTATGAACACTTTTATTGCATTTCAATTTGTATTTCCTTTTACAAAACCATTCAACTATTTCCTTTTGTTGAACACTCAAATACTGAGAGGGGGGTGAATCAATATTCTATTAAACAATCTACTCAATAACCATCCAATTATCAAATCATAATTAATTGTTATAAGAAATGAAAGCATGAAAATATCCACAACAATACATAGCACATGAACACCAAGATTTTTAAGTGGAAAACCCAAAATGGGAAAAACCATGGTGAGGATTAGCTCACAATATATTATAACCGATCTTATAGTATATTACAAAAAGGATCACATCCAGGTGGAATCACTATCCAAGTGAACTCATTGTACACATAGAAAATAAAGATAGAAATAAGTGGCTTCACAACCAAGATTTGAATTGATACAAAATGCATCTACCATATGCTAGATTCAGTTCCTTTGTAGCTCAAAATACTGACTTGATACACTTCATCCAACTCAGATTACAAATCTCTACTCTACTTTACATTCACACACCTCTCCTCAACTTTCACAACTTATTTGCTCAGTTCTTCAAAATTGTGCATCACTTCTTATATTCGGATCATGTGCACATTCAAATTCGATCTCCATAAACTGAAAGCAACATTTTATATATATCAAACTCATTGCAAACAGATCAATCAGGTTGGCCTAATTAGATGTAGTTACAAAATGTGCCTTGTTGGCACCTAATTCAAATAAAAACTCCTTCGCACTCAAAAAAACATGTACAAAGTTTAGTATAGGTAAACATGGATGTATAATAGCTCCCTCTTACATTGGCATCACATATTTAATCTCCGTAAATCTTTACATTCATTAGGTCGGCCAGGCATAGGACTTAAAGGAAAAAATACTCCAACTATTCATCACCATAGGAAACATGGACCTCAAAATGTCATGCCAACTGGAAAACACAATGCTTTAACATCTGTTAACATTATCCCAAAACCGTAAGGTCTAACTCAAATCTGTAGAGGAGTTCTGACTAGATAAGTCATAGCCATTACACAAAAAATTGTATAGATGTTATATGTCGATCTTCTATTACTTGAAATTTACAAACCACTTTTCCAAAACAAGTCAAACTCTGAAGGAAGATACTATTGACATCCATAAACAACATATTAGAATTGTAGAAGTAAATCTATAAGGATGAACAAATGCGTACAAAATTACTAGAGGGCTTTGTGTATTGAATATGTCGGTGTATAAACTTATCAAAAATACTTAACTGTTTCTGTGTGTGGATCAAACCCACTTGTAAAATGTCTCTTCTACAGTCTTCCTTCACACAATGTTGACATCCATCATGTAGTGTTGACATCAATGACAACTCATTAATGAAAAACTTCTTCATTCTTTCAACACCTAGGTGGTGCCTATTTACTCTTGTATTCTATGCACAACCCTCTTCCAATCTACATTTCCAATTTTAATTGGTGGATTTTCCTTGATTCAATCTTCTGTTGTGTGAGTCTTTTTTTTTGTTTTATGTTGTGTGGCCTCTTCTTATCTGTATTATGTCTTTTCTATTTGCAATTTAAATTTTAAATGCCATTAATATGAGTGCAGCCCCCTAGTCTCTTCCCGCGACCTCTCTCAAATATTTTTTCTTTGTTACCTTATGCTACCACTTGCAATTTGTCTTTTCAAATTCCATCTACAAATGTCTTCTCCAATTATTAACTGTGACCATTGCACTTCCCTTAAATTTGTAATTTCTTTATTATTATTATTTTAAAATCTTCCAAAAAACCTTATTTTGCATATGTAAGAATTCAACTATTCCATGGTCCCATCTTTATTTCCCTATACAATCTTAAACCTCCAAGTTATGAGAATGATTAGTTATTAAACATTGAAGAATTATTAATCCTTTAATTATAGAATTATTAAACTAGAAACATGATTTAAATAAGACATTTCCATAATTGAAAATAACAACAATGTCGATTCACTCAACCTCCCAAACCAGAAAACGAAAATAAAATCGCTCTCCAAAAGTGAACAAATGAAAATATTTTTGCGTGATGTTGATAGCTAGTTCACTGAAGATACTTTTTCATCAAACACATTGGGTAGGAAATTTATGAGCATAGGCTCACAAAGGTGAAGTTGAGTAGTTTAACTACTCTACCAAGTTGAATGCAACTTGCAACGAACTCCATCACTGGATTTGGTGCACATAATTAATTCTTGTTCCTCTTTTTTCTAGAATCTTGATGGAACATGCACCATCTCACTCCAGCAATGCTGCATCCTCTTCTTCCTTCCCCTTGTGGACTTACATCCACCATGTGTCCTCCTCCCCCACCAAATTATTCCTCCTCTTTGCTCCTCATTCGTGGGATCTATCCCACCATCAACTGACCACCTCCACCAAAATCCCTCACCATCCTTATCACCACCTACAACTTCTTCCCCAAAATCTGCATGTACTACTTCATGGAAATTACATATTTCCATGCACTCTTCTCCATATTTTTTAATAGAAAATGAAAGGAAATCAACATCATCACAAAATACAATACTATTTACCTCATCCTTCTCCTCGGCTTCAAAATCACCCTTCTCTACAACACCTCTCGCATCATCATTAGCTGTAACATCCTAAAGCTCTATCATTGTACCATTCAACAAAGCATCTTTATCTTTTTCATTTGCAACCTCTTCACATTCCATCGTTTCACCATCTTTAGTTGTTGCACTTGCATCCTCTTTACCATTATTTTCTTCTTTCTCCATGTCTTCCTGATAACATGTCTTCACTACAACTTATTCATTTACATCGGTAGGGGATACTCTTGCATCTTTCTCCATCAATCTTAGGCTGCAACACTGTTTTCTTCCACTCTTATTTTTGTTGTCCTCATTCTTCTTCTCAATTCTCTTTACTGATCTCCTCTCATCTTTTCCAATATTCTTCTCCAATATCTTTATCTTAGCTTGGATCTTTCTCACTTCTGAATGGACTATCTTTCCCATCTTTTTGAACTTTTTATTTTCCACTTCTTCCCAGAAAAAAATGCATATGGGTTTCCTCATGGCCCATCCCATCTTCAATTGCTCACATCACACACTCTACAATTTGCAAAGATAAATTCCTTTCGGCTTCCTAGCTCTCGATTGCTCAAGGCTTCTCTACTTACAAAAATCCTGATCAGCTCTCCTCTACTTCCTTTTATCCTCTCCTCTACTTTCAAAGGTTGTGTGGATCCTTTTAATTTCTCTTTTTTCTCTCTTCTATTACTTGCTCTACGTAACAGTTACCAAATCTACCTTCTCATTCTCTTCTTTCATGGACTGTTCTCACTCTTCTATGAACAGTTTTGTTGCATTTCAATTTGTATTTCCTTGTAGGTGGCACCTAGTTTCCCCTCTATTCTATGCGTAGACCTCTTCCAATTTGCATTTCCAGTTTTTAATTGGAGGCTTTTCTTTCATTCTCCCTTCTGCTGCGTGACTCTTCTTTTTTCTATGTTGCACGACCTCTTATTATCTGTATTATGTCTTTTCAATTTACAATTTGAATTTTAAATGCCATTAACATGGGCACAATCCCTCTGGTCTCTTCCCGTGACCTCTCTCAAAATTTAATTTCTTCCTTACCTTATGCCACCCCTTGCATTTTGTCTTTTCAAATTCCATCTACAAATGTCTTGTCCAATTATCAACAACTACCTTTGTACTTCCCTTAAATCTACAATTTCTTTATTTATTATTATTTTTTAAAATCTTCCAAATAATCTTCTTTTGCATATGTAAGAATTCAACTACTGCATAGTCCCATCTTTATTTCCTTGTATAATCTTAAACCTCCAAGCTGCGAGAAGGATTGGTTGTTAAAACATTCAAGAATTATTAATCCTTTAATTACAAAGTAATCAAATTGGATCTAATAACACATTTTATTAATTGACAATGACAACAATATCGATTCACTCAACCTCCCAAACCACAAACCCAAAATAAAATTGGTTTCCAAAACTAAACAATTGAAAATCTTTTTGGGTGATGTTGATAGTTGGTTCACTCGAGATGCTCCTACATCATTTATTTGAGTCTTATCAAATGAACAAATATTTTGAGAAGCATTTGGTTGTTTGTAGCTAGGTTAGATTAGAGATCTCTTATAATACTCTCAATAAACATATATTTTTTTATATTATTTTGATTTGTTTTTCTTCAAAATTATCCTACATTTATTAATATTAAAACTCTTAAATATCGAGATTACAATGAGAGCCCCTTATTATATAGGTTAAGATGAGATATAGAACAACATCAGAATATGACATATTCTTATCACCGAGACATAAAATGATAATGCTCTAAAAATGCCTTAAGCAAACTACTGTAAATATCACATAATAGAAGAATCAATTAGATAATGTACCCTGTTCACACTAACATTAATATTTTGAATATTAAAAAGAAGAATAATTCTAACAACAATCTTTAATCTTCTTTATCCTCTATTCTTCCTCTATTTTTCTTGTCACTATATATTTGATATTTGACCATTTTAATATTTTTCATTTTTGATAAAAAAATGTTTAGATGATTAAATCCAAAACCACCAAAATAATTAAATATATTAAAAAACCATTCTTAAAGAATGGAAAATTGGAAAGTACAAGAGAGAGCAAACTTTTATGTCTAAGTAATCCCGTCACATTCAAAATCCAAGAACCTACTCAGGCAGTCGGAGAGCGCACAGTCCCGTTACTCTATTATTGCCTAAGATTGTGAGAACGTATAAATCTTTCAGATGATTTTCTTTTAGAAATCTACCAGAGGCAGAATAAAGTAAAATATGAGATTACCAATTGAGGAAGGCAGAATGCGCAGTATAGTACATCGGTTGAGGTCAATTCAGAACAGAAATCATCAATTCTTATAGAAAGGACTTTCAGGAAATAGATGTTGTCAGAGTGAGGTAGGAAGAACTACATTTCCTGGTGCACTGTCATTTCCATGTGCAGCAACAAGTTTTTGTGGGCGTTTTGGGAATTGGCATTGGGTTTACTCTGAAAGTTTTGAGAATAAGAGGATTTGTGAAAAAACCACCAAGTTAGGATTTCAGAGTTGTGAAACTTGTTTAATTGTGATTGTGTTCATAACCTCCACCCTACTTTGCATCAATAAGTTAGTGCAAGTGGATTTTTATAGACAAAATGCAAGAGATTCATCCTCTTTTCTAATAATGGGGACATCAAGGAAAGAATATTGGTTGTTGGACTTAAGTTTTATAGTGAATTGAATGCAAGAAATCAAGGCCATGGGGCTAGCAACGCATTGATGTCCCTTGGGAGCCTTCATAATCACCGCTTCTGGATCATTGCAGTTGCTTCCATCATCTATCAATTAGTAAGAAAATTGAGCTCCATTCTTCTTCATCTATACATCATTCATCTAATACGCATAGATAATGAGGAACGCTTAGATATTAATAATTTTTTTATTATTTTTAATGTTTCCAGGTAATGATAATACCTGCCTATTAACAGTGTCTGCCTTAGCTTTCTGTGACGATATGTAAGGAGGCGTCCTCCCATGGCATTCCTAAAACCTTCATTATAAACACATGGAAATCGCCATCGGATCAAGCCCTCAGATCTTGCCTTGCTTTAACAGGGCCATTTCATGTAAGTTACTTCAGAATCATACTTTTGATGTGTCAATGTAAGTTACGGCGAGTACTGAATTTGCATACTTATCGCCATGTGCACGAGATTTTTATAATGTATTTTACAGTAAAATTTAATGCTCTGCTATTGTTTTGTACAATTATTCGGTAAGAACATGCATGCACTGCACCATTTCAAGATGAATGGACGGTTTTGAGATTTGACAGAAGAAATTAAAGGGGCCTTTGGGTTTTGTGAAGAGCTGGAGTTGTTTGGTTTACAAGAATATTTGGGTAATAAAGAACTTTTAGAAATTGGGTTAATGTCAGATCATTTGTGCAACGTTAAAATGAATTGTGTTTATAAACCAAAAAAATAAATAAAGAGGCGTATCTATTATTATTTAAATATAAAATAGAAGTTTTAATTATGTTTCAGAAATCAAAATAGTTTATAATATTTTAAAGTAAAAAATATAAGGGTCAGGGTTCTGGTTTGATTGGCTAAAGCATCATGTTGTAGGTAAGAGGTTTTGAGGTTCAATGTCCCCTCGTCCTTGTGGTATTGGAGGATGTATCTGTCAACGTCACTGGTCATGTGAAAAAAGTTTACGAGGCACATTGTAGTTTATAAGGGGGCTACCTGATTAGTGCAGTCTATATATAATTCAAACATAAAAATATAAAAAAATTGACTACAATTAAAAGATGGACAAAATGTTTCTAAAATTCAATAACTTATAACAAAACACAAAAACTATAACAAAATATTCATTTTTCTATTTTTGTCATCATCACAATATGTACTCATTTCTAAATGCACATTTAGAGTAGCTACTAATAAGAACAAATTGGTGGAGTTCATATATATAAACTTCCAAATTATTGTTGTATTTGGGTTTGTCAACATTTAGAGTGAGTACTAATAAGATCAAATTGATGCAGATCATATTCCCAAACTTTCAACTATTGTTATGGTTGGGTATGTGTAATACATATATCAATAACATCTATTTAATTGTATTGTAAAAAAATACCCTAGTTTTTAAATTTGTCATTTAATGAAAGAATAGTATAACAAATGATTATTTAGCCTGTTATGTTCAAGGGGATTATAGTATGTGAGGATTTGTTGTCCTAGCTTTGGAAACATCAATTTATATAGTGAGGTCATATGAATAATAAATATTTAAAAATAATATTAGTCTAGAAATAATTGGATTCAAAAATCTATTTTTATTTATAATGTTTTATATGTTAGCATGGCTATATGATGAAGTATCAAAGAATATATGCATATGATTTCTTATTGATTTTACATTTAATGTGATACTTCATACATTTATGTTTGGAAATAATCAATAAAGTAAATCGATTAATGGAAGAATTGAGTCAAAACTAAAATTTGAAAAATAAATTTTGAAACAAAAGCAAGAGATTAATATAAATAAAATATTAAGATTAACTAGTACAAATAAAATTAGAGTATTCAAGATTAAATAAATGATGTAAAAAATAATGGATATTTGACCATGTTAATAATTTTATTTTTGATAAAAAGTATTTATATGAGCAAATCCAAAACTACCAAAATAGTGAAATGTAGTTAAAAAATATCTTAAAGAATGGAAAAGTCAAAAGAACAAGGGAGCAAACTTTTATGTCAAGTAATCCTGTCACATACAAAAATGCATAAGAACATATATAAAAACATACATAGAAACATACATAACATGATGGGACAATGTCACAACATGGTGTGGGGCCCGCCAAGATGAATGATAAAAGTATCGAAACTGATAGATGGGAGGAAATGTCATGGCGAGGGAAGTGAGGAGATAATGACAACATCAACTCATTTTTCCTGACTAAACAATTGGATTGTTATGTCTAGAGGGTTTTACAACAATGTGTGGGTTGCAGGTTTCTTAAAACCCAGTGTTTTCCAATTTCATTACATTCTTACTATCTAATTCACAAAAGGTTCTCAAGAAAATCACAAACATACTAAATTGAGGTGAGGGGTGAGTAACCAATTGGGTTGTTACTTGTAAAGGGTTTTAAAACATTATGTGGGTTGTAGATTTAAAAAAAATAGTGCTTTGCAACCTATAATTTTACAAAATAGTATGAATGTCTTTAAAATATCTTGTTATTTAGATAGTAGGAATGTAATGAAAAACACCATTTTATAAATACACAATGTTTTCCAAGAACCATTAACACTTTGTATGATTACAGGTTGGAAAACATAGTGGGAGTTGAGTACATGATTTATGAAACCTTTAACCCACACAATATTGTAACACTCTCTACACATTGAAGTTGAATGGAAACCCTCATTTTTCTTGTCACTTCGAATTCTCTAGTGTGGTGGCTTGTGCGAGAATCTATCCATGCACTGCAGGTAGGAAGGCTCATGTAACTAAGGGGTGATCCCACAATAGTGGTTACAATTTTTGGCCAAACTGGACATTGATTTTTTTTTAAAGTAAATCTTCACATTCGGGCACCTATAGCTATTAAACCGTGAGGAATTTGAAGATGATACAAACTAGAGTCTTGTCACATTTTTTCTGTAGATTCTAAAAATATTTTTTTCAAATTTTTTGGAATCAGATTGCACTTCCTTTTCTATCTTTCACGAAAATTGGTTTTTTTCAAAAAACAACATTTTTAAAAAGTGATGCACACCGTATAAGGCATAAATTTTTTTCCTTGAAAGATAAAATTTTAATTCTTTCAAATTTAGATTTGTAACTCCGATATCTAGTGCTTCCACTTGGTTAGATAGTTTTTTATTGAATATTTTTTCTTTAATCAAGTTTCAAAGTCAATTCGATTACAATTTAGACATAATGTGACCATATAACACATAAATTTTATTGTATCAATTTTTTTTTTTTGTTGGATCAAGGACTCCAATATCTGGTGCACTCATTTTTTATTTTTTTGATAATCTTCTATTTTTCCACATGTGTAGAACAAAGAGTTTTGTTTTCGGTGAAAAACCTATATTTAATAAAACTTAAAAAAAAAGAGATAATATAATCAAAAGATATTAAAATTATATTTGTTGGATAGCTCATTTTGAGGGAAACCTAATACCAGTTGGGTTTCTGAGATCTCCTCCATTTTCATTCTCAAATCGAGCTTTGAAGTGAAAAATTCTGAGCAATTTTGGTGCCTGAGAGGATGTGGGTGAAAATAAGTGGGTTCGCTCGAACAACTATTTGGTCGAATAAAAAAATAATGTTCGGTTGAATAGGGGTTCGACCGAACCCATTTAAGATTTAATAAAAATATATATTTGAATGGGGTTTGGTCGAACCCCCTCTATTAAAAATTAATATTTAATATTAATAAAAATATAAATTATATTCTTTTTAAATTATGATTTGACAGAGGGATATGGAGGGAGTGGGAGAGAAAGGGAGAATGGGGGTAGGAGGGAGATACTTGAGAGAGAGATAGGGGGAGTGGGAGAGAGATAAAGGGTAGGGTGTATAAGGGTAGAGGGGAGAGAGGGAGAGGGGGTAGGAGGGAGAGACTTGAGAGAGAGAGGGGGGAGTGGGAGAGAGATAAAGGGTAGGTGGTCTTAGGGTTTAAGGGTTAAGGGTAGAGGAGCTCAAGAGGGAGAGTGGGTAGGAGGGAGAGACTTTCAAGAGAGAGAGGGGGGAGTGGGAGAGAGATAGAGGGTAGGGAGTATATGGGTTTAGGGCTTAATGGTTAAGGGTAGAGGGGAGAGGGGGAGAGGGGGTAGGAGGGAGAGACTTGAGAGAGAGAGGGGGGGAGTGGGAGAGAGATAAAGGGTAGGGACTGTACAAGGGTTTAAGGGTTAAGGGTAGAGGGGAGAGGTAGGGAGTAGGAGGGAGAGACTTGAGAAAAGGGAAGTGGGAGAGAGATAAAGGGTAGGGTTTAAGGGTTTAGGGTAGAGGGGAGAGAGGGAGAGGGGATGAGAGGGAGGAGAGACTTTAAGAGAGAGAGAGGGGGAGTGGGAGAGATAAAGGGTAGGGGTGTACAAGGGTTTTAGGGTTTAAGGGTTAAGGTTAGAGGGAGAGGGTAGGAGGAGGGCAGAGAGAGGGGTGGGAGAGAGAGATAAAGAGGGTAGGGTTTAAGGGTTTAGGGTAGAGGGGAGAGGGAGAGGGGTGGGAGGGGCTTAAGAGAGAGTGGGAAGTGGGAGAGAGATAAAGGAGTTTAAGGGTTAAGGGTAGAGGGGAGAGAGAGGGAGGGTAGGAGGGAGGGTGAGAGAGAGGGTGTGGGAGAGAGATAAAGGGTAGGATTTAAGGGGTTAGGGTAGAGGGGAGAGGGGGAGAGGGGGTGGGAGGGAGACACTTGAGAGAGTGGGGGGGAGTGGGAGAGAGATAAAGGGTAGGGTTTAAGGGTTAAGGGTAGAGGAGCTCGAGAGGGAGAGTGGGTAGGAGGGAGAGACTTTCAAGAGAGGGGGAATGGGGGAGAGAGATAGAGGGTAGGAATTACAAAGGGTTTAGGGTTTAGGGTTAAAATTGGGGAGAGAGAGGGAGAGGGGTAGGAGGAGTGACTTGAGAGAGAGAGGGGGTGGGAGAGATAAAAGAGGGTAAAGGTTTAAGGTTAAGGAGTAGAGAGAGAGAGGAGAGTGGAGTAGGAGGGAGAGACTTTCAAGAGAGAGAGAGTGGGAGAAAAGATAGAGAATTAGGGGGTACAAAGGGTTTAGGGTTATAGGGTTAAGGAGTTTAAGGGTTAGGTTTATTTTTTATTTGAATTGATTTATGTTTATATATGTGTACAATAATTTTATAAATTTTAGATAATACTTAATTTTAAAATTTACATAGTTTCCCATGGAACAATTCAATGGAACAAATTATATAAGTTGTATATAAGTGTATATAAGATTCTTGAACTTAAGAATTCCATGAAACAAATATAAGTTATATATAATTATAATTTAGGCAAAATGATTTTAAAAAACTTCACTATGTTTCAAATAAGGATTGAAAGCATATATGTGGGTTTACATGCAGCCAAA
Organism: Sequoia sempervirens; assembly: GCA_007258455.2. Lineage (NCBI taxonomy): Eukaryota > Viridiplantae > Streptophyta > Pinopsida > Cupressales > Cupressaceae > Sequoia > Sequoia sempervirens. The sequence goes on along the minus strand of VDFB02026320.1, from coordinate 163,918,081 downwards.
AAAAGTGAGAGATGATGCTATCAAAGATTCTTGAATTTAAGAATTTTCCATGGAACATATATGTACATATTATTGTAATTTAGGAAAAATGATTTTAAAAAAAATCACTACGTTTCAAATAAGGATTGAAAGCATATATATGGGTTTACGTGCAACCAAAAAAAGTGAGAGATGATGCTATCAAAGATTTTTGAACTTAAGAATTTTCCATGGAGCAAATATGTACATATAATTGTAATTTACACAAAATGATTTACAACTATGTACAATTTACTATAAGTTCTCATTTGAACATGTATAGGGTTACAAGTGAACTTGAAAACCATGGATATAATCTAAGTCAAAGATTTTGGTTTAGCCCACTCTTCAATAACATGTAGAATTTTTTGATGATCATCACTATCGAGTCTCCATTTTCTTCAATACGTGCATGTGGGTGCATGAGAGATGTAGAGTGGTAGCTTAATTATTAAGTGACTATATTGATATACCTTGTTATTAGGTTGATAGTCAACAAAATGAATCCCATGTTGAACAACTTTGCTTGTTTTAGATATGTCCCTTGCTCTACAACAAAACACATGGTAAACATGAACCTAAGGTAAGACATATGAGCGTGTGCAACATTTTTTTAGGTGCTTTCGAGTTTGTACAATATTTATTTAATGTTTATAATGTAATGTGCACATGTAGATACAATGTATATAAAATTTTAAACTAAACTCACTGTGGAAATGACATTCCATCACTTGTTTTGGTTCTATTAGCTTATTCCTCTCTTTTTTGTGCTGATGCAATAGTAATAGCTAACACCTTGATTGTTTCAGGTGCAAAAACATCTCCTATACACCAAATTTACACAACAAAAATTCTAAAAAAATTAGAAATGTCTCTAAAGATCATTAACTAGATATATATAATATTTAAATAATTGAAAACTTACATGTGTACCCTTTCTAACCAATCCTGAAATATGGTCATAATCAATTGAAATCAAAGGAATGTCTTCAAATCTTTCTTCCTCGTCTTCATCATATGTTTCTGAAACAAGTAGTGGCACTGTATCCCATTTAGCAACATATCCAAGTTCTTGATTGTTGCATGCATAATGAGAGTTTCCCTCAATGCACTCAGTGCAAAAACAAGAGTAATCTCTTGTGTCTAATATCCATCCATGGTGACTATCTGAACTCCTAACACAATGCAAAGATCTTGTTTTTTCTACCCTCTTGCATCCATGCATCGATCTTCTATCCACACCTAGATACATATGTACAACAAAAAACTTATGTGAACAAATATGTATATATATATATATATATATTTTTTAAATTTAAATAAATTCAAATTTTTGATTTAATGTAATTTATACATACCCGATATCTCCCAAAACACTCTATGTGGAATGTGTCTATTTTTTCTTGAAGATGTGCCGACCATATTTGATGCAAAGTGTTTCTTGGACCATTCAACAAAATCATGTGCATTGTCTAGACAATCTTCTAGATAACTCATTTGATGCAAGCTCTTGCTCCATCATGCTCACCCTTTCCATGCCCACTCTAAAAAAAACTCCAACCATGTGGTATTTTGTAGATTTTATGATATCTACAAAGTGCACATAGAATGGCTGTGAATATTTGAATTGTGCTGCACATCCATTTGACCATACAAAATGATTTTCAAATTTTACACCCCTGTTTCTCAAATTCTCAAAAAATATTGTAAAGCAATGTTGGACAAAAAGTGTGTCATGCTCTTTATCATCACTAATATAAAAGTGATATTCTTTCTTAATGGATCATTCTTCATCTGTACTCTCAACACCATCCAATTCTGATTGTGCATGTCGATAACACACATGAACTATAATAGTGATCTGCTTTGAAAAGTAATACTCTGATTGAATCTCCATTTGATGTACAAAGGAGTAATTTTCTGCAAAGTCAACTACTGATAGAACTGTTCCACATGGGAAAGTATCTCTCAATTTTTGGAATTGTTGTGCTTTCCACTTAGCAAAAAAGGAATGATGTATGTATGGTCATATCAAATTTTGAAAATCTTCCATAAATATTCCAATGGGAATATCCTCTTCTACATAGTTCAACCTTGTGGATTCTTTCCCAAAATTTGTTT
>VDFB02026320.1:163899363-163915842 GCA_007258455.2 Sequoia sempervirens | reverse complement strand
ATTTAAATATTTTTTTGTGCCTACAGACTTGTGCGAGCGCCTCCTTGGAATTGGTTCTATTGGTAAGAGGACCTTCCACCTTGATAATTTTGATAGGTTAGATTCGAAGGCGCGACCTAGTTGCGCTTGATAATAGTTTTTCTCATTGGCCATAGCCCGTAACATCTCCTTGAAGTCACTTATATCATCCTTTGAGGAACCGAATGTGGAGGAAAAGTTCTACGGTGCTCTCACGGATGTATACATGGATTGAGGAGTGATCGCATTGGTAGACAACATCGCTTGGGAGGGAACTGATAATTCAAGGAATATAGGCATGATGGGTTGAGGCAAAATTTTTTTGGCATCAATCAGATTGTTCTCTGCTTTAACTGCAACACTAAATTCATCTGGTAGAGTAGTTCTGCCAAAATACTGGATCATCATCGAAATATCGAGGTTGATAGATTTTAGGTAGAACATGAATGAGAGCTCAGTCGGCAGGTGAATAACAACCTAAATTCTTTGTCAAGTTATGTGGAACTGAGTTTTTAAATTAGTCATGGCTTCATAAGAGGCTCACTTTGTGATTTCCAACTGATGATACTGGGAAAGCCTGCCTCCGTCATTTGAGAATATTTCATAGAATGGATCTCCGAGTTGGTCTTAGGTGGAGATAATTTAGGTTGTAGCATTCAGTACTAATCTAATGTCTTACCTCTAAAAGAGGCTGGAAGAAACCTTAGTGCTACATTCTGGGTAGTGATTCAATGCACCAAACATACGTCCCCAACATCTTGTAGATGTTCAGACGACATTCTTGAAACATCTTTGGTGAACTTAGGTATAGCTTTTAGAGTGGTGACTGAGATAGGGGCCCAAATGGAAGGTGTAACTGGTGCAACAAGAGGACATCTATAATCCCATGCCACATAAATTCTATTAGCAGTGGACAACATGGCTAGCAATAGGGTCAGATGAAGCAGAACATTCACTAGTTGGGTTAAGGCCTGCATTGTTCCTAATGGTGGTACTAGCAAACCAGGATTATTCGTTGTTTGGGACCTAGTAACAAGTTGATGGCTCATACACTCTCTTTGTATTGAGATTCATTTAAGAAAGTCCCATCGGGCGTGCGAAAAAAAAGGAACTATTGATGCCAAAAACTTGCAAGGTAACAACCTTTATAGGAAACTCAGTTAATGGGGGGACCAATTACGCTAAATTGAGTAACCTCCATATTTTTAAAGAAGCTGACTTCTTCTATAACTAGGGTTTTGAATGGGAAAAGGAAGAAAATATATAAAATGAAAATCTAAGGCAATGCACCAAGATGTAGATAAAGGCACGATAAATCTATCCTTTGGGATTAGATTCAAGGGCTTGATCAACAATCTACTACGTTCCAGAATCACAAAAATTAAAGATAAAGATCTGAGCAATTCATCTAATGACATAAAATGATAATCACATACATTCACTGAATAGAGGAGTCAAAGACATGATCTAAATCAACAATTTGTATTTAAAACCACAGAAGTTCTTCCAAATGAACAATCCAGACAATAATGGCATAGTATTAATGTCTTATCAAATAACATAAGAAAAACATAAAGGTTGAACAATGGCACAGTCTAAAAGTTTCATATAATAATCTAAAAAAATACTAAAGGCCTGGTGTCTCTCTCTAATTTTTTTGCATCCTCCGAACTCGTTTTCTCACACTGACTGAATATTCCGCAAAGCGAGTGTGAAGTGGTTTGAGAAGCACCCCTTTACAAGTGTCACTTGCGGGAGGGTACTAGAACACATATACCAAAGGTATCCATTCTTGATATAAACTCTTGGCTTTAAGGAATGGTATGGGTTCTGTATTCATGGTCGTTCTCCTTCCCTTCATCGAAAGCTTGCACCCTGGAAGACACGTGGCAATAATGTTTACTATCGGCATTGACTGTGGGGTCTGCTAAAATTTTATGCGAATGGGAGCTGCATGGCATGCGAGCAGGGGCTGATGAGAAAGTGAAGGGAAGCAGCAATAAATAGCCCACAGTTTAGACACATGGAATCATGGTGGGAGCTAGTAGAAGAATGAAGGAAGCCTTTGCTACGAGGAGCATTGGGCAGACATGTGGAAGCAACCAATATAGTATAGCAAAAAGAAGGCAGATGAAAAGATGAAGGAAATATTTTGAACATATGAGGGTCAGGCTGGGACCTAGCAAATCACAAAAACACCTGAAGGGAGCTCGAAGAATTTTACATTCACAGTATGAATGTCTTAAACAATTTTTTTTATTTAAATAATATGCATGCAATGAAAGACACCTTCAAAATTTATAACAAGTCTTATGCAGAGTAAAGATTGTGTTTCAATTTCTTAATATGATCCAAATATACATGCACAATATGATTGTAGGTTAGAAAAAATAATAGGAGGTGAGTACATGATTTACAAAAGCTCCAACCCACACAATGTTGTAAAACCATCTACACACTGAAGAGAAATGAAAACCCTTGGAAACCTGTCAACAAAAACCCATATGCACAACGAATTGCTATTCAATTATTCATAGTCCCTAGGTAGAATGGAAGAATAGCATATATTTATAGCAGATATACATACCTACTAGCTAGTTGCCCATGCTTGTCACATGCATTTTGGTAGGGAGAATGGTCGCTCTGCTTTGGCCTCTGAACCCATACAACTCCCTTCTAAGCTCAAAAAGAACCTTCAAAATGAGACTATCAAAAAGGGCAACATTTTGGGCTTTTTTTCCATTCCAAATTATGATTTTGAAAACTCATCGACACAAAACCCACATTGCGTTTTCCAACCTAGTTATATATTCTGCATGGTTTTTGGTTTCTCTAAATGTTATTCATTTATTTAGTGAAAACATTAAAATGGAAAAAATAGTAAACCCTCAACACAAAGGCACATAAACAACTCTGCATTTCAAATGAAAACCACTTTTCACAAGGAAAACCCTTGAAAACCTATCAATGAAAACCCATCTTCGCAACGAATAGCCATTCAATTCTTTACAGTTCCTAGGTAGAATGGAAAAATGGCATATATTTTTGGCAAATATACATACCTGCTATCTAGCTGCCTACGCTTATTAAGTGAATTTTTTTAGGGAGAGTGGTTGCTCTACTTCATCCTTCAAACACTTGCAACTCCCTTCCGCGCTCCCTGGCAACCTCCAAAATGTGAATGTCGAAATGGCAAAATTTTGTGCCTTTTTTCCATTCCAAATTTTAATTTTGAAAACCCGTCGGTCCTACCACATTTTTTTGGTGATGAGACAGGTGACATTACTCCAAATGGCACATGCCAAAACATTCATCAACTTGGTCTGTCAAGTCTTTCTATCAGTGTGTTTTGTCGGGAGAGTGGCATGGGGGATGGGGTGTTATGTTATAATGTCTATACACAGGCGTGTTTTGTTGGGAGATTAGCTTCTCCCATTATTAAATACAAATATATTAAATGAATGAAATTGTAACATAATATTTTTTAATTTTTAAAACTATTCATATTTTTCTTACATATAAATATTTTTTAGATTATTATTTTTATATTTGAAAACTTTTATAAAAATATCTATTGATTAAATATAATGCATAATATTAAGAATAAATCTCATTCATTGTTTATATTTTTCTTTCGATACTTTGGATCACACTAAGTGATCCATCATCAAGAAGAGGATAATGAATGAAAAGATTGTAGTCATAAACTTAAAAACTTAAAATTCTTGGTTGACCTGCCTAGTTATGATTTGAATTGCTGGCTAGAAGGCCTATTTTTTTTTATGTTGTGTATGGGATTAGGGCCTTAACCCTTCTCTTTTAATGAAAAAAAGAAGCACAGAGAAGGGAGGAGAACTAAATAATGAGGAACATGAGACAAAAAGAGGGGATAAATATAGATGAGAAAAATAATGGGTTGAATTTTTGGGAATCTGATGTATCATTAAATAACTAAATGAATAGCCCATTTATGAAATACTATAAAATTATCCAAACATGGATGTGAAAGATATAAGAATGTGTTAGAATGTAAAATGATTAAATTATATATTACAATTAATAAAATGTATCAAAGAGGATAAATATGTGTGACAAAAATAAAAAAAGTGAAAAAATTCTATAAAAAACAATAAAAGTAATGAACATAAAAGAGGTAAAATAAATGCATTTATATGTAAGTAATCATATAAATCAATATGAGTGTGAATATGTAGGTTTATATGAAAATGTATAATAATACTCATAAATGTATAATAATACTCATGTATGTATAACAATGTTTATAAAAATGTAAATTAATATAAAATGTAGAAATATATGAAAATGGAAAAGAAACAAAATATGTGAATACATAAATATCACCATTAGATTATAGATGATCTAATAGTATGATAAATATAAAAAAAATTATAAGAGAAGAAAATGATAACTAAATAGATAATAATAGTATGATAAATATAAAAAAATCTATAAGAGAAGAAAATGACAACTAAATAAGAGAACAAAGGAATAGATATATGGTGCAAAAATATGAGTGAAATTATACAAATATTTTTGATTTTGGAAAATATACACAAAACTAAAATAATGCATATGAAAATAAATATAAATATGAATGATATAAGGAAGTGTGAACATGATAATAAGTATAGGTGTCTATAAATATATTAAAAATGCATGAAGGTAAATATATAGAAGTACATAACCTATTCTAGAATCATATGGAATAATTAAGAACAAATACATACATACATGTATGAAAATGAAAATAAGAGAAAAATATATATATACCATCACAAAGATGAAAGAAGGAAAAAAGTATTGAAATCAAAGAATCACCAAGGAGATAATATATAATTAAATATGAAGGAAAGTGACAATATAAGTAGTTAGAGATGAATAAGAAAATATAAGGGAAAAATGGGAGAAAATAAGAATAAATGAGCACAAGAGTAACCATGAGAAATTATAAGTAAAAGCATAAGTAAGAGGAGGTTAAAATTAGAAGAAAAGTTGTATTAAGATTTATAGAGAAGGATGGAGAAACAATGGAAAAAACATAGATGAATCTATTAAAAGAAAGGGGTGAGAGAAAAAGTGAATGCTCTTGGAAAATTAATATGTGAAGCAAGAAACAATAAGCATACACATGCAAATGGAAATAGAGATAAATGAGTAATAGTGGGTATATGCACGCGAAAAAGTAATGCGTGAATGTGTATTGGAACAAATGGAAAAAATAATGAATACGAGGATAAATAAATGTAAAATAAAAATAAAAAGGATAATATGCTTAAGGAATAAAAACACAAAGGATGAAAATGTGAATAAAAACATGAGAGATGAGAGAATTGAATGAAAATATGTATATGCATATAACTTTGTCTGTGTGTGAATAAACATGTATGAAAAAATTAAAAAAATTAAAATGGGGAATTAAATGAATACAAAAGGAAGAAAATAAGTGAATACACAAATATCATCAATAAATAATAAATTATGATATATAAGAAAGCATATAAGAGATGAAATGGCTATGTAATAAATAAGAATGGAAAAGAAAGCAATAGGTGAGAATCTATGCATATGCATCTAAACATAAATGCATGAGTATGTGAACAAAATTATAAAATAAAGGAGAATGTGAGGAGAAGTATTTACCGGTAGAATGAAAATGATAAATTGCGTGGTAGGGTTCCACCTTTAGGAAGATGAACCAAGCGATGGCGGTTTATTTCCGTAGTTCATTAAAGGAAACCAAGATCTCAACCAATGATTGGATTAAGGTGAATGACTAGGTTAGGATGACTGGCGAAATGAATCAAGGAGAAATGCTTGGTTAGCTGAAATGAAAGAACATGCAAGTGTGAAGCTATGAAAACCCAGAAAATTAAGAATGCGAAATGGATCGATAAAGAGAGTGAAAGAAAAGATAACCAGAAGAACGATGTAATCAAACAAGGTCCGAAACCATGTAATTTCACATTTCGATGCGGTATTAGACTCATATGCCGACCAAGATTTAGTCCCAAATTTAGGGTTTTAATAACATCCTCAATCTTTCAAGAGATTGAATCTGATCTACAAAAGACTGAAAAATATGTACTGTGGACTCCATATTCTTGCTTATCGCTGGTAAAGTGTTCCATTTTGCTCACAAAGTGTCCTAGGAGCGTGACTCTGGGCTAAAACTTTAGAGCCTGGCGATTTTAAATCAAATAAACACTCTTCATTGATTTCGTAAATAATCGGATATCTTCTCTCTCAGATTCCGAGCTTTTATGAACCTTGACAACTTCTTATGACAACTTCAACAACTTTTGAAACTTTGTCATTTTGGTAGTTTTGAAGGCTTGAAATCCACTTTTTCTTCAACCTATCACTTGCAATCACACATCAAAGTAGAGAAAGATGTTTTTTTGTTAGGGAATGGGGGTCTGCCTGGGTAAAACCTCTTTTGGTAATCAAACTATGAACCAAGATTCCCAACCCACACAAACACAAGAAATAAACAACCTATTAGCTCAAATGCAAGTTAGTATCATGATTCCCCAAGAAATCCATTTAAATTGCAATGAAAAGGAAATGAAATGAAGAACATAAACGAACAAAAGCCAAAGATATTAAATCCTATTCAAATGCAATACAAACTCTTGATCTCTTTGGGGGAGTTGGTGCTAATTTGATGTGGAAATTGGCCCTTTCCCAACTCCTATGCAAGCTTTGTTTATTGATGATGAAGAGTGATCCACTTTGTTGATGATTGAAGTGTGATCCAAGATAAAATCTACAAAACCTAGCTATAAAACTCAATGGGATGGATGAAGATTGCTATGAAATTGAGTATAGTAAGTTTACTCAAGTTGTGGATGCTAAAATGAGGAATGAAGTCTCTTATTTATAGAATGACAAGTTGGAGAAATGCCCAAAATGAAGCAATGTGGGACTAAAATTCAACCAATGACCAAATGTCACTTGTCAACAGATGAATGGATGGAGGATGTGCACATTTTGATGAATGTGCCCATAAATGCAATTAGGTGATATTTGGAATTAGTGAAATGACATGTAAGAGGGAAAAAGAATGTCTTAAATGCCACTTGGCTTAAGGAAAAAAGACTTATTAGGTGAAGTTAATGTCTTGTTGGAAGGACAAATTCCACTTGGATTTGAATTCAAATTTGAGAGAATATTCCTCTATTATGCCATGTTGAGAGAAAACAGAGATTTAATAAATGAATTAAATCTATTTTCATGTGCCAGTGGCAAAAGCTAGAGGATGGGACATGAATTAGGATTAAATTAATCAAGGGTTGATACAAAGAGTTGATTAACTTTATTAACTGCATCTAATTCAGACTCGAGACTTTCTGAATGCTTGAGTTTTCAGCACTTTTCAATCAAGTGACTTATTTCCTGATTGTTTCACCAAAGGTTTGGGGATGATGATTGATTTACTGTGAGTAAGGTTTATTGTGGTGGAAAGCCAGATGAGACATGATTTTGGCTTTTTGAATGTTTTGATCTTTTTTGAAATGTTTTAAAGCTTTTTTTTTAAAAAGATTTTACAAGAATCGTTTTGCGTTTCTTTATCTAATGTTTTGTGGTTTCAAGATTTTGGACCCAAAAGACTAACTTGAAGATCTAGGGGTCCCCTGTATTGATCTCGAATGGTGATTAGCTCCTTTGGGTTTCACATTATACACATAGAGACCAATTTGAGTTCAACTGAGACAAACTCGATTATTGATGATATATGAACAAATGGATTATCAATTTATTATGACAGACTCCTAGAGGACTGACCTAAGTGTCTTGGGGGATGACCAAAGATCAACCTTTCCTACATTCAGAGATCCATAGTTCAAGAAGACGACTTTGTTTTTGACTTTTTGATTGATTTTTTGACCTATTTTTTGGATTTTGATATGTTTTGAATGTTTTGGGATTTTTGTTGGTTTTCTGATGTTTTTGGATTTTCTAATTTTTTGACGTCAAGAATATACATGAATATGATCCAATGATAACATGCCCCCAGTGTGGTGCAATAGACTACTCCGATAAAGGTAGCACAAATTGACCTTGGGAATGGGCCGAGTAGTACTAGAAGGGATAATGACACAAACACAAGACCAAGCTATGATGCAGATGCCGAACAGATGGGTGATGGATGGAGATATGCGAAATTATGGATGATGGTAATGGATGGATGAGCCAATAAGCTGCGAAGATCTTTGGTGATGGAAAGCGATGATGCAAGGCACCTCGCTTTCCGTGTTTTCACCAGGTTGTGCATTTTGGTCAAAGTGCCAACTGGAAGTGTGAAGCCACCGAGGACTATTTTTCTCATCAACATGGATCCTTTATGATTTTTTTGGATTTTTTGCTTTTTTGAATTTTTTGTTGTCATCAAGATGCTTGTTTTCTAGGTTTTCATTAGGGTGACCATGTTTTCAGGACATTTTAATGATTTTTTTGGATTTTTTGGTTCTATGCCCTGAAAAATTAGGCATAAAACTTTCTGAGATGGGATTTGTTCATGGGATCCTGTAGAGGTTCCCCTTCGGGTGTTGATAACTGATATGCCCTATGCCCTTGATTTATAGCTCGATGTGATGACAAATGGTCCTAACCAGTTGGGATCAAATTTTCCTTTGTCGCTTGGATTTGGGACGTTCTTTTGATTCTCCTTTAGGATAAGTTCTCTGACTTGGAAAGTACTGCTTTTGATCTTCTTGTTGTAGCTCCACTTGAGTCTATTTTGATAGAATTGCAAATGATTTAAAGCATCTATATGCCGCTCATCTAGTAGCTCCAACTCATTCAGTCGTGATACTTAGTATTCTTCATCCGTTATGAGGTTTTGCAATGATATTCTTAGTGACCGTGAGCCCGGACCCTCAATGTAGATACACTGGACGACCAGTGAGGTGGCACCGGTTGTCGTCTGATATCCAAAGGCAGGATTTAGTTGTAGATTCCAGTCACAACCTTTCATTGATCATCTTTTGAGGATTTTTAGAATGGTTTTATTGGTAGCTTCTGCTTGGCCATTTCCTTGGGGATAATACAGAGTGGAAAAATGATGTTGGATTTTGAATTTTTCACATAGGTCACAAACATCCTGATTCTTGAAAGGTGTCCCATTATTTGAGATAATAGCTTGGGGAACACTGTATCGACATATTTAGTAGTTCAAGATGAACTTTGATATATGCTTTCTAGTGATGTATGTCATGGGAATGGCTTCCACCCATTTGGTGAAGTACTCAATTGTGGTTATGATGAACTTGTGGCCATTAGATGAGGTGGGGGATATCTTTCCAATGAGATCAAATCCCTATTGCGAAAAGGGCCATGGTGTGACAATAGGATAAAGTTCTTGAGCTAGAGCATGGATGAGGTCACCATGCTGCTAACATTGTAGGAACCTTTTGACGTAGTCATGTGCTTCTCTTTCCATTGTAGGCCAATAATACCCCATCCTCAACAATTTCTTGGCCAGGGTCATTCCACTCGAGTGTGAACCACAAATACTGTTATGCACTTCAGTTAAAGCGGTCAATGCCTCCTCAACATTTACACAATGTAATAGGGTTCCTTCTATGCTCCTACGGTACAAGGTATTTCCTAAGATGACAAACTGGGATGCTTTCTTGAAAAAAGTTCTTTTCAGGATTGAGGGTAAGCCAACAAGTAGGACACCTATTCATAGGTAGGTATAAATGTCATGGTACCAGGGATCACCGGGACCAACAATTTCACAGAATTTTTTTTCAAAGAATTCATGTTTTGGGACATTGTGAGGGATGTCCAGTAGGGATCTAATTGTTGCCATTGCATCTGCTCCTCTGTTGTTTGCTCTGGGAATCTGCTCAAATGTGATATCAATGAATGATTCTTTGAGGCTCTCTACCAACATTTTGTACAGAGTCAACTTATCATTCTTTGTTTGGTACTCATCATTCACTTGATTTACTATTAGCTGGGAGTCTCCATATAATTTGAGGGCCATGATGTGCCATTGCACTGTTATTCTGAGACCTATGGTTAAAGCCTCGTATTTTGCAATGTTGTTGGTGCAGGGGAATGCCAATTTGTAGGATCTAGGTATACAATCCCCCTGTGGGGTGAAGAAGAAAACACCGGATCTTGATCCATATTGTGTGTATGAGCATCAAAGTAGAGTTTCTAGTGGTCGGCTATGCTGAGATTGAAGATGGATTCATCTGAAAACTCTGATATGAGTGGATTCTCTGAATACATTGGTGCTTCCGTAAGCTAATTTGTGATGACTTGGTCTTTGATTGCTTTCCCCTCCACATATTCAATGTCATACTTTGATAGTATCATGACCCACTTAGCCATCCTTCTCATGAGAATATATTTTGATAGTAGGTACTGTGTGTATGAAAATATGCTTATCATAATGAATTCAAAACACAATCAATAAAACTTTATATGAAAAAAGCTTAAAGAAAAATAAACAAACTCTCTATGGCAGCTTCTTCGAAGTAGTTTTATTGCTCTCTATCTCCAGCGTTTCATTGATTCGAGTTGCTCTCAAATTTTATATGCCAAGCTCAACGAAATGGACTACTATAGAATGAGATTTAAATTAAAATGCATACTATACTAAGATGCAATATTATTGCTAAGATATAATAAGATTATTGCTAAAGATGCAAATGCATAAGTGTAGTTTCTTGTCTATGTCTGCGTATATCTTTGAGTGTACGTGTGTAACCAATGCTTGGATTTGCACATGTATTTATAGAGTTTTTCAAAGATTTTGATTGGCTGATTTGATCAACGGCTGTGATAATTCTTGACAGATCGAACGGTCAAAAATGGATGAGGCGGGAGAGAAAAATAGAAGAAAACAAATAAGGTAGGATTTTTCTATTTTCGTGGAAGAGATAAGATGAGATGATTAACAAAATCATCTTTTTTAGAAGATAATGGAAATATATTGAGAAGATAAATAATGAATTATCAAATTCAACTATTTATTTATGGGTGCATGTAGATTTTTCTTAATTAAATAAATATTTAATTAAGATTTTGAGGAAATCAGAAGATTTCATAATTAAATGAAATATCTAATTATGATTAGAAGATCTTTAATTAAATAAAAATATTTAATTAAATTTGAAGAAATGATATGTGTTATGAAATTAATTAAATAAAATATTTAATTAAATAGAAGAAAAGAAATATTTAAATTCACTAAAAGATTTAATTAAATTAAAGATAATTAATTCTAAACAAATAAAATGCATTTATTTCACTAATCAGCAGATGATGTGAAATATAATTGGGAAATAAACTAAATTTATTCAATTATGGTGGGAGAATAAATGAATGAACAATATAATTAAATTAATTAAATTTAATTACATGTAAAAGACTTTAGAGAAATTAATTAAATAATAAATATTTAATTAAATGTTAGGATTACTTAGACGTGACCAATTTTATGCACATACATTTTGCCCCTCTTTGAAGTGATGTGTGAAACACATTGCTTCGAAGAAAATATTTTTTTTTGCCCCTGATATGTTTTTGATGTTGATGCTAATGATGCCCCCTCGGGAGGTAAATCATGGTAAATTGGATGATGAAAGCTTGATGGTGATTTAGTGATTTAGCTTCTGATGTTTGGTGTAAAAGATGCCTCTAGTGAAAAATATAAAGTGAAAAGAAAATAAAATGCCACGAAAAGCCCACCTTAATTGACCCATATAAGGTAAAAGGGGTGTTCAAGTGGAAGTCATTTTCACTCTTTTGCTATAGTGATTTTTATGCTCTGACGATGACTTAGCGAGATGCCGATTCCATTTCACATGCATAGATTGGAGTGGGCCCCCGATTCTAGAGACCAGCCACGTATGGACCACCAGTGAGTCGATTCAACCCTTTATGATTCAATTTTTTTTTATTTTTATCAAATTTTCAAGCTTTTTCGCACAGATTTAGGTTTAAAAATTTTGTTTTAGCGCATTCAAGAAAATTTCTAGAGCGCATCTAAAATGTTCTTTAGCGCGTATAGGTGCAGGGTAAATTTTAGATTTTGTAGCACATACGAAGTGTAGATTAGCGCTTATAGGAGGGAAGCCCGGTTAGAAAACGTTAGTGCATCTAGGGCACAGAGTCGCGCATTTATGGATTGGCCACAACAGAGGTGTATTAGCGCATCTAGGGTATGAAGTAGCACATCCGTGGGGTATCTTAGCGACTATAGGGTTTTATCACTTATAGGGAAAACTTTAACGCTTTTAGGGTGCAAAAATGCGCATTCGAAGTTTTAGCGCTTTCGAGATAAACTGTAGCACTTATGAGTTTCAGCGCATCAGAGGCGCAAATTAGCACATCCGAAATTTTTTTGGCAGAATGCCATTGTGATGAAAAATGATAGTCTACATTGCTTCCTTGGTCAACAGATAGAGAAATTAGTTTGCCATCATGCTGATATGCATAGAAATGATAGAAAATCTGATGATTAACTGATAACTTTGCTTCCCTGAATAGGAAACAAAGAGTAGATAACTGATAACTTTGTTTCCCAAAAATGAAAAACAACGAGAAGATTGATTGATTGTTTGATAAATTTGCTTCATATGAAAAAAATAAAGAGTAAATGCTTGATAAATTTGCTTTCGATGATAGAAACCAAATAGTAAATGATGGTTTTTCAAACATATTTTCATTCATTCTTGAAGTACAAATGGAAAAAATGATTTGATCATTTGATAAATTTGCTTTCTTGAAAAAGAAAACAAATAGTAAGAGGATGATAGAGTAGCTTGATTTGATATTTAGATAGATTGATTTAGCATGGAGTGCATGATATGATTGATTGCATGATATGAGTCACTGATATGATGTGTTGATATGATTCACTGATTAATTTGATATGGGTCACTGATATAGTTCACTTGGTAGATAGAGCACATGACATGAGTTAGTGGTATGAGTCTTATTAATTGTCCTTGTGATGACCAAAAAAAAGGAGGTTTTCCAGATTAGAGAGTGTTTCCTAATATGTTGGGATTGGCTAGGCAAGTTGACTCCAACAGAGGTATAGTGGATAGGTGCATGTGGGCTGGGATTTTTTTGACTATCCTGTGAGGGATTTGAGTCAATAGGGGACTGCTGACTGCATTGGCAGAGAGGTGGCACTCCGATCATAACACCTTTCATTTGCTGACTAGTGAGATGACTGTGACACCCGAGGATGTGTACAAGATTCTAGGGATTCCTGTGGTAGGACCTTTGGTTTATGACCCTGGGAGATAAGAAGGGGCGAAGAACTGAGGAGGATCTCTGGAGTGATACTAATGGGTGTGGAGTGCCATGGTGGATTTTTCCCAAATGGTCCTCAGCTTTAGTTGTGTTGGTGCATTCATTGAGGCTTCCCTTGTTGGACCACAGTAGAAAGGGTTTTAAGTTGGTTGGGGTGGGATGCTGCAGGTGGATGGTGGAATTAGCCTTGGGAGGTATGCACAGGGGAGCTGCACAGCCATAATTTTTATATGATACTGCACCAGGTGGTATATTGAGGATGATGAGTTTGAGTGGGCAGTGCTGCTCCAAATGTCCCAGACATAGGAGCATGTGGAATTACAATGTAGAGTGTGCCAGGAAGAGCTGGGCCACTAGGCATTATCTTGTGGGTGCCTTGTCCCAACCCCTGGGCAGAGGATCCCAGATCTTGTGATGGTGTGTGAGATTGAGACCTGGAGCCCTTTAGCATTGGTGACCCCTGGACTTTATAGATCTCATTTGGGAATGCTACTTCATCATACCTGACATTACGATAGAACAGGACCCCATGTTATTGAGATTTTTGGCCTTGTGGGTTCAGAGGTAGTATGGATATGTCTGAGGGGTCTACAGTGCAGAGAGATGATCTCTCTCTGGATAGGACTTCTATTACATATCAGGTGGTGTATATCGATTATTCCAGCTTATAGCCTAAGGTATGGGCATACAGGCCAGATGTGACAGATGCAGGGATGTCAGATGAGTACTTAGTGTACTTCCACACACATCGATTCCTACGATTTACATTTCCAAATGAGCCAGGGCCCATTGCAATAGTACAATAGCCAGGGGTGGAGAGACAGGAGGAGGTGATGGGTGGAGAGCAGGCGGTGGGTGTAGGAGAGGAGGAGGAGAGGGGAGATGATGAGAAGGGGGATAGAGATGAGGATAGCTTTCAGAATAATGAATGATGATGGAGAGGGAGGCCGTGCAGAAATGAGAGGTTGATAATACCATACGATTACTTTCGAGGTGTCTAATGACCTTGTCAGGTGGCAGACCACAGACCGTTATCAGGGTTTCCTCCTCTTCACAGCAGGCATAGATAGATATTCTGCAGGTTCAGGTGCAGATTGTTCAGGGTTAGCTAGGTCAGGCACAGAGTTTGATAGTACAGTTATAGTCACAGCTAACACAGGGGCAGGCTCAGGCTCCAACATTGACATAGGTATCCCAGCCTACCCCAAACCCACAGATAGCTCGGTTGATCACAGAGAGGGATGCTTTGAGACGAAGGGCAATGGAGGCCAAGGGTGTTGCTTAGAGGCTTATGGGCATTGTAGAGAGTGCATCCTTGCGAGATACGATTGCAAAGGGCATGGAGATGGTGAGGGAGGTAGAGTACTACTGTGTTAGATATGAGGAGTTGTGTCCTCCTGAATGCAGGGAGCCATTCCCACGATCTCGCAGTAGGACTAGGAGCAGGTTGCAGACAGCCACACAGAGCATGGGGGTTACCGGGCCTCGACGGGATCCAGACACAGGTACTAGTGGCCACCTCCTTCCAGACAAGCTCCATCAGGGGCATCAACTAGTTAGTTTATGATGTATATCATTTTTGGAGCATATATATGTGATTTTTGATCATATCCCATGTATCTCTCTTTGGAATTTTCAGTTTCCTGGGAGATTGGACATTTGTATTATTTCTGATGAGCGATGATATGCATTGATGATGATTTTTAATGATGTGATGTGCATTTATGGGTTGATTATGTGACATGCATTTATTTCTATATGTTATGGATTTTGGTATGAATTTGAATGATTTGATGACTAACATGATATGCAGGATGATTTGATATGATGTGTTTATGATGATGATGAAAAATGATTGATGATGCGTACTAATGATGTCATGCAGGTGGATGACCTATGATGTGATTATGAAAACATGTCATGGGATATTTGATATATTTTATGAAAAATGTTGTTTGGAAAATGATATGAAAATGTATGTATGGAATGTTTATTTTTTGGATTTTCAAATGCAAGTAAATAAAGATAATATGATGGAAAATGAATGTTGTGTTTATGATACGCATCATGAATTTGTAATATGAATTGATATGAAAAAATGATAGGATGATTAAAGGTATGATATGAATGTAATGTGAAAAATGAAAAATGATATGAATAACGATATGAAGTGAAGTGATTAATAATAATGAGATGTATGATATGATGATGAATGATATGTGATGAAATGTAATGATTTGTAATGATGACGAAAGGAAATGATAAAATGAAATGAAATGAAATGAAATGATAAATGAACGATAATGAGATAATAAATGAAATGATAATAAGATAATAAATGAAATGATAAGTGATAATGAAATGAACGATAATGAAATGGTAAATGAAATGACAATATGAAAATGAAAGTGATATAATAATGACATGATGAAAAATTTGAATGATAGGAAATGATAATGATAATGAAATGATAATATGAAAATGATATGAATGATATGAAATGATAAAGGATAATGAGATGATAAATGAAATGAAATGAAATGGGATGATAAATGAAATGACAATATGAAAATAAAAGTGATATAATAATGACATGATGAAAAATTTCAATGATAGGAAATGATAATGATAATGAAATGATAATATGAAAATGATATGAATGATATGAAATGATAGTGATAATGAAAATGAAATGAATGATATGAAATGATACAAGATCCTTAATGATATGCAAATTAATGGAAAATGATAGATGATAGGACCTAGATGAAATGATAATGAGGATGATATGATAATGAAGATGAAAGATGATGATGAAACAAATATTTGAATGTCCTCCACAAATAGTCCAAAGAGACATGGTAGCCGTTGATGTTCTTGTTAGCCCTTGCAAAAAATCTGATGCAAATCCAGTATGTAGATATATATACACTGATCTAAAATGAAATGCACCTAAATGAAATGAACCATTTGTTGAGCCTTTTGTTAGCTTTCTTGAATCATCATAGAGCGTTAAAAATGTTGGAAGTATGTACAAACATCAGAGGGTTAATTAGCACCAATGATGACTTGAGTACAACTTTTATGATTTTTGATATAGCAAGTAAACACAAGCATCGAGGTATAATTGAACCGAGATGACCTGAGCATTTCTTG
>VDFB02026320.1:163870349-163899263 GCA_007258455.2 Sequoia sempervirens | reverse complement strand
TGAGGAATGGATTGAGTAACATTATGAAATGGGGATGTTGATGTGATGGGGGGTATGAATGATGTTGATAGTGGTTCCACCATGGTGTTCATGTTGTATTTTGAAGGGAGTTTTGTCCATCGTTTTGCTAGTTCGAGCATGCAATGTTGGGGATGGAGTTTCATCATGATGTTGACGATCCTATGATTTTCAGGATTTTGGATCATCTCATGGATCTCATCTTGGGTCATACCAAGAGGATCTTGTGTAAGGTCTTCCACTTGTCCATCCTCTTGACGATCTTGAGGGAGTGAAAGATTGATCATGGGATTGCTTGATCCAATAGGATTCATTTCGGTTTTGGTTTGACTGAGATCACTTGAAGTGGATGTTTTTTTATTGGCTTCGATGTTCCTCTTGTGTTGCGATCTAGTTTTCACCATAAAATAGGGATCAATTTTTAAGAATGTGGGAGATGAATCTCTAATTCTTTGCATTGATTTAACCTTAAGGCACAAAAGAGACAAATTAGGATGATTTGAGGATCAAAGGTGAAATGATGGAAATGTGTGAAGGATGGGTGATATGGATGATTGATCTTTTGAGAAATCTTGAGGGGATGCTAGAATTTTTAGGACTTTTGGATTGTTTTGAATTTTGTTTTGATTTTTATTTTTTGGATTGACCTATTTGATTTTGCTTTGGATTTGGGTGATGAACAAATAAATCCCAAGATGTTGGATGATTATCTAGGGCTAAACTTGCTCAAAGGATGATAATTTGAGTAAGTGTGGGGAGAAGGATGCATCTACCCACACTTATTCAAACAAGATGATAATTCAACCAATTATATGAAGAAGGATGCATCTACATATACCTAGCTAAACAAGATGATTTGATGATAATTTTGACTAAGCATATGAAGAAGGATGCATCTAAACATACCTAGCCAAAATGGTTTGATGTTTTGATTCAAGGATTTCAAGGATTTTATTTCAAAGATTTTGATGTTTTTTTGATTTGCCAAAAGAGCCTAGCATGAAGGATGGTTTCAAGATTTTTCAAAATTTGATGGCAAAAATGATTTTGGTTTGATGCTTAATGATGGATGAATGTTTGATTTTGATCCTAGATGTACCTAAAAAGGACTCTTGTTTACTAGACCTCAGTTTTGAAGAACATGCTTTCTCTAAACAAGGTGTTCAAATTCTCGAAAAAGAGTTGGATTCTGACAGTAATAAAATGAGTACAATCCGTGATTGTTTCTTGAAGCTTTATTGTAAAAATTAAAAAGTAGTCTTCGTCTAAATTTGTATAGCGTTGAGAGACGCTTTTGGTGTTCTTTTAGACTAAGAGATTTTACCTTTGGTTTCTTAATCTTGATTTTGCATGAATCATTGAAGACACATGTGTGTGATTCAATTGTTTTTAGTCTTTTCTTAATGACTTTGTTTTACCACAAATACTTCTTGATTAGCTTTTCAAACTAGATGTACAATGTCTCAACTTCTTCTCATTCCACAAGATATATCATGTGGAACTTTGATGAAATCAAGGCAAGGGTTACCTATTGTTTAACTTTAGTAAGAAAATTGAGTTATAAATCCAAGTGTTTAGAAACCTCTAAGGGTAGAATCCCAAGGGCAAGCAATAACACATGAATTTGGTCAATTGTATTTGCTTCCTAAAGGGTTTGAAGTTTTGATAAAAAATGTTAAATGTTTGTTTCCAAATGTTTTCAAACAAGCAAAGTGTTTTTGTAACCAAGAACAAGAAGAATCTTATGGATATGAAAGACTGTATTTGTTGAGTCCCCACTTGGACAAGTCCAGCTATGCTTATTTTTAGCAAATGGTTAGATGCTTGACCCCACTGGCTCCCCTCCATGGAACTCACTTATATGGGGAAACCAAGCATCAGTAGCAATGAAACTCCCATGACATACTTTACATTTCTACTGAAAACTGTAAAAGCATGGTGCGGCTTCAGAATGACTGTTCTTGCACCAACAAATAAATAGGGATTTTGGCCTTTCTACAACATGGGTTTTAATTCAGACTTTCTGTTTGTAGGAGTTGATCCATTGAGGTGAGAGACCATTGCTTCCCTTCTTGTCGGGGCCAACCGCGTGATATTGGCCAGCCTTTGTTCTAGTACCCACTCTTATATCCTGGCTGAAAATACTCTTGGCTTTAGAGTGTTACTGGTTGAGTCATTACCTTGGGTGAGTACTTTTTCCCCAAAGCATGTCCTCTAAGATAAACAATAGTAAACAACCATATCCATAACTGAATCAATCTTTGTTGAGAAAGAAAGAGAGAATACATGCGATAGGTTTACTCACACTTGCAAGATGTTTTGTTCAATTTTAATTCCCAAAATGAAGTGTGGAGGCAATCATTTTGTCCCAACCTAAGACCATCAAAAATCCTTTTGATTCTCAAGATCGTCGTGAGGCGCGAGAGAAGTGCATACATCTTTTCAATGGTATTAGTTTGAGTAAGTAATCATAAAACAAAGTAGCACATGTTCATTTTAATCCCATAAAGCAATAATGACTTCTTTTTATAGCACCAAAGGAAATGTGAAAATTTTCCTTGTTCAATTGTTAAATCTGAAAACCAACTCTAGTAAGTTTGTGTCCTAAAGTTCGTTTTAATCCCTTTTGTAGCAAGAAATTAAAGTGTTTTTTTAGAGCCCAAAAGAAAACTAGTAGGTCCTAAGCATGAAAGATAACAATATTCCTTAAGAGAGGTAGTGAATTCTCTAAGAGTGTTGAACAAACACTTGAGTGTTAAAAAACAATTGGTATAATGAAATGGTGATGTTATCATGCCTCTTATCTCCTTCACCTTTGCTCAATTCAACCTACAAAAAAAACCATTGAAACCTACAAAATAGAGGTCAGGAAAGCAAGTAATAGCCCTAATGATCATAAATGAAAAAGGCACATGTCATAAAAAATTGAACTTCACTTTTTACTTTCTTCCAGCAGTGGAACTTGTGAAGGCGTCACAGTTTGAAGTCCTCCAGTGGTGCTATATGGCACTGTTGACCAATCAGTGTCGTTCTACAACAGGGAAAAAGAGCATGAAGGCATCCCTATTTGAGCCAGCGGTGGAGTTTGAATTTTGGAAAGATTACAACATGTAGAAATGACTTAGCGTTGGAGTTTAGTATTTTGAATTTTGGGCGGGAAGCAGAGTGCGTCGAAGTTTGGAGTTTGTAGCGGTGTAATATAGTGACGCTGGAGTCCCAGCGGTGCTAAACTACGATGCTGGTCTATGAGTGATGGAGTTCCCTATAGAGACACAAAAACGTAAAAAGCATAAAATTTGGTGATAAAAACGTGATTAGAACTTCTGGTAAGCCCTCCTTCTAGCGGCAAAATGTGAACCAAGATTCCCAACCTACACAAACACAAGAAATAAACAACCTATTAGCTCAAATGCAAGTTAGTATCATGATTCCCCAATAAATTCATTTAAATTGCAATGAAAAGGAAATGAAATGAAGAATATAAACAAACACAAGCCAAAGATATTAATCCTATCCAAATGCAATGCAAACTCTTGATCTCTTGGGGGAGTTGGTGCCAATTTGATGTGGAAATTGGCCCTTTCCAAACTCCTATGCAAGCTTTGTTGATTGGTGATGAAGAGTGATCCACTTTGTTGATGATTGAATTGTGCTCCAAGATAAAATCTACATAACCTAGCTATAAAACTCAATGGGATGGATGAAGATTCCTATGAATTTGAGTATAGTAAGTTTACTCAAGTTGTGGATGGTAAAATGAGGAATGAAGTCTCTTATTTATAGAATAAAAAGTTGGAGAAATTTCCAAAATGAAGCAATGTGGGACTAAAATTCAACCAATGGCCAAGTGCCACTTGTCAAGAGATGAATGGATGGAGGATGTACACATTTTGATGAATGTGCCCATAAATGCAATTAGGTGATATTTGAAATTAGTGAAATGACATGTAAGAGGGAAAAAAAAAGTCTTAAATGCCACTTGGCTCAAGGCAGAAGGACTTATTACGTGAAGTTAATGTCTTGTTGGAAGGACAAAGTCTACTTGGATTTGAATTCAATTTTGAGAAAATATTCTCTGGCCCATGCCATGTTGAGGAAGCCAGAATTTAATAAATGAATTAAAATCTGTGTGCAAGTGGCAGCTAGAGATGGGACATGAATGGGATTAAAATTAATCAAGGGTTAATTAATTTAATGAAGTTAGATGATGTGACAAATTTGTATAGATTTGGATTTATTTAAATCAAATATGAGAAGAATATGATTTAGACTTAGTTAGTAAATATGTTTTTGATTTTGTTTGCAAAATGAAGGGGTGATGTTAGCTTAAATTAAACAAGGTTTAATTTATTTTATTTAATAGATAGAATTTAGAGATTTTGTTAAGCCGAAGAATTTATTTAATTAAATATGGACATAGGGTTAATTAGATTAGATAGCTTGATTTAATTAACAAGAGAAAAATACTTAATTAGATAAAATGATTTATTTAATTAAGAGAGGGAAATTGATGAATTTAATCAAATAAAGATATTTGATTAAATGGTTAGACTGAGGGATGATTTAGGATGAATCGATGTTAATAGTCAGGATCAAGTATGTTGGTATATTTTCCATGTCTACACTGCGGCCTTGGTGAAAATGAAACTTGCCCAAACATAAGATGAAACAATAGAACCTTGTTTGAAACCTTGTAGATCAAACAAGCTGGTGACCTTGTGGGATCTAGATCTTGATCGTGATTCTTGATGAAAGATAATGCCTTTGGATACTTGAATTGACTACCAAATCCATAGAAATCTCTAAAAAATAGGTACAGTGTGACTCATTCACCACTAATGGTGAATGAGTCCACTTTGACTTTTCTAAAAACCCGAATGTGGAATCGAAAGCTCTTGGTCTAGTCTTTTTGATTCTCTATGTGTCTAGATTTGAAACCCTAATTTTTGGCACTATAAGTGACTTTTTGTGGATATTTTGACCTAGCCAGTAAGGAGATGACTTCAACAAGTTTGCAACCTATTCTTCAATCATCTCCAAGCCTTCAAATTACTCAGATTTGCAATCACACAAAGAAATAGAGCAAAAGTGTTGATTGTTAAGGAATTGGGGGTTTGCCATAGTCAAACCCCTTTTAGGTAATTAAACAAAAATGATGAAATAAGATAATGAAATATGAAATAATGCAATTAGAAACTTTCCTTGATGATAGATCTTGAATTGTTATAGCAATAGATGAAGAATCTGCCCTTGAATGCCTTAGAAAACTATCTTGATGATTTAAAATGTGAAAAACCTATCTTGCTTGACTTGAGATGGATAATGAATGATGAATGAATAATTAATTAGGGTTTAAAAGCTTGTTTATATACACAATCCACCTAAATTCTTGTTAATTTGATCCCTAAGGCCGACATTGAAGAAAATTAAACTTAAACCCTAATTTTTCCTACTCAAACCTCGAAAATGGCTCAAATGAGACTCATTTAACAAGAGCAGGACAAAAAGGACTTTGGAGGAGTTAAGATGGATATGGGAACAGAGAGTGGATTTATCATTGCGATTGTAGAAGTCTTTATCAGGAATCATACTTGAGATACCTGATATAAGGATCATAGAGACTATCTGTGATGATGTAAAAGAAATTAATTGGGCTAGGGACACAAGGAATTCAAATGTAGAAAGTGTGATTAAATACACTCTATGTATTCAAATGGGGATCCACATAGCTAGAAAAGGCACAATACCTCCAATCAAGTGTTTCTAAAGCATTACACTGGGTTAAAGGCAAGGTTGTAAAACCTTCAAGATTCAATAATACAATTCAAATGATTTTTATGCTGCAATTCAGATGGAAAAATCAGGATCCGTTATATGGATGTAATAAAGAATGAAAAGATGTAAATCATTTTTACAGCACTTTGTTTGCACCTTCCCACAGGAACATCAGCCATCACATTTTATTTAGTTTGCAAAGGGTCAAAGACCTAATGTGGAATGTATAAAAGCATTATCAACAACTGGATCGAAGGTGGTGATGAATTCAATTTAATAATTAATTTTTCCTGTGAATCAACAACAAAATCTATTTTTCCATGCTACATTTAGCCCCATTTTTAAGTAGGAAGGGATGAACTTGCTTCAATCTCACGCAGTGTACCATTCAAGGGAATTAATTATTACATAAATATCCATGGATATTATAGGATGAAAAAGATGAAGCCAGTCCAAACCCCAGTCCAAGATCCTAAGTCAAACCAACATAAGTACAAAAGGACATGCACAAGGTGAATGATTTGCAGCAAATCAAGATACGTAATCATGCAATGGCAATAACTAGAAGGAAGAGAAGTATAAATGAACATAAATAAAAAGGTGGATCAAGCTTCAACTGTTTGTCCAACATGATGTGGATTGGATATAGGCTATTTGTCCAAAAATGCATACTCACTCTGAGGTGACATAACTCTTGGCTATTTGTCGGGTGAGAAGTCCTAAAAGGTGAGAAAAATACACTCATGGTTGGCATGTACTCACACACACACAAGTGGCTATGGGGAAAGTCATGCCTCGGATTGGGCTTCTTGCTCAACCATACCAAAGTTATACCTCCTGATAACTTTAATAAGGTGCCATAGAAAAATGATCTTCAAGCTCCATGAGGCAAGCAAAAATTTATATGCTTGAAACTCATAGACATTATAAATGCAAAATAGTGCAAGGAATGTTCAAAGGGATTTTTCTTAGTTCGTGCAAGGTCTCATCTTAGGGAACATTGTGCCTAATATCTCCAAGAGAGGACAAATGCAAGGTCTCATCTTAGGTAACATTGTACTTAATGTTTCCCAATAGAGGACAAGTGCAAGGTCTCATCTTTGGAAACATTGCACCTAATGTTTCCAAGAGAGGAAATCGCAAGAAAAACTAAAATCCCACAGTGAAATGAGTGTCGATGTAATACTTTTAAGTGGTTTACTAACATTAAATGTGAATGAATTTCTTTTTAAAATGGGGAATAAGAGGAACTTGGTAACACTCAGAAGGCTTCCTTACAGTCATATGTTTTCGATAAGCTCGTCATCGAAAAAGGAAGTATGTCACATCTGTGAACCAACTTGAGGCATGCATCTCACTCCAAGCATGTATAAATTTTATGAAGGTTTCTGGAAGCTAGAACAATGATAAGTGACATATGAAGACAAGACTCTCCCTTGCTACTCAAAGTGCTGAGGAGAAGGATGGGCCAGAAATAAGATTGACCAAGGTATATAGTAGGTGAAAATTTGTCGGTCAGGAGATTGAGTGCCTTCACATGGGGAGGAATGCCGAAATCACTTGAGATGTTGGATTACCTTCTCAAAGGCTTCCATTTCTTCATTAAGAATAGGCAATGAACTTTGTGATATCATAAAATGGTCACACATAAATACTCATTTCGCTTTGTAGGGATTCTTCGGAAGGGAGGGAATAGAGTGATCTTGGGAATCTTGACAAGATACTCTCTTCTTGATTATAGAAGATGTTCATATTATCACGAGAAGAGATATCATGTATGAGAAATTTACTAGGAATATACCTTATCTACAGACTCTTTAGATTGTGAGATTTTAATTCTCCTTCACCAGGAGGGTGTAGGAATTCAAAATCATTAGTGTTTTGTGAGATGAAATTGACATTAAGCGAAGATTTCTTTGTTTGTTTCATTTCAGGCAAAGGAGAACAATCAAGACCACTAGTGTCTATGAGTTCAGGATGCACTACTATTAATGTTGGCTTAGAGGAATCCTGTGTGATAGTGTTGATGTTGAGTGAACGCTTGTTTATTTCTATCAAAGGACAATAACAAAGACCATGAGTTGTTTCTTGGATGTTAGGATTGATGGGGACACAAATACCTTGTTCCCTAGTACCACATCCTTTTCCACTATATCCAAGATGTTTCATAAGCTCATAACCTTTTCCATAAATCTTTTTCATCTCTTTTGGATTTGGTGGTTGTTCATGATTAATATCGTCAAAGTTTGTTGTGTAATTTTATTTTTCTTCTAAATTGGTTCAGGTGGATGCTTTCAAAGGGTCTTCCAAGTTTTTTATTGACATTACTACTTTTTTGTGTCCCTTATTTGAATATTTTCTTATGATCTTGTATTCGACCATGAATGTATGTTAAAAATCTAAGGAACCCCAATCATCTTCTAATAGCTTTGTGACTTATTCAATGTGTTTTTCTTTATCTTTTTGTTGCATAGGTTCCACTTGTGTGGTTGGTGTTAATGTTTTCAAGGGATTGTCTTTGTTTTTCTCAAGTTGTAAGACACTATAAGGCTTAGGATAAACCGTCAACTGTGTACACTTTGTTTTAGATGTATTTCATTTTACGATAGAGAGTAGAAGGCACCCCATTCATTACATGAATCCATGGTCTGCTAAGAGAAGATTATATGAAAGGTCATGAGGCATAACATAGATCTATGTTTCCAATGTTTCCTTCCCAACTGTAAGACATAAAGTAATCACACTAATCAATTTTTTTTTGACATTGTAAAATCCCTTAATAGATAAAGAATCAGGTTGAAGATTTTATTTATCAACGCCAAGCCTATCTAGAAGGATCACACTACACACATTAAGGGAAGAGCTAGTATCTACCAAAGTTATTTTTATCCTTTCATTTGTGGTAGTGATGATCATGAAAAGCATCATTTTGCCGTGCGAAAGAGGTTCGCTTTGTTGGGAAATCAATTTAGGTGTTTATTCATGAATCATGGATTGCTATGCCATTTTGGTTTGCACATTAGAAGGACCCAGAAATTTGTTGGGGTTTGATTAGGAAACATGGTGGCGATAGTAGGGAAGCTTGAATAAGGTCCCGCAAGGGATATGTAGTAGGAGTATTCATAGATGTTCAGCTTAAGATTATATTTTTCCACTGGCAGAAGGAAAATAGCCGGGAACACAGTACAGAAGGGTTAGAGCAAAAGGTAGGGGTGTTAGTATTGGTTGTTTGTTGGTTGCAGATTCTTTATAGTATTATATGTATGAACAGCAGGTAGCCATTTATTTCGGATGTAAAATACTCAGATGCTGCAAAATATTATTATTAGGTGGGTAAAGGACAAGTTTAGGTTTTTTTTGAGTTTGAGGTTTTTTTGAAGGTGGGTAAAGGATGAGTTGAGGTTGAATGATAGTGACGTCCCTTAATGAAGGAGAGTTGAATGTGACCTCATCATTTTTGTCTACTATGTTATTGTCAATGTTATCTTTTTCTTGCACCATGATATCCTCCCTAGGAGGAGAGCTTTTAGGAGAACAACAAATCAAATGTTCTTGACTTTCAAGGATTGGTTCTTCTAAAATGACTTCATCACAAGTAGGGGAATTATTAATGGTTGGATTTTCTTTCTTATTAATGATGGTCTTTCCTTGTTCAATAATTTTTTTCTTGTGATTCTCATCAATGGGATCTTGTAACACCATATTATCTTTGTTACCAATAGGAGAGATATTAGGATAGGGTGAAATGTCATCCTTTATTTCTAAGGTCTCATTCTCTTGTGTCCTAATATCTACCCTAGGAGGAGAGCTTTTGGGAAAGTGACAAACAAGAGGTTCATCACATGTCATGATTAGATTTTGTAAAGCAACTTCATCACAAGTAGGGGAGGCATCAAGAGAAGGACCACTATGATTTTAAAATAGATTGTCCCAAATGTTAGGAGCATTAGGGAAGGGAGGAACAAGATTCCCATGACTCTTAATAGGTATATCTTCTAACACCAACATATCCCCTTTGCATCAAGGAGGGATATTAGAAGAAGGATAATTTTGATTGTTATGGTTAGGGAGACTAGGTAAGGTGATGTTTAGAAATGTTTCTATGATCTCATCTTCTTGTTATCTAATATCTTCCAAAGGGGGAAGAGGAGAGGGACAATCAAGACTCTTAAAGCTTGTATCTTCTTTCACCAAGATACCTTTCTCACTAATAGGAGGGGTATTGGGAGAAGAACAAGTATGATTATTATGAATTTCTACACTTGCATCCTCTTGTGTTATGACATTCTTAAAAAGTTGATAGGTACTAGGAGGGTATGCAACATGCTTATCAAAGGTTTTACTTTGCTCTCCTAGATTATGCCCATGAATAGAGAAAATAGAATCATACAAGCCACTTGATATTATAGAAACACACATGCTAACATGAGAAGGTAAATAAAGTGCAATGCAATGACTTAAAGTGAAATGTTTATATGTAATTTTCAAATATGAAACAAGGTAGTTTGTTGATTACATTATGCAACAACCTGGAAGATGAAATGTTGGAAATGCAATTTTTAAATTAATCAATGCATGGAATGAGATAATTTAAGCTAGATCTAATGAAATAAATGTAACAGAAACTCAACCAACTGATACAGATAGTTAGTGGTAGCAAACATGAGTGCAAAAATGGGGTTTTTAGTGCTGTAAAAGGTAGTTTTAGGGGTGCAAAGGGACTGGTTCGCCCAAGGTGGGAATGAGTCCCACTAGGGATTTTTTTGATTCATTTTTATGTTTTTTTGTGTTGAATGATGCAGACCTAAGATGAAAATGCATAATTTCAAAAAAAAAATTAATCATTTCAGATGCAAAAATGCAACCTATATGCACTTTCACTAAAGCAAAATTTTAGAAACCCTAGATGCCAATTAACTAATGCAAACCCTAATGCAAAGTTAATGTGAGCTAGATCTAGGATGATGATGGAATCCAAATAATAATGATTATGTTCAAAATTCGGGTTCACCAAAATGAACGAAAGATTTTTGGAGATGTAGGCTCTCTTACACTTCTAGGGTTTTGCACCTAAAAGGAGAGAGGTACCAAAAATCCTAATGGCTCACTCTAGAACAAACCCTTGAGATTCCAATGCAAGTGATATTGAAACCCATCAAAGGGGAATGTACTAGATGCTAAAAATTGATAAAAAAGATTAACTACTAATGCAAAACTAAGAAAATGCAAGATGTTTGAAAACAGTGTAGTATGCAAAAAGACCTAGAAAGATGAATAGAAATGCAAATAAAATAGAACAGGAGAGCAAAACAAAAAGTGTGCACCTGGAAATGTGTTGAAGACTAGAAATATTGCTGATTCTAAATTTTTGACCTATTGGGACTTATTTGTCATTCTGGGTGAATCAATCCCAAATATGGAAAATGCACCGTAGCCTGTTTTAGGAAAATGGGTATCAAAATCCACAGAAATATCTAAAAAATAGGTACAGTGAGACTCATACACCACTAATGATGAATGATTCCACTTTGAATTTTTTGAAAACTAGAAAGTGGAATCTGAAGCTCTTGGTCTGCTCTTTTTGCTCCTCTAGGTGTCCGGATCTAAAACCCTGATTTCTGACACTATAAGTGACTTTTTGTGGATATTTTGACCTATCCAATAAGGAGATGACTTCAAAAAGTTTGTAACCTATTCTTCAATCATCTCCAAGGCTTCAAAGTACTTAGATCTGCAATCACACAAAGAAATAGAACAAATGTGTTGATTGTTAGGGCATGGGGGTTTGCCTTGGTCAAACCCCTTTGAGGTAATTAAACCAAAATGATGAAATAAGATAGAAGCATGAAATATGAAATAATGCAATTAGAAACTTTCCATGATGATAGATCTTGAATTGCTCCAATAATGGATGACGAATTTTCCCTTGAATTCCTTAGAAAACTATCTTGATGATTTAAAATGCTAAAACCCTAGCTTGCTTGACTTGAGATGGATAATGAATGATGAATGAATAATTAATCAGGGTTTAAAATATTTTTTATATAGGAAATCCACTTAATTTCCTATTAATTCGATCCCCAAGGTCAACATTTAAGAAAATTAAACTTAAACCCTAATTTTTCCTGCTCAAACCTCAAAAATGGCGCAAATGGGACTCATTCGCCATCTTGGATGAATGGGTTCCACTTGGATGGGAATCATTCACCCAAAGTGGCGAATGCGTACCAGAGGGGATCTTTTTCTAGCTGAGATGTTGGGGAGTGAATAAATCAGGTTTATATGTTTATTTTGTGAGGTCTTTGATTAAAATAAGCCTCAGGATGCACAATATGGGGTCATAGGGGCCTATTAATGATGATGTAAATGGTAATTAGGGCTAGGGACACAAATTTCAATGTAAAATTGTGATTAAATACACTCTACAACATTAAAATGAGGTCCACATAGCTTAAAAAGGCACAACATCCAATGTGAATGTGTAAAACACATTACAACACTAGGTTAAAACCAAGTTTATTTTACAAGCCTGCTAGATTAATTGAAAATGCAATTAAATATATTTTATAACATTGAATTAAGGGAAAAATAGGTCCATTAGAATTAGATTCTTAATAAAAGACTAGAAAAGTGTGAAAGTCATTTACAACACTTTACAACACCTTTACAAGACATCAATAAATACATTTTATTTAGTTTGCAAGGGTCCAAGACCTAATGTGGATGTATAAAACAACTCACAACACTGGATCAAAGTGACATTAGGTCCAATTTATCATTAATTATTCCTGAATCAAGCAAAAGATACTTTTTTTCTATGCTACACGCACATAACCCACTCCACAAATCCAAACTTGAGGAAACCATGAAAATAGAATACTTACAGGACATCCACCAAAGGGGACAAATATTCAAAGGATTCCACAAGCATGCTAATTCCCCAATATTACCTTGAGCACTAATACATTAAAGATGCTCATGCCACAAAAGTTTTGGCACCAAACCAAACATACTCTCAATTGAAAAGTTTTGTTTTTGGAATAAATAATATATCAAGAGAATGGCTTCAGACTAAATCATGAACAACATTTTGTTGAGGGCCACTATTTAAGCCCCTTTCATGCAAGAGAGAATAATCTTTTTTGAGGGTTGGAAAAGTGAGAATCAAGAGTCTTAATAGATCCTGACTCCACTAACATCTCCCCCATCATCTTAACTTTCTCCAAGTCCTCCTTTCTCCTAGCCTTGGAGGGCTTCTCAGGAGCCCCTCGCTTAGGATTTTTATAGTGAAGCCCCGAAGGAGGAGAAGGCTTGTTTCCTTTTTTTGAATTAGACACCATCTTCTCCAAAGGAAGAGAGCTTGACACCTCAATATTTTTCATAGCTATAGGGGCCTTAAGAACTGCTAAATCCCCCAGACCAAGATCTATATATGTTTGAAATAAACCACCTTCCTGAGTATTCTGAAGATTGACAGAAATAGTACCCTCCTGAACCACCTCCAAGACACCTTGATGTATAGCCATCATCCTCAGATTCACCTCCTATTGGCTAAGGTCATCCAATAGATCAAAGTGATTAAAAGTGTCCCCTTCCTTCCTCTTCTTTAAATTTCTCTTATATCCACAGTTCCTATTATGGGGCTTAACTAGAGTAAAACCCTCATTATCTATAGCTTTAGCAGGAATAGGAGTTGTGCCTTTGTCAACCTTAGGAGGATTGCAAGGAGGATGAGAAGGCTAAGGCTCTAAAGATCTGGACCTAGGGAATCTTCACTACAAATGAACATATTCATGGCATAGCCGACATCAAAAAGGAAGAGTCTAGTAATCTAACTATTGCATCCAAGAAGATGTGCCCACACAAATTCCCAAAGAGTCTAGAAGAGGGTTACTCAAATCAATCTCAATACAAATGCAAGAAAAAATCATTATCTTTCTATCCTGTGTTTGCTGAAACGGACCCACCGGTTTCCCTAGAAGGAGAGCAACCATTTGCAAGATGTCCTTTCACTAATATTCAATTGGAACCAAGGGAGGCACACCCACACAAGAACATGATTCAAAATCTCTTTAGATAGGTTAAAAATTGTGTGCTAGGGCTTGATGAATAAAACAATTTGATAGTAAAAATAAGTCCCTCCTTTGAAAACTCTATTGTGATCAACCATGTAGTTGAAGTGCCCATAAAATAGCTATTTTCCAAAAGCATCACTTCCATTTCACCCTCTAGATTCCAAGTCCGCTAATCCCATGACTCCAAGAATGGGAGCAAGACACAAATTCCCATGAATTCGCATATCAGAGAATGATTTCAAAAATACTCAACATCCTTAGAGATTGATTATGGTTGAATCACCAAAATAGGCCTATCTTTTCTCCTCTCCAAGCATCCATTAATTTTTTGGATTTGAGAGCCACTAGATAGAGCAAACCCTCCCACCCCCAAATCATTATACAAAAAGTTACTCTCAACAATCCTCATTGAGGTAGATGGTGACTTTACACCAAAACAAGCACAAAAATCCATACATGGTTTAGAACTAGAAGCTTTGCCTGAACCCATAGTAAGAAAAATGAAAAAATAAAACCTTAAACCTCCCTGTAGGCGTTTACCAAGCACCTATCAAATAGTAGCTCCAAAGAAAAGAAGGAAAACATTTTTTGACCCCTACCACAAAAGAAACCCCCCCTCCAAGCATAAATTGTTTCCCCCCACACCAACTACCAACCCCCTGCTTGCATACATAAAAGGTTTGGAAACATGCAGGCCACAAAAGCTAATGGCCATGGGCCTACACCTCCAGCGTGTGCCTACCCATCGTGCTTCTCCGAATTTTTCATGTAATGAAAGAACAGTATAACAAATGATTATTTAGCAAGTTATGTTCAAGGGGATTATAGTATGCGAGGATTTTTTTTCCTAGCTTTGGAAACATCAATTTATATAGTGAGGTCATATGAATAATAAATATTTTAAAACAATATTAGTCTAAAAATAATTGGGTTTAAAAGTCTATTTTTATTTATAATGGTTTATATGATTAGCATGGCCATATTATGAAGCATCAACTAATATATGCATATGATTTCTTATGTCTTTTATGTTTAATGTGATACTTGATACATATATGTTTGAAAGTAATCAATAAAGTAAATCTATTAATAGAAGAATTGAGTCAAAATTAAATTTTAAAAAAGAAAATTTCAAACAAAAGCAAGAGATTAATAGAAGTAAAATATTAAGATTAAATAGTACAAATAGAACTAGAATATTCAAGATTGAATAAATGATATAAAAAATAATGGATATAATCTCCAAAAACTTAGTCCACACAAGTGTCATGTATACATGATATTGTTAATGGCTAGTAGTATAAACAACATGAGAGGAAAAAAGGAAAAAATATCTATGAAAAATGTAGAATGCAAATCATAAGAGCTCAAAACCAATATAATGTATTAGTTTATAAGTTGTTACTATCAAGATATCTACAAAAAGATCAAGAATTGGAATGTGGGAAGTTAACTATAGAGATAATTGAAACAATCATGAACAAGGTATGCGTTTAGGAAGCTCGTAGGATTATTCTAGGAACTATGAGCTTCTACCATATAATAGTGGTTTTTCAAGGTTCTCAAGATAGAAGAGGGTAGAGCATTTTATTGGGAATAGGATGCTATTTAATTGCAATCCTAAACATATTTCATGTATCTCCTAAGTCTTTGGAAAGTGTTCCCCAACACTAGGATTAGAAAGAGATTAAATTTGAATGAAATGTACATGTAAATTGACATTTGTAATTATTCCTAAATGAAAGGAACATGTGGGGATGCCCAAGAAGATCTCCTAGAAAATAGGAGCACATGGGGCACCCACATGGAAGGTGGAACCCACCTTGCTTAAGTTAACTATTTGGAGGATTAATAACACTTCAGTAATGTATGTTTAGATCCTATAAGTTAGGGATTGATATTTACATGAGTAGAGTTCAATTCAGTTTAGTTATGATTCAGTTATCTTCAGTTGCATGTAGTTTTGTTTCAGTTGAATGCTAGTTGAATTGAGTTGACTTGAGTTGCATGAAAAATAATAGGTGGATACATTCAGTTAAGTGGGGATGATCAATCATGCACAACTTTTGCATGAATTGGTAAAGAAATATGTTTAAGCTAACTAAGATTGACTTGGACCCACCTTTCGCACCCAAGTTGGCATCTTTGAGTTAATATCTTTTGCATGAGAAGATATTTACAAGGCTCAGTTAAGTGGGCCCATTCTTGGGTGCCAACTTTGAGGTGATTCTTGCAAGATATTTTGTTGACTAACGATCAGTTAAGTGTTCAGTTTGGGGCACCTAAATTGAAGAGACTTTGGTTTTGACTTCATGTTATAGTGTGGAACTCTACTTGCACAATCTAGGCATGGATTTATGAGTGGAACTTTGTGCTCTTGTTTTGATCAACTCTTTGGAGTCTACAATGCTCATAATTGTCTATTTATTGTAGCAATTGCATCAAAGTTTGTAATCTTGGTTGTAGGTTAGCAGGTATAGCTTGTCCATGTGTAAGGGTTTTAAGCATGGCATGGGATGTGTGGATTCATGCTTGGTCACATGGAATGCAAGGATAGCTTGTGCCACAGAAAGTGTATGAGAGTTTTGTGTAGGTTGTGAAGAAGGATTGTTGAAGGAAAGGAAGCATATCAATAAAGGATTGATACAATATTATTGTAATCTTATTCTAAGGTTAAATAATACAAGAACTATTGATTTTGGTGGAGTATTTTCCCGAAATGGTTTCTCCATTTATATGCTATGTCACTTCTATCTTCTTAGCTCATTCTTCTACAATGTTTTGTCTTTTTCTACAATTGGTAAAATTGATCTAAATAGATAACCATACACAAAGAATTGTGACAAAGAACACTTAATTAAATCTACAATATAATAGTTTTACAAGTTTTAAGCTACAATATTACCTTCATTTTCAACACATTTACTAATAGTGGAGTTGATGGCACTTTAATGAACTTTGAGACTTTTAGTAAATCTAACATTGGATCTTGATATTATAGGCAACTAACTATTTCTGACTATGTCTTAATTTGATAGACTAAGGAGGGTGATCCCATAAGACTGGTTTACAATTTTCAGCCAAATTGGACACTGAACTAATTTTTTCTAACTAAATCTTCACTTTCGGGCACGTATAGCAACTAAACCGTGAGGAATTTGAAGAAGATGCAAACTAGTGATTTGCGACATTTTGTCTGTAGATTCTAAATATGTTTTTTTCAAAAAATTGTTTTCAGATTGCACTTCTTTTTCCATCTCATTCGAAAACTAGTTATTTTCAATAAACACCATTTTTAAGGAGTGACACTCATTGTATAACACAAATTTTTTTCCATGAAGGATAAAATTATAATTTTTTTCAATTTAGATTTGAAACTACAGTATCTAGTGCTTCCAATTGGTTTCATAGTGTGTTATTGAATATTTTTTCCTTAATCAAGTTTAAAAGTCAAACCAATTACAATTTAGACATAGGTGGACTATATAACACAACTTTTTTTGTATGTATCGAAATTCAATTCTTTTTTGTTGGATCAAGGACTTCAATATCTAGTGCACTCATATTTTTAATTTTTTTTGTTGATAATCTTCTATTTTTCCACATGTGTAGAACAGAGATCTTGATTTTCAGTAAAAAACATACATTCACAAGAAATAAAAAAAATATAATAATAAACTCAAATTTATTTAAAATTATTCTTCTTGGGAAACTTATAATAAGGACTACATACTACAAG
This sequence comes from Sequoia sempervirens, assembly GCA_007258455.2. Lineage (NCBI taxonomy): Eukaryota > Viridiplantae > Streptophyta > Pinopsida > Cupressales > Cupressaceae > Sequoia > Sequoia sempervirens. The sequence goes on along the minus strand of VDFB02026320.1, from coordinate 163,881,656 downwards.
AAATAAATTTTAAATGAATTCATTTGATCCCCCAAAAGGTAAATCAAAAGTGTTTTTTTATCAGCATTTTGATAGGTGTAAACGAGACTTTGTTATAGGTATGGTTTAAAACTAGTGGGGTTTTATCCAAGGGGGTTTGATTTAAGGTAGTTTGATCAAACCCTCTTCAATTGTAATGGTTTCAATGGAAATTTTTAAGGCTTAAATCATTATATTTTCTAAAAATATGTGATTTTAGAAGAATTCAAAATCTCCCAGAAATTGTAAACCAACTTTGTGGGATCACCCAGGAGGAAGTCTATTTGTTTCAACATTGGAAACCTACAACAATAATCTAAATGAGTGGTCCATTTCGAAGGAAAAGGTATAGATTTAAACAATGTCTTTTAATGCTATCATGTAAATTTGTCATATGGTTGAAATAATTATGTACCAACAAGTTGAACAATATTTTCATAATGGGTGTGCACTAATATACATAAAAACTTGCATTAGAGAACCATATTGACTATATTGGAACCCCATAATAAAGTTTATTAAACTTTTAAGCATGTAAGTTAAATAAATCATGATCATAATAAATTATCACAATTATAATAAATGATCCAAATTAATCAATCAAAATAAACATTCATAAATATATTGCAAACTTACTTTATAGAAACATAGAAAACTTAAGTGAAAATATTAAATTATATTATTAATCGATTGTTATAGTATCCTTCTTAATACAATGGCTAGTAAAATTATTCTTTTATTAACAATTACAACTTTAGCATATGTAATGGATGCATCGATAAAAAATTAAGAGAACTTATACATTATGTTTAACATTATTTTTATTTAAAAATTTATAATCTTTATTATAATGTTATTTAATTAGTGATATACCAACTTATTTATAAATAATTTTAAAATGAATCAAAGTGTTGTGATTGTAACATTAGTTTTGAAAGAAAGTCTATACACTATACAATACTAAAAGATAAAGATATTAATTTGACCACCATCATTCTAAATATTTTGTGTATAGTGATTTATTAAGAATGTGAAAAGGTATACATATATTTATTGACATAGATGAAAATAATTCCTTCTCGCTATCCAATCTTAATCACAAGTTCACAAACAAACTTCATCAAAAATTCAAAATTCCTCAATTATTGCAACAAATTTTAAATCTTTTTGATAGTTTCAATTGTCAAATCAAAATCTAATTCCCAATTTGACAAAAACCTTGGTGGCCATTCAATTATTTAAATACCACACACACATACTATTATTTGTATTTACATTTAATTCACACCAAAATTGTGAAAAATAGTTCAAGTGATTTGCAACTTTAATTTTATCTTCAAATTCTACTCTCCTATGCATCCTTTGTCCTTCCTATGTTATGCTTATATTATTTAAGTATTTTTGTCCAACAATGCAGTCCTTGGTATCTATTTTCCCTAATCATTTTCTTTATTTTGGTTAAATTCCCTTCCTTGGTGTGGCACTTTCATCACTCCCCAGTCTACAATTTCCATTTCATTCTCCATTATGGTACGCCATACCATTAACTCTACGTGTTACTTCTCCTTTAAAAGTTTGTGTGGCTCCTTTTAATATATTGCATGCTGTGCATAACAATTACCAAATCTTCTTTCTCATTCTCTTCTTTCGTGGACTGTTCTCACTCTTCTATGAACACTTTTATTGCATTTCAATTTGTATTTCCTTTTACAAAACCATTCAACTATTTCCTTTTGTTGAACACTCAAATACTGAGAGGGGGGTGAATCAATATTCTATTAAACAATCTACTCAATAACCATCCAATTATCAAATCATAATTAATTGTTATAAGAAATGAAAGCATGAAAATATCCACAACAATACATAGCACATGAACACCAAGATTTTTAAGTGGAAAACCCAAAATGGGAAAAACCATGGTGAGGATTAGCTCACAATATATTATAACCGATCTTATAGTATATTACAAAAAGGATCACATCCAGGTGGAATCACTATCCAAGTGAACTCATTGTACACATAGAAAATAAAGATAGAAATAAGTGGCTTCACAACCAAGATTTGAATTGATACAAAATGCATCTACCATATGCTAGATTCAGTTCCTTTGTAGCTCAAAATACTGACTTGATACACTTCATCCAACTCAGATTACAAATCTCTACTCTACTTTACATTCACACACCTCTCCTCAACTTTCACAACTTATTTGCTCAGTTCTTCAAAATTGTGCATCACTTCTTATATTCGGATCATGTGCACATTCAAATTCGATCTCCATAAACTGAAAGCAACATTTTATATATATCAAACTCATTGCAAACAGATCAATCAGGTTGGCCTAATTAGATGTAGTTACAAAATGTGCCTTGTTGGCACCTAATTCAAATAAAAACTCCTTCGCACTAAAAAAAACATGTACAAAGTTTAGTATAGGTAAACATGGATGTATAATAGCTCCCTCTTACATTGGCATCACATATTTAATCTCCGTAAATCTTTACATTCATTAGGTCGGCCAGGCATAGGACTTAAAGGAAAAAATACTCCAACTATTCATCACCATAGGAAACATGGACCTCAAAATGTCATGCCAACTGGAAAACACAATGCTTTAACATCTGTTAACATTATCCCAAAACCGTAAGGTCTAACTCAAATCTGTAGAGGAGTTCTGACTAGATAAGTCATAGCCATTACACAAAAAATTGTATAGATGTTATATGTCAATCTTCTATTACTTGAAATTTACAAACCACTTTTCCAAAACAAGTCAAACTCTGAAGGAAGATACTATTGACATCCATAAACAACATATTAGAATTGTAGAAGTAAATCTATAAGGATGAACAAATGCGTACAAAATTACTAGAGGGCTTTGTGTATTGAATATGTCGGTGTATAAACTTATCAAAAATACTTAACTGTTTCTGTGTGTGGATCAAACCCACTTGTAAAATGTCTCTTCTACAGTCTTCCTTCACACAATGTTAAATACTTAAATTTTAAATGCCATTAATATGAGTGCAGCCCCCTAGTCTCTTCCCGCGACCTCTCTCAAATATTTTTTCTTTGTTACCTTATGCTGCCACTTGCAATTTGTCTTTTCAAATTCCATCTACAAATGTCTTCTCCAATTATTAACTGTGACCATTGCACTTCCCTTAAATTTGTAATTTCTTTATTATTATTATTTTAAAATCTTCCAAAAAACCTTATTTTGCATATGTAAGAATTCAACTATTCCATGGTCCCATCTTTATTTCCCTATACAATCTTAAACCTCCAAGTTATGAGAATGATTAGTTATTAAACATTGAAGAATTATTAATCCTTTAATTATAGAATTATTAAACTAGAAACATGATTTAAATAAGACATTTCCATAATTGAAAATAACAACAATGTCGATTCACTCAACCTCCCAAACCAGAAAACGAAAATAAAATCGCTCTCCAAAAGTGAACAAATGAAAATATTTTTGCGTGATGTTGATAGCTAGTTCACTGAAGATACTTTTTCATCAAACACATTGGGTAGGAAATTTATGAGCATAGGCTCACAAAGGTGAAGTTGAGTAGTTTAACTACTCTACCAAGTTGAATGCAACTTGCAACGAACTCCATCACTGGATTTGGTGCACATAATTAATTCTTGTTCCTCTTTTTTCTAGAATCTTGATGGAACATGCACCATCTCACTCCAACAATGCTGCATCCTCTTCTTCCTTCCCCTTGTGGACTTACATCCACCATGTGTCCTCCTCCCCCACCAAATTATTCCTCCTCTTTGCTCCTCATTCGTGGGATCTATCCCACCATCAACTGACCACCTCCACCAAAATCCCTCACCATCCTTATCACCACCTACAACTTCTTCCCCAAAATCTGCATGTACTACTTCATGGAAATTACATATTTCCATGCACTCTTCTCCATATTTTTTAATAGAAAATGAAAGGAAATCAACATCATCACAAAATACAATACTATTTACCTCATCCTTCTCCTCGGCTTCAAAATCACCCTTCTCTACAACACCTCTCGCATCATCATTAGCTGTAACATCCTAAAGCTCTATCATTGTACCATTCAACAAAGCATCTTTATCTTTTTCATTTGCAACCTCTTCACATTCCATCGTTTCACCATCTTTAGTTGTTGCACTTGCATCCTCTTTACCATTATTTTCTTCTTTCTCCATGTCTTCCTGATAACATGTCTTCACTACAACTTATTCATTTACATCGGTAGGGGATACTCTTGCATCTTTCTCCATCAATCTTAGGCTGCAACACTGTTTTCTTCCACTCTTATTTTTGTTGTCCTCATTCTTCTTCTCAATTCTCTTTACTGATCTCCTCTCATCTTTTCCAATATTCTTCTCCAATATCTTTATCTTAGCTTGGATCTTTCTCACTTCTGAATGGACTATCTTTCCCATCTTTTTGAACTTTTTATTTTCCACTTCTTCCCAGAAAAAAATGCATATGGGTTTCCTCATGGCCCATCCCATCTTCAATTGCTCACATCACACACTCTACAATTTGCAAAGATAAATTCCTTTCGGCTTCCTAGCTCTCGATTGCTCAAGGCTTCTCTACTTACAAAAATCCTGATCAGCTCTCCTCTACTTCCTTTTATCCTCTCCTCTACTTTCAAAGGTTGTGTGGATCCTTTTAATTTCTCTTTTTTCTCTCTTCTATTACTTGCTCTACGTAACAGTTACCAAATCTACCTTCTCATTCTCTTCTTTCATGGACTGTTCTCACTCTTCTATGAACAGTTTTGTTGCATTTCAATTTGTATTTCCTTGTAGGTGGCACCTAGTTTCCCCTCTATTCTATGCGTAGACCTCTTCCAATTTGCATTTCCAGTTTTTAATTGGAGGCTTTTCTTTCATTCTCCCTTCTGCTGCGTGACTCTTCTTTTTTCTATGTTGCACGACCTCTTATTATCTGTATTATGTCTTTTCAATTTACAATTTGAATTTTAAATGCCATTAACATGGGCACAATCCCTCTGGTCTCTTCCCGTGACCTCTCTCAAAATTTAATTTCTTCCTTACCTTATGCCACCCCTTGCATTTTGTCTTTTCAAATTCCATCTACAAATGTCTTGTCCAATTATCAACAACTACCTTTGTACTTCCCTTAAATCTACAATTTCTTTATTTATTATTATTTTTTAAAATCTTCCAAATAATCTTCTTTTGCATATGTAAGAATTCAACTACTGCATAGTCCCATCTTTATTTCCTTGTATAATCTTAAACCTCCAAGCTGCGAGAAGGATTGGTTGTTAAAACATTCAAGAATTATTAATCCTTTAATTACAAAGTAATCAAATTGGATCTAATAACACATTTTATTAATTGACAATGACAACAATATCGATTCACTCAACCTCCCAAACCACAAACCCAAAATAAAATTGGTTTCCAAAACTAAACAATTGAAAATCTTTTTGGGTGATGTTGATAGTTGGTTCACTCGAGATGCTCCTACATCATTTATTTGAGTCTTATCAAATGAACAAATATTTTGAGAAGCATTTGGTTGTTTGTAGCTAGGTTAGATTAGAGATCTCTTATAATACTCTCAATAAACATATATTTTTTTATATTATTTTGATTTGTTTTTCTTCAAAATTATCCTACATTTATTAATATTAAAACTCTTAAATATCGAGATTACAATGAGAGCCCCTTATTATATAGGTTAAGATGAGATATAGAACAACATCAGAATATGACATATTCTTATCACCGAGACATAAAATGATAATGCTCTAAAAATGCCTTAAGCAAACTACTGTAAATATCACATAATAGAAGAATCAATTAGATAATGTACCCTGTTCACACTAACATTAATATTTTGAATATTAAAAAGAAGAATAATTCTAACAACAATCTTTAATCTTCTTTATCCTCTATTCTTCCTCTATTTTTCTTGTCACTATATATTTGATATTTGACCATTTTAATATTTTTCATTTTTGATAAAAAAATGTTTAGATGATTAAATCCAAAACCACCAAAATAATTAAATATATTAAAAAACCATTCTTAAAGAATGGAAAATTGGAAAGTACAAGAGAGAGCAAACTTTTATGTCTAAGTAATCCCGTCACATTCAAAATCCAAGAACCTACTCAGGCAGTCGGAGAGCGCACAGTCCCGTTACTCTATTATTGCCTAAGATTGTGAGAACGTATAAATCTTTCAGATGATTTTCTTTTAGAAATCTACCAGAGGCAGAATAAAGTAAAATATGAGATTACCAATTGAGGAAGGCAGAATGCGCAGTATAGTACATCGGTTGAGGTCAATTCAGAACAGAAATCATCAATTCTTATAGAAAGGACTTTCAGGAAATAGATGTTGTCAGAGTGAGGTAGGAAGAACTACATTTCCTGGTGCACTGTCATTTCCATGTGCAGCAACAAGTTTTTGTGGGCGTTTTGGGAATTGGCATTGGGTTTACTCTGAAAGTTTTGAGAATAAGAGGATTTGTGAAAAAACCACCAAGTTAGGATTTCAGAGTTGTGAAACTTGTTTAATTGTGATTGTGTTCATAACCTCCACCCTACTTTGCATCAATAAGTTAGTGCAAGTGGATTTTTATAGACAAAATGCAAGAGATTCATCCTCTTTTCTAATAATGGGGACATCAAGGAAAGAATATTGGTTGTTGGACTTAAGTTTTATAGTGAATTGAATGCAAGAAATCAAGGCCATGGGGCTAGCAACGCATTGATGTCCCTTGGGAGCCTTCATAATCACCGCTTCTGGATCATTGCAGTTGCTTCCATCATCTATCAATTAGTAAGAAAATTGAGCTCCATTCTTCTTCATCTATACATCATTCATCTAATACGCATAGATAATGAGGAACGCTTAGATATTAATAATTTTTTTATTATTTTTAATGTTTCCAGGTAATGATAATACCTGCCTATTAACAGTGTCTGCCTTAGCTTTCTGTGACGATATGTAAGGAGGCGTCCTCCCATGGCATTCCTAAAACCTTCATTATAAACACATGGAAATCGCCATCGGATCAAGCCCTCAGATCTTGCCTTGCTTTAACACAGCAAAGAAAAGTACACGGCCATTTCATGTAAGTTACTTCAGAATCATACTTTTGATGTGTCAATGTAAGTTACGGCAAGTACTGAATTTGCATACTTATCGCCATGTGCACTGAATGCTCTGCTATTGTTTTGTACAATTATTCGGTGAGAACATGCATGCACTGCACCATTTCCAGATGAATGGACGGTTTTGAGATTTGACAGAAGAAATTGAAGGGGCCTTTGGGTTTTGTGAACAGCTGGAGTTGTTTGGTTTACAAGAAGATTTGGGTAATAAAGAACTTTTAGAAATTGGGTTAATGTCAATTCATTTGTGCCCGTTAAAATGAATTGTGGTTATAAACAAAAAAAATAAATAAATAAAGAGGCGTATCTATTATTGTTTAAATATAAAATAGAAGTTTTTTTTTTTTTTTTTATTGGAATAAGAAGCTTAAATTAAAAAGAAATATAAGAATACATCAGAATCCAAGGCATGGAGATGCCTGACAAGGAAAATCAGAAATAACAGATTACAACTTAGCCAGACCATTGAGCTAACACAAAGTTTGTAGCAGCAATTGTCCACACCATGGGGATTACAAATAGTCTACAACAGCAAGTAGACTACAGCAGCAAATAATTTATAGCAGCAATCCACCATGAGTATAGAAAGTCTTCAACATCCATAGAAGTAAATTGCAGCAAAAAATGGAATTCCAAATTTAACCGTGCAAAATGGAACATACTAAGCTCTCGCATTTGGCATTCCAAAGCTGATGCTCAATCCCAACTTGTGGCATGGAAAATTCTTCATGTTAAATTACCTATTGGAGATCGCCTTCACTTCTTAACCCCCTCCCTTCTTGTCCTTTCTGCTCTAAACGCGAGTCTATTAAAATAGAAGTTTTAATTATGTTTCAGAAATCAAAATAGTTTATAATATTTTAAAGTAAAAAATATAAGGGTCAGGGTTCTGGTTTGATTGGCTAAAGCATCATGTTGTAGGTAAGAGGTTTTGAGGTTCAATGTCCCCTCGTCCTTGTGGTATTGGAGGATGTATCTGTCACTGGTCATGTGACAAAAGTTTACGAGGCACATTGTAGTTTATAAGGGGGCTACCTGATTAGTGCAGTCTATATATAATTCAAACATAAAAATATAAAAAAATTTACTACAATTAAAAGATGGACAAAATGTTTCTAAAATTCAATAACTTATAACAAAACACAAAAACTATAACAAAATATTCATTTTTCTATTTTTGTCATCATCACAATATGTACTCATTTCTAAATGCACATTTAGAGTAGCTACTAATAAGAACAAATTGGTGGAGTTCATATATATAAACTTCCAAATTATTGTTGTATTTGGGTTTGTCAACATTTAGAGTGAGTACTAATAAGATCAAATTGATGCAGATCATATTCCCAAACTTTCAACTATTGTTATGGTTGGGTACGTGTAATACATATATCAATAACATCTATTTAATTGTATTGTAAAAAAATACCCTACTTTTTAAATTTGTCATTTAATGAAAGAATATTATAACAAATGATTATTTAGCCTGTTATGTTCAAGGGGATTATAGTATGTGAGGATTTGTTGTCCTAGCTTTGGAAACATCAATTTATATAGTGAGGTCATATGAATAATAAATATTTAAAAATAATATTAGTCTAGAAATAATTGGATTCAAAAATCTATTTTTATTTATAATGTTTTATATGTTAGCATGGCTATATGATGAAGTATCAAAGAATATATGCATATGATTTCTTATTGATTTTACATTTAATGCGATACTTCATACATTTATGTTTGGAAATAATCAATAAAGTAAATCGATTAATGGAAGAATTGAGTCAAAACTAAATTTTGGAAAATAAATTCTGAAACAAAAGCAAGAGATTAATATAAATAAAATATTAAGATTAACTAGTACAAATAAAATTAGAGTATTCAAGATTAAATAAATGATGTAAAAAATAATGGATATTTGACCATGTTAATAATTTTATTTTTGATAAAAAGTATTTACATGAGCAAATCCAAAACTACCAAAATAGTGAAATGTAGTTAAAAAATACCTTAAAGAATGGAAAAGTCGAAAGAACAAGGGAGCAAACTTTTATGTCAAGTAATCCTGTCACATACAAAAACGCATAAGAACATACATAAAAACATACATAGAAACATACATAACATGATGGGACAATGTCACAACATGGTGTGGGGCCCACCAAGATGAATGATAAAAGTATCGAAACTGATAGATGGGAGGAAATGTCATGGCGAGGGAAGTGAGGAGATAATGACAACATCAACTCATTTTTCCCGACTAAACAATTGGATTGTTACGTCTAGAGGGTTTTACAACAATGTGTGGGTTGCAGGTTTCTTAAAACCCAATGTTTTCCAATTTCATTACATTCTTACTATCTAATTCACAAAAGGTTCTCAAGAAAATCACAAACATACCAAATTGAGGTGAGGGGTGAGTAACCAATTGGGTTGTTACTTGTAAAGGGTTTTAAAACATTATGTGGGTTGCAGATTTAAAAAAAATAGTGCTTTGCAACCTGTAATTTTACAAAACAGTATGAATGTCTTTAAAATATCTTGTTATTTAGATAGTAGGAATGTAATGAAAGACACCATTTTATAAATACACAGTGTTTTCCAAGAACCATTAACACTCTGTATGATTGCAGGTTGGAAAACACAGTGGGAGTTGAGTACATGATTTATGAAACCTTTAACCCACACAATATTGTAACACTCTCTACACATTGAAGTTGAATGGAAACCCTCATTTTTCTTGTCACTTCGAATTCTCTAGTGTGGTGGCTTGTGCAAGAATCTATCCATGCACCACAGGCAGGAAGGCTCACGTGACTAAGGGGTGATCCCACAATAGTGGTTTACAATTTTTGGCCAAACTGGACATTGATTTTTTTTTTTAAGTAAATCTTCACATTCGGGCACCTATAGCGATTAAACCGTGAGGAATTTGAAGATGATGCAAACTAGAGTCTTGTCAAATTTTTTCTATAGATTCTAAAAATATTTTTTTCAATTTTTTTGGAATCAGATTGCACTTCCTTTTCCATCTTTCACGAAAATTGGTTTTTTTCAAAAAACAACATTTTTAAAAAGTGATGCACATCGTATAAGGCATAATTTTTTTTCCTTGAAAGATAAAATTTTAATTCTTTCGAATTTAGATTTGTAACTCTGATATCTAGTGCTTCCACTTGGTTAGATAGTTTTTTATTGAATATTTTTTCTTTAATCAAGTTTCAAAGTCAAATGGATTACAATTCAGACATAATGTGACCATATAATGCATAACTTTTACTGTATGTATCAATTTTTTTTTTGTTGGATCAAGGACTCCAATATCTGGTGCACTCATATTTTTAAATTTTTTTTTGATAATCTTCTGTTTCTCCACATGTGTAGAACAAAGAGTTTTGTTTTCGGTGAAAAACCTATATTTAATAAAACTTAAAAAAAAGAAAGATAATATAATCAAAAGATATTAAAATTATATTTATTGGATAGCTCGTTTTGAGGGCAACCTAATACCAGTTGGGTTTCTGAGATCTCCTCCATTTTCATTCTCAAATCGAGCTTCGAAGTGAAAAATTCTGAGCAATTTTGGTGCCTGAGAGGATGTGGGTGAAAATAAGTGGGTTCGCTCGAACAACTGTTCGGTCGAATAAATTTTTTTTTGGTTGAATAGGGGTTCAACCGAACCCATTTAACATATAATAAAAATATATATTTGAATGGGGTTTGGTCGAACCCCCTTTATTAAAAATTAATATTTAATATTAATAAAAATATAAATTATATTATTTTTAAATTATGACTTGAGAGAGGGATATGGAGGGAGTGGGAGAGAAAGGGAGAGTGGGGGTAGGAGGGAGATACTTGAGAGAGAGAGAGGGGGAGTGGGAGAGAGATAAAGTGTAGGGGGTATAAGGGTTTAAGGTTTAAGGGTTAAGGGTAGAGGGGAGAGAGGGAGAGGGGATAGGAGGGAGAGACTTGAGAGAGAGAGGGGGGAGTGGGAGAGAGATAAAGGGTAGGTGGTCTTAGGGTTTAAGGGTTAAGGGTAGAGGAGCTCAAGAGGGAGAGTGGGTAGGAGGGAGAGACTTTCAAGAGAGAGAGGGGGGGAGGGGGAGAGAGATAGAGGGTA
>VDFB02026320.1:163652727-163870250 GCA_007258455.2 Sequoia sempervirens | reverse complement strand
TATATATAATTATAATTTAGGCAAAATGATTTTAAAAAACTTCACTATGTTTCAAATAAGGATTGAAAGCATATATGTGGGTTTACATGCAGCCAAAAAAAGTGAGAGATGATGCTATCAAAGATTCTTGAATTTAAGAATTTTCCATGGAACATATATGTACATATTATTGTAATTTAGGAAAAATGATTTTAAAAAAAATCACTACGTTTCAAATAAGGATTGAAAGCATATATATGGGTTTACGTGCAACCAAAAAAAGTGAGAGATGATGCTATCAAAGATTTTTGAACTTAAGAATTTTCCATGGAGCAAATATGTACATATAATTGTAATTTACACAAAATGATTTACAACTATGTACAATTTACTATAAGTTCTCATTTGAACATGTATAGGGTTACAAGTGAACTTGAAAACCATGGATATAATCTAAGTCAAAGATTCTGGTTTAGCCCACTCTTCAATAACATGTAGAATTTTTTGATGATCATCACTATCTAGTCTCCATTTTCTTTGGCCACATGCATGTGGAACTGCATGAAGATGTAGAGGGTAGCAATTATTAAGTGACTATATTGATATACCTTGTTATTAGGTTGATAGTCAACAAAATGAATCCCATGTTGAACAAATTTTACTTGTTTTAGATATGTCCCTTGCTCTACAACAAAACCTGCATGGTAAACATGAACCTAAGGTAAGACATATGAACGTGTGCAACATTTTTTCGTGCTCAAGGTTTGTACAATATTTATTTAATGTTTATAATGTAATGTGCACATGTGAATACAATGTATATAAAATTTTAAATTCAAACTCACCTGTGGGAAATGACATTCCATCACTTGTTTCTGGTTCTATTAGCTTATTCCTCTCTTTTGTGCAATGCAATAAATAATAGCTAACACCTTCGGTGTTTCCAGGCTCTGCTATGATTGCAAAAACATCCCCTGTACACCAAATTTACACAAAAAAATTCTAAAAAATTTAGAAATGTCTCTAAAGATCATTAACTAGATATATATATAATATTTAAATTATTGAAAACTTACACATGTGTACCCTTTCTAACCAATCTTGAAATATGGTCACAATCAATAGAAATCAAAGGAATGTCTTCAAATCTTTCTTCCTCGTTTTCATCATATGTTTCTGAAACAACTAGTGGCACCGTATCTAATTTACTAGCATATCCAAGTTCTTGATTGTTGCATGCATAATCAGAGTTTCCCTCAATGCACTCAGTGCAAAAACAAGAGTAATCCCTTGTGTCTAATATCCATCCATGGCGACTATATGAACTCCTAACACAATGCAAAGATCTTGTTTTTTCTACCCTCTTGCATCCATGCATCGATCTTCTATCCACACCTAGATACATATGTACAACAAAAAACTTATGTGAACAAATATGTATATATATATATATATATTTTAAATTTAAATAAATTCAAATTTTTGATTTAATGTAATTTATACATACCCGATATCTCCCAAAACACTCTATGTGGAATGTGTCTATTTTTTCTTGAAGATGTGCCGACCATATTTGATGCAAAGTGTTTCTTGGACCATTCAACAAAATCATGTGCATTGTCTAGACAATCTTCTAGATAACTCATTTGATGCAAGCTCTTGCTCCATCATGCTCACCCTTTCCATGCCCACTCTAAAAAAAACTCCAACCATGTGGTATTTTGTAGATTTTATGATATCTACAAAGTGCACATAGAATGGCTGTGAATATTTGAATTGTGCTGCACATCCATTTGACCATACAAAATGATTTTCAAATTTTACACCCCTGTTTCTCAAATTCTCAAAAAATATTGTAAAGCAATGTTGGACAAAAAGTGTGTCATGCTCTTTATCATCACTAATATAAAAGTGATATTCTTTCTTAATGGATCATTCTTCATCTGTACTCTCAACACCATCCAATTCTGATTGTGCATGTCGATAACACACATGAACTATAATAGTGATCTGCTTTGAAAAGTAATACTCTGATTGAATCTCCATTTGATGTACAAAGGAGTAATTTTCTGCAAAGTCAACTACTGATAGAACTGTTCCACATGGGAAAGTATCTCTCAATTTTTGGAATTGTTGTGCTTTCCACTTAGCAAAAAAGGAATGATGTATGTATGGTCATATCAAATTTTGAAAATCTTCCATAAATATTCCAATGGGAATATCCTCTTCTACATAGTTCAACCTTGTGGATTCTTTCCCAAAATTTGTTTGCAACTTTACATACTTGTACCTGTGTCAGTAAAATATGTGAATAACTAATAAACCACACTTGATCAATGAAACATTACATCAAAGAGAATCCAAATAACAATCTATGAGAAATTGAAACAAATAAACTCTAAAAATAATACTTACCTCTTGCAATTTACTGTCTTTGTTAGGTCAGTATCCTCAATTCTTGAAGGAAATTTAGCCAAATTTCCACATGTCTCACAAATTCCTTTTATGCAATTTATTTGAGGTCCATTTTCATGATCACATAATATAGACTTTATGAAAAACTTGCCTGTTTAGGAGGTGCATTTTGAAACCCACATCTTTCTTCTCTCATCTTTCAAAACACCTGATAGTAGAGATCAAAATCAATATGATAATGACAACAAGAAGTTTCTTGTTTATCTTCACATAATATGGCTTTAACCTTTGAAACATTGTTTGCCCAATCTTTATATGAGGATATGCATTACAAAAGTTCATATACATCTCAAATTGTGTTATGTCTAGCTAATGTTTGATATGATTTTCATAAATACTAGGTCCAATCCTATGTCTCATAACATCTCTAGTATTTGATGATGGACGAGTTTGATCATGCCAAAAACCTGAGACCAAGTTCCTAACAACATCTTCAATCCTGTCAGAATGGGGAGCTCTAGTGCACATAATTTCCCAATTTCCTTCTAAACTCTCATCCAAAAACTCTCTTTTTCCCATATTTTATCAATGTGGTTATACTATAACCAATTTCAGTTGAAAGTGCAAACATTTTTCTTTTTCTTGCTATATCTGATGTACAATAGATGTCAACATCACCCTTCTTGTAGTGGCCTTATCCACTGATCGAGATCCTTTCCCAATGGAATCTAAACCCTTTTTAACATTTTGAACAATATCCTTTTGTAATCCTATGTGTTTCTTCTTATTTGATGTTGAATGTACACCCAACAATTGTAATGACTCTTTGAGCTCATCATGAAGAAGTAAACGTGATAACAATTGGGTTTTTTCAAGTGTATCAAGATGATTGAAATGATGATTGATGATTCCATTTATAGATTTAGTCATTGACCTCTTTCTCTTATTATAAGGCTGGTTGGCATAATATTTCAGTTTCTCCATATCCATTTCATGTAAATGATCTAAATTTCTATGAGAAATTTTTTTCCTCTCCTTCTCAGCTAGTTTTATATGCTCATCCATACCACTAGGAGGAAGTGATCCTGACCCATCTCCAACATGCATTGTTTGAATTTGTGCCTCCTCCCTATCTTCAAGGACCATGCATTCTTGAGTGGATTCATTTGATCCAATGTTTAGATTTGGCTCGACTTGAGCATGAAAAATTCCTGCTTGTTGAGCCCTTCCTACATGCCACAAAATATTTTGCAAAGAAAAGTGAGAGATGATGTTATATAAGTGAAGTTTATGTATGCAAGCAAACAAACTGATAAAACATGATGCTATAAGTGAGAGAAGTTTGTGCTAGTTTTATAAAGTTTGTGCTAGTTTTATATGCTCATCCATACCAGTAGAAGGAAGTGATCTTGACCCCTCTCCAACAAGCATTGTTTGAACTTGGGTCTCCTCCCTAACTTCAAGGTCCATGTGTTCTTCAACGGATTCATTTGATCAAATATCTAGATTTGGCTTGACTCCAGCTTGAGGAATCCCTAGAGCATAAAACATAAAAATAATTTGAGAACATTGAAGTGATGAAAATAAAAGATCAAAGACACAAAACACAAATATTGAAATAAAAAGAATTGGCTTAAGGAATTGGAGTCAAGGATCATATAAACATTGCAACTTGCATGACCAAGATGACTTGAGGACATTTAAAAGTATTATAGTCATTCAAGTGCAATGATGGTTAGAAACCTTCAAAACAAATGTGTGTTAAGACATAATTTAAAGAATAATCTATCATATATAACTATTATTCCTTGGCACCATATAGCTTGATTTTTGATGTATACATGTGTTAGTCTCTAGAAAACCTGACATTGCATTGGGTTTAAGTATAATTTGAGTTCTAATTTTCAAATAATTCTAGAGCTTAGAATTGGGCATTTATTAAAATATTTAAAAAATATTCTTAAGGAACTATTGATCATTAGATTAAATTCAATGGGAGTTTAGAAAAATCTTAAGCTAATTAGATGTTGCAATGTAGATTGGATAGGGGATATTTATCACCAAATATCAACATTAGAATGCTACTTCATTGTACATGAAGGTGTAGTTTGATGAATAATTAAGAAAAAATAATGGTTTCTTTCAAAGTGAAAAGTTAGAATATATAGGAATTTGCAAAGCCATAAAATAATTAATGTGGTTGAAAAAATTATGAAAATCAAAGTGGCATAGTGAGGGACAAAAAATTTAAGGTTTCATTGGAGAACTAAGCATGTATTGAAGTACACTATCATTTTCTTCATGAAAAAAGTAAAGAGAAAATTGTGTAAATGCAATACTCAACAATGATAATGTGATGACAAAACATTAAACAAAGGTATTGGTAAAAGATAAGTGTAAGGTTTGTAGGGAAGGATTTAATGTACAATATTTTAGTTTAAGAGTACATTTTAAGTTGGGGTATTGTAAGTTGAAAAATGGTCATACATTAAACATTTATAATTTTAATAAGAAAGCCAATGCAAAATGTATGCACATACTAGGTGTACTAACCAAATTATTGGGTGGAGTAATGCACAAATTATGGATTACATCCCATCAAATGAATACTCATGTTTTTTCAAAGTAAAAGTCCTAAACACACACTTGAGAGTGAGAGAGAGAAGAAACAAGCATGTACCTTGTTTCTTTCTATGATAATTTTCCAAGTTTTGTTCACGCCTCTTATGTTCTTCTTCTTTGACAATTTTCATTGAGACGATTTTTGTTTGTTGTTGTCCCATTTTCTTCTTCAACTTAAAGATGACTCTAAACAAGTCCTCTACCAACTTAGTTAAATTATCCTCCAAATTTTTCCTTGATTGATAAAAATGAAAAGTTGTCGATCTCCAATATTTGCCTCCTTGATAAATGTGCAAAAACTTCTTCTCCAAAATCGCTCCAAGTGATATAAATGAGAATTAATCTTGCAATTTTATATCCAGAATAATGAAAAATAAGCTTCTATTTATATGCATATGGGATGGGAAAAAAATTATTCTAGTGTACATGGAATAACTAGATCCTAGTTTAAATGAATCAAGTAGTAAACAAACAAGTTATTTCATTGTGGAGTTTGTTGTTATTTAATTCATAGGTATGTGTGCAACATATCTAGTAATTTTGTGAATCCTTTTTTAAAGTGTCAAAATTTCCATAATAGGAGGTATAATTTGAATTGAATTCCCCAAGTTACTTATTAAAAATGCATAATAGGAGGTATAATTTGAATTCAAATTTCTTCATTATATTTGAATTGAATTTCAAGTTACTTGTCAAAACATATAATAAAAGGCAGTATAATTTGAATTAAATTTTCTTAATTATATCTTTTGAATCTGATTTTATTAATTATATTTGAATTGAATTTCAAGTTACTTGTCAAAAAGATTTCATCTTGTCCTTAATCTCAATGGTTCATGTTGCTTGGGCCATTTTAAAAAAAAAAAAAAATTATTGTGATCATGAATGAACTTAATTATAGCATTGATTTCCCTAAAATTCTACTAGAGATCAAATGTATATTGAATATAAGAAATGTAAGTTGTAAGAGATCATAAAATAAGAAACACAAAGTATATTGAATATTTAAAGCAAATGCATACATATATTATGTGTTAACATGTTTAAACCATAAGCAAACACATGTACATACATGTAAAGGGATTCAATACATATAAACATAACACATATTATAAGCAAAGAGGAAAATGTATGTATATATCATATAAGAAAATATATGTACATATCAGATAAGCAAAATGTAAATTAAATATCATCAAATGTCGAATAGTAAAGATCAACAAATAAGCAAATGTAAGTTAGAGATCATCAAATCTGAAATACTAAAGATCATCATGTATAAGAAAATACATGTGGTAAAGATCATAAATCTAGTGTGCATTGCCTAATATGAATGTCTACTCCTAGTCAAATGGCCATTTGAATGAGAATGGTCTTACTTTGATGGATGTGCTGAGCCCTGCAAATAAAATTGTTTACAGGATGTGTTCCATACATATAATTTATATTAAATAAATTTTATGAAAGTTATTTTTAAATGAACTTGTATTTTTAAATATCAATCTAGATCTATGCATACATAAATATTGCATGTACATATACACATGTAATTATATAAAAATGTAAAACTCACATGTCCACTGGCAACAGATTCATCCACAGAGTCACATCGATCATGCACATGATCTGGACCAAGGCTAGGAGTGATATGAGGTATGTCCACCTGTAACAATATATATACATATATATATCAACTTACATGAATATATAGTTAAAAAAAATTAAAAGTAATGAAAAAAGAATTGAAACATGCACATGCACACATACATGAATATCATTTGATATCAGATGACTTAAGTCCTCTGAAATGATCACCTCCACCATATCCACCAAATGGTCAAGCAATGAATCAACATCTGCATCCATCCGGTCTATCCCATGTCATGCTAGAAATGATAAATGTAGAGGACTATGAAGGTGAGATGGCATCAGTGATGATGAACTAGAACCAATCAACATATCAGTAAAACCAATAGTCTATGCAGATGTTGAATGAACTGTAGGTGGATCCTGATGCGCACTAGTGCTCGGCTAAGAGGGATGGGATCCTGGAACTGAATGACCTCTGCATCTCAAATGATCTCTAACATGCTCTATACCGATCCCATTTTCTGATGCAATGTTGGCATATGCCTCCAACATGTCCTCAGCAAAACAATGCAGAGTCATGCGTGCCATATCTCCTGTAAGTGCATCAAGTTGTGTAGGAGTAGAGAAGCCGACCACTGTCAAAGGATCCATGGTGGTCCACTGTGTTGAAAATGGCAAGGATTGGGAATTTCTGGACATCAAATACTGACCTACATGATCATCGTGATATCCTAGTGGTGGCAGCCGAATGTCACCTATAGTGTCGTGGCATGTGCGTGGATCATGTAGAGTGCCAAACAAACTCTTTAAGGCAAAAATTCAGAAAATCAAGGTTAGGCAACTTGGACGTGAAATATTTGAATAAGCATTCATATTATTTCAAAAATATGTAAGAATAGAATTTGTATGAAAATTGAATGTAGTTTCTAAAATAATACTAGGTTTATTTAAAATAAATAAAATCTATTTGGTGAAAATTTGAAATTTCAATGCAAGAGAATTTTAAATTTCAGGGAAAAATAAGAAGTAGGTAACTGGCCTCCACCACCCTAACCATAAAATGATAATATTTTTTGTACTCTTATATATAAGTAGAGGACTCATGTCCGATGTGTGATGCATATTTTTGTAATTTTTTCCAAGTAAATAATTAATTATGAATTTTATTACAACTTTTAGAAAATATAAAACTCGTCATCAATTACACCTTAACTTGGTCAAAAATTCATGAAATTTAATTTTTATTTTTAATCCTATATTATGTAAAGCATAGAATGTGATGCATGTTTTGGATTCAAAAAATATGATACCGCTTTGAAAGTTATAGATGTTTTTCAATCAGCCTATCGATCACGACTTTAGTCGTAATTCTAATAGAAAATGAATAATAATTATTTATTAAATTCAAATTAAATCATAATTTATATTTTTGGAAATCTGAGAATCTCCTCTAAAAACCCTTTTGGTTTCATTAATTTTGGGTGAAAAAAAAGTCGTCAGCCACATACCCTACAAATATTGCCACTTTTTGGCATACCATGATCCTGCACATACTCGTCAATTGCTTCCTTTTGGGAAGCAACGACAACCTCGTCTGCTATGGGGCTAGAGATGGGGTGAGAGTAGGAGACCTCTCACCAACCAATACCCTAAACACTAGGGGTGGTCTATCTTCTCGACGATAGGTGGGCCTATCAACAATCCTGTGACACCCTTGACCAGCTATGGTGGAATGTCTAGGTAGTTAACTTTGAGGCCCAAATGGACCTTAGCATACAATTGTTGAACAAAATACAATGAAATCTGGTCATTGTTTGGGTATAGACCTCGTGCTGCAAGAAATCGTGGGTAGATCAATGAGGCCATAACATGATCAACACATCTAGTGACCTGGTATCCCCTAACCTTATGCACATTTTGATAAAATGGAAAACAAGTGGATTTTATCATTTCTTTGGTGACACTATCCTGTATTTGTTTAAGGGGAACACCATCATGTACTTCTTCCCACATGTGAGAAAGAATAGCAGCCACTCTATCTAGGGAATATGCACTAGTCCTTTCAAGTTCATTTTTTATTTTTTCTAGACTATGCAATATTGACATACATGGTTCACTATATATCCCCGGGTTTTCACCCTATGCTAATGAATCTCTCAATTATTTAATCTCATTACTGGTATTTGCAAACAAAGAATTTGGCACAGGTGTAACATGATCTACATTTTACATGTTATATATATATATATAGTACACCTAAAAGAGCAATGAGACTTTGGTAAATAATATATCTATATAAATGGCATACAAATCTAAAATAGTTGTAATAATTCATCTACTCATCAATAATATTTTCATACCATTAACAATTCTAGTAAGAATTGGAAGACAACTATAATCTATAACATAAGCATCCTTTAAATGGTTCAAATTTTTAAATGAAATGATGAAAAAAAAAAGAATAAGAATACAAAGATTAGTATAAAATTATTTGAAAAATAATTAGATAAAAATATTTAATCTAATAGTTGTTAATATAAAATGAACTTCAAAATAGGATTATGTAACCTAGTAAAAAGTTCTATCAGCTTCATTGAACCTAAATTTATCTAGTTAAGATATGTCTAAAATTAAGAATTCACACTAGAATATCAATATTCCATAAGAATCTCATAAAGAGGATGAATTTAATGGAAGATAATATAAAATCCTCCATATGAGGATTAATTTTATCATTACAATACGAGTGAATCATCTCAATTATATAGCAAAGAACATCAAAAAATTATAGATTGGAAAGCAAAATAATCAGACATTTATCATATTTTTATATGTATAAAGTTTAGATACCATCAAACTATTTAAACTTATAGATTGCATAAAGATATAAATTGAATCGTTAAAACTAATTAATTAAGAATCAAATCTAATAAATTTTGACTTAATATTGCATACTTGTTATAAATATCTCACTAATCCAACCATACATTTTATATATGTTAAAAATATATAATTGTTATGCTCCATAATTTTCACTATATCTTGACGGGATCTCCCCTTCCTTAACCAGATCAATTAAAATTATTTGTAATGTTGGAGGAAAATGGATTTAATATCATTAGAGTTGTCATGGAACTACCTCTCTTGATCAACAATAGATATTATCCACTCTTGAGAATGTAAATATGTTCGAGATAACTAAAAAATAATTTGTATCCCTTATATCCTTTCATCCAATGTAGCATATCTCTTAATTGAGATCCTCTACCACAATTAAGTTGAAATCTTCTAAGTTTTATTTCAATGGAAGCAACCACTCATTGTAGAAAAGTTATTAGTAAGTGCTAAAGCCAAAACAAGTTTTTTTTTTCTATTTGGATCCATATTTTTTTTCCATTCTAGATCTCTTTCTAGCATATTATTATTGTAAGATCATAGTAAGGTAGTGCAATAGATTTAATCGCATCATTCCACAATTGTATCCACTTACCATTTTGATGAGATCTAGGAACATCAACCAAAGGGATATTAGGGAAGCAAGGTGATCAATTTGATTGAGGTGGGAAGTGTTGAGCTTGAAGGATAGATTATTAGGTATGAGGAATAAGAAGTTTCAAAAGTTTAAAGAATTGGGAGGTGATATGTGAGATAAGTTTAATAGAATCTACTTAAATAAGGGTGTTTTGTGGAGAGGGGACAATGGAAAGAGAAATAACTAAGTTTTAATCTATCAATACATCTAAGTTTCCCTTATTTCACCATCTCTTTAGTTGGTCCAAGTGAACTAGTGATCAGTATAAGAATATTTTTTGTCTAAAATGGGATCTAAACCCCTCAAGGTATTTCTAGTTAGGATGTAAGAATTCAATTATTTTTTAGAAAGTTTATGAGAACTAAACCAAATTGTATCTTGGTTTTTTCAACCATATCATATTCACCTCCTTGTAGCCATTTAGTCATAGGGAGGGCATAAAAATCCATTCCCACAATTTAACTTGAGATGAGGAGTCATTAGGCATACAATAAATAAAAAATGAATAGGTATTCCTTGGATTAGTAGTAAGCACTAAGCACAATTGTTGTTGGGATCCACTCCTCAATAGCTAATAAACTTAGCCAAGTGTTGGGAAAGGTGGGTCAACCTTGCATCCTAATATTTTGATTTATTATTTTGTCCTCATATTAGGAAATGAGGCATCTCACTTTGTGTTGGTAGTTATTTTTCATTTGTTGAATGCTTCAGGGGAGGTGTCTAAGATGTTCTAAATGCATATAATATTATTATAGATTTTATGATGAACCTCTTATGACATATTCTTATGACATTTAAGAGCATGACTATAGAATATTTATAGTAAAGTATTGACCAACATTATGAAAAATCATAAGAAATCTTTTAAGAAATAGCAACTGTGTCAAGGAAAAAGATGTGGACATTTACAAGAACTTTTTTTTAAGAAAAAGTGGGATACCACTTATAATTTTATTTATATATAATATTTTACATATAGCTGGTTCAGGCGGGCATACTGGCGGGAAATAACCATCAAGAAAACCCCCAGTTGCAATTCGAGTAACAAATTTTACAAAATATCAAAAAGCCCAGTGAGGTCCTAGTACAAATGACCAATTGTTTGATTATAATGTTACCAAAGCACATTGGTTGAATACATTAGTACATATGCACATTCTCTTATGCACCCAAAATACCCAAAAGAAGACATCATACTAGATATACCCGTGACTCAAATACATAACACAGTGGAGATTACAAAACCTTACTAAACATAAGACTGATAAGCTAGGAAGCCACTTTCAAAAAGATGCAAATTTTCCACCAACATGTTGAAAGCCATTAATCGAGCTTTCTTTTGTTTCCACTCATTTACCTTTGTGTTGGCGATCATGCTCAAATGAAGGTTTTGATTTTTTAATATTAGGCATATAACGATAACAAAATTTCTTTTTGGATGAAGATGGAAGTTGCAAATCATGAATGCAAACATGACTTCTCAAGAAATAAATGTCATGATATTTTCTTTTTAAATCATCAATCTCCTCCATGGAAATGGCAGATCTGTATCTATTTAGAACTTGGTAGAGATGTGAAGAAGTATCATGCATTGTGGATAATAACATGCCTTGGAATATGTGAACATAGGTATCTTCTTATGAAACAAAACCTTCTTTGAATAATTAACATTAGAAATTAATACAGTTTGGTGAGCATATTGTATAATCACACTAGAAACCAACAATGGAAGATTAAGAGTCTCAACTAAGAACTCCACCTTATAGATAACATTCATACTAGAAGCCAACAACTAAAGACCAAATTTCATAAATAAAGTTCATGTGTTATATATCATGCCTTTGAGGGGTCCACAAGTACCATGAGCCTTTTGAAATCCTTCTCCATCTAAATGCATCCATTCCAAGACCACTGGAAGGTGGGTATACAATATGAGCCAAGCATTAATTTCTAATGTTAATTATTGAAAGAAGGTATATAAATTATTCGAGCATCTTAATTCTCATACAGAGTTACATCTTAGTCAATTTCTCAATGTATGAGTTCCATATATTTGTAAATTTTTCTTAATATAAAAACATTTTTTATTTCATTAAAATTAACCTATCTATTCCATGTTATGAAGGATGCTCTTATTTTAAATTATAAATATATAATTCAAAATTAATTAGTAATTTTCAAGATAGAGTACACACAATTTCTTTAGTTAAAATAAAATAATATTGATAAGTAGGAGGTATTTTTCCACAAAGCAGGTCAATTATTGTTATCAGACTAACTGCAAGTTGAAGTCAACTTCATTGACTCCATGTTCATGAGAAATTAAGAACCCATCTTCATGATACTTAGTATCATTGTATTCAGTGAAGCACTGCTCGTGAGGTTACCATCCAGTTATCGCTGCCGCATCAGTAGAGTTTTCTCCAGTTAAGCCCGCTTTGAAATACCATTTGTACCTTTTCACAGTTAAGCGTTGTGCCTATGAACCATTTTCCGACAGAGTCTTTAGCTCATCATCTGATATGTAGGTAGGTTTTTCCGACAAGGTGTCAAATTATGATATTACACAGATTCAATCGCGGTTTCGAAGTCAAACTATTGACCTTACGTTTCATGAGTAGTGGTGTTCAACAAGAACCCATCTCATGATATTATCGGTAGTTCACTTTTAGCATTATTGCACGTAGGTGATGCTCAGCAGGTGAGTTCCGGGTTCGTCTTCGGAGGTCACCCAGCATACCAAATTGCTGCCACTCTTAACCGTGAGCTTCCGCTGCGAAGCCCGGCCGAGCTGTTACCCCACGGCAAAACCTTCCGCCAGCAAGTTGCGCCTATGAACCCCGGAGCAAAGCAATATCATACCTGGACACACCGCGGGAAAAATAATTCCTACTTAATAAATTGATGAGCTAAAGGCTCTACTATGAATGGTTCATAAGGCACAAACTTGGGTCAAGGTTTTGCAAATGGGGTAACAACTCAAGCTGGCTTAACCTTGGAGAAAAACTCCTGGATGCTTGACCTCCAAGAAGGCCCAGTGCTTCACCTCTGTGAGCATCACCTAGATGCAATGAGTGCTAAGTGGACCATTCAATATCATGAGAGATGGGTTCTTGTTGAACCACTACTCATGAAACATGGGTCAATGAGTTTGACTCAAAAACTACACGGTTGAATCCTGATAGCAATATCATAATTTGACACGCTATGGAAAATACCTCCTACTTATCAATTGATGAGCTAAAGGGGCTCTATTATGAATGGTTCATAAGGCACAACACTTGCTGAAGGTTTTGCAAATGGGGTAACAACTCAAGCGGCTTAACCTTGGAGAAAACTCCCTGGTTAAGCGCGCTTGAGCTGGAGCAGTATTGGGATGGGTGACCTCCCGGGACGGACCAGTGCTTCACCTCTGTGAGCATCACCTAGATGCAATGAGTGCTAAGTGGACCATTCGATATCATGAGAGATGGGTTATTGTTGAACCACTACTCATGAAACATGGGTCAATGAGTTTGAATCGAAACTACACGGTTGAATCCTGATAGCAATATCATAAAATAATATTCTTATTTCCATGTGAGAGTTATGTAGAATGGTAGTTTGAGGTCTCAAAAATATTTCTTTCATATCTACTAAATTTTTATCATTACATTATGAGTGAATCATCTCAATTATATATCCAAGCACATCAAAAATTTATAGAGTGGAAAGAAAAATAATCACACATTTATGATATTTTTGTAAGGTGTTCGAAAAGACTAAAATTTTCCCTAGAAATACCCAATTAATGAATAAAAAAAATGGAAAGTGTCTACCTCATTGTATGTTGACCTTTCCCATATAAAAAGATCATGGAAATGCTAAATGAATTGATATAAGAATATTTAAGAATGAAGGCACAAAATTCATAACACTAATCCTAAAAGCAACAAGAAAGGCAATGAATAAAATCTTCCTAGTTATTTTGAAAGAAAATTTAAAAGGTTCTAAATCCCCTTCACACCCCTTTCTAAATGAAGATAAAATAAATAAGTTACCAAATATTTCTTAGAGTTGAAGGTGGTGATTTTAATATGATTTGAGAATAAATAAGATAAATTAGATGAAATCAAGTTTTGTTGTAAAGGTGATGAATTTTGGGGGAATAAGATGAAAATAATTTTGAACCTAGTTGACTCATTAAATGGCAATAAGATAGATTTTAGAGGGGCTTTATTTAAAATATGTAATAGTTAGATATGTACTAATACATTATATTCTCTATTAGATAGTTATTTATTCCATAAACATTTCTTACTATCTTATAATTTATTAATAATAGTGATGTGTGCATCCCTAGACACTCTTTGATAACCACACTATTAATGTTTCTATTTTTACTAGAGGATACTCTAATTGAAAAGCATGTAAAGAGGAAGGGTTAGTTAACCATGATATTAATGCAATGAAAGGTGGGATTATCTTGATGGTATCAAAGTTATCTTAAAGATATATTGAAGGTTTTTCTTCTATGCCTGAACACATTTAGTGAAATATAATGAATATGTGTTATCCTAGAAAAATATGTATAGCATTAAGGATAAAATTTAGACTTTAAATTGAAATAAAATGTCAAATATTTAGAATAAAAATGGTGGGGATGGAATACAAGCTTCAAGAATCTCCTTGTAATAATTAATTGCAATAATAAATGATTAAAACTAAACACGAATGGATATGTCACCAATAATTTTTAGATAAAAGGACTAAAATTAGAGCCAAGATATCTTAGTTCAAGTATTAGGATAAAGGTATCAAATTCTTATTCAATGTAAACATAGCCAAGTTTGATAGATAAAAAGTTGGCCCCATTAATACTAGGGGAGCATTGTCTAATGAGATTAAGTTGACACTATTCAATTTTTAGAAGTTAGAACCCTAACATTTATATGAAGCTTGTAAAATAGAACCTTATTAGGAAGAGTAGGAGAGGAGAAATGAACCCATAATAATTATACTTATACAAATAAAAATAATAATAATGTTTAACCATTTCAAAATGTTAAATTTGTTTCACTATGGTGATCAATAGCTAATTTTTACAAGGAGGCCACAATTTATAGGGAAATGAAGACTACATAAGAGGAGAATTTATTAACATAGTAGCTTGGTTGTAGTTGTTTCTTTAGCATTAAATATTTTCTCTTTTTTCTTTTGTTGTTGAATATTTTATTTGATCTCTTAAAACTTATCAATGGAACTTGATCTTCATAATGATTATTTTCTTCTTTTTCAATTATTATCATCTTAGAAGGAATACCATTTGAATTTAGAGCAGGGAGAAATGTATTTTTCTTTTAAAGTATTTAAAATATTATATTTATTTGATGGTTCCTTCTTAACCTCTTCCACTCCTTGGAAAAAATTATCCAACCACTTGAATCTCCTTATATTAATAAATTTACTTCTATGATTTATGTATGTGTTTTTAGTGATGTACTCTTTATCCTTTCAATTTATTCATGATATACTTTAGTATAGTTATAACAAGTATATAATAGTTTTTCATAATTGGATATGCCTTAAGAAACTCTTTAAACATGAAATTATTTGATGAGGGAAGATATAAATTAAGGTTATTCTTTCTTACTTACCTCATGCTCATCCATATTTTTTGTCCATAAATATCTCAAATCAAATTGGATTTTGCAAAGAGGATAGCTATATTTTAAATATTTGCTCTTAGTCAAAGTCATTTATTTCTTTGTACAAATTTAAAATTGATTTTTGTAATTTAATTTTTAATAGTTTTAACATGGATATATGAAGAATAGTTTTATATATATATATATATATAGTAAAGTGGACATATTTTTATATTTTCCTAATACTAAAAATTTAATAATACCTTCATTCCTTCTAATCCTAATAGAACTATTTTATTATACATTTCATTCAAACAATCCAGTTTCTTTCCTCTAAATTTATTCTTCGATTCATACATTTAGTTCACCAACCATTTTTGGAGTAATGTCATAAGACTCAAAGGCAAAATATGAAGAATTTTATCCAAGTTTCCATTGTATGCACCCTAAACTTTATATGATGAATTGTTTGATATAATTTCTCAAATAAATTTGTTAATGAACTGCTTGATATAATGCCTCAAATAAATTTCCAATAGTATTTTTGACAGAGTATGATAGAAATAGTGTTTTTGATATAATGCCTCAAATAAATTTCCAATAGTGTTTTTGATATAATGCCTCAAATAAATTTGTTAATGAACTATTTGATATAGGGTGCATACAATGGAAACACTATTTCTATCATACTCCATCAAAAATTACCATGAACTGTTTGATATAATGCCTCAAATAAATTTGTTAATGAATTGTTTGATATAGGGTGAATACAATGGAAACACTATTTCTATCATACTCCATCAAAAATTACCATGAACTGTTTGATATAATGCCTCAAATAAATTTGTTAATGAACTATTTGATATAATGCCTCAAATAAATTGGAGGTGCCTTGGTAGAAATGTATGCAAAATTTGGAAGCATAGATAGGGCATGTTAATTTTTTGACAGAGTAGAAATGTATCATAGAAATAGTGTATGTTGCTTTAGAAACTTTCAAACAAATGTAGTTTCAATTCAAAAAATTTGAAAAATTTCGCATTTAGGGTTTAGAAATTTAACAAAAAAATGCATTTTGAAGTCTATGAAATTTGAATTTGACAAACCTGGTGCTCGATATGCAAGTTGGGTTGATGAACTGTGGAGAGATGAAGTCGAGTTTGTTTGCTATTTGCAGATCACGTTCGCCATTCGCCACACGCACAGAGCACAAGGAAAGCAAAAAAAGGCAAAAAATGATAGTGACAAGCTCATTATTTTTTAATGTCTTATTTGAGGGGGTTCGGTTGAACCCATGTTCGACTGAACCCTTTAAAATATTAATTTTTTCGTTTATGTTTTGGGGGTTCGGTCGAACCAATGGTTCGATCGAACATATAAGGTGGTTCAGCCGAACCATTGAGTTCGACTGAACTCGTTGAGTTTGGGGAAAGGAAGAAAAATGAAATTTTTTTCCTCATAAAATTTGTAAACCACTATTGTGGTTTGACCCTAAGACATGTGTTTTAAATTGTAACAAGTGTTTTTATTGGAAAACAATTTTTTTGTGGGTTTTTTCATTCTACAAGTTGAAAGCAAAAGGTTGGAGAGAAGGGGCGGAGTTGCAAGTGGGGGAGATGAAAAACTAACTGAATTGAGATGAGGGATTTCTATGTGATTGGGTTATTACTTGTAAAGGGTTTTAAAACATTATGAGGGTTGCATATTTAAAAAAAAATAGTGTTTTCCAACTTGGAATTTTGCAAAATACTATGAATGTCTTGAAAATATTTTTTTATTTAGACAGTATGCATGCAATGAAAGGCACCTTCAAAATTTATAACAAGTCTTATGTAAAGTAAAAATTGTGTTTCAATTTCTTAATATGATCCAAATATACATGCACAATATGATTGTAGGTTAGAAAACATAGCAGGAGGTGAGTACATGATTTATGAAAGCTCCAACCCACATAATGTTGTAAAACCATCTACACACTGAAGAAAAATGAAAACCCTTGGAAACCTGTCAATAAAAACCCATATTCACAACAAATTGCTATTCAATTCTTCATAGTCCCTAGGTAGAATGGAAAAATGGCATATATTTCTAGCAGATATACATACCTACTAGCTAGTTTCCCGTGCTTGTCACATGCATTTTGGTAGGGAGAATGGTCGCTTTTGAACCCCTACAACTCCCTTCGAAGCTCAAAAAGAACCTTCAAAATGAGACTGTCAAAAAGGGCAACATTTTGGGCTTTTTGTCCATTCCAAATTAGGATTTTGAAAACTCATTGACACAAAATCCACATTGTGTTTTCCAACCTAGTTATATATTCTGCATGGTTTTTGGTTTCTCTAAATGTTATCCATTTATTCAGTGAAAACATTAAAACGGAAAAATTAGAAAACCCTCAATACAAAAGCACATAAACAACTCTGTATTTCAAATGAAAACCCCTTTTCACAAGGAAAATCCTTGGAAACCTATCAATGAAAACCCATCTTCGCAACAAATAGTCGTTCAATTCTTCACAGTTCCTAGGTGGAATGGAAAATAGCATATATTTTTGGAAAATATACATACCTGCTAGCTAGATTCCTACGCCTGTTAGGTGCATTTTTGTAGGGAGTGTGGTTGCTCTACTTCAGCATTCGAACACTTGCAACTCCCTTCCGCACTCCCTGGCAATCTCCAAAATGTGAATGTTGAAAATAGCAACATTTTGTGCTTTTTGTCCATTCAAAATTCTAATTTTGGAAATCCATCGGTCTTTCCACATTTTTTTGGCGACAAGACAGGTGACGTCACTTCAAATGACACATGCCAAAACGTTCGTCAACTTGGTCTGTCAAGTCTTTCTATCAGTGCACTTTGTCGGGAGAGTGGCATGGGGGATGGGGTGTTATGTTATAATGTCTATACATAGGTGTGTTTTGTTGGGATATTAGCTTCTCCCATTATTAAATACAAATATATTAAATGAATGAAATTGTAACAAAATATTTTTTAATTTTTAAAACTATTCATATTTTTCTTACATATAAGTATTTTTTAGATTATTATTTTTTATATTTAAAAACTTTTATAAAAAAATCTATTGATTAAATATAATGCATAATATTAAGAATAAATCTCATTGATTGTGTATATTTTTCTTTCGATATTTTGGATCACACTAAGTGATCCATCATCAAGAAGAGGATAATGAATGAAAATATTGTAGGCATAAACTTAAAAACTTAAAATTCTCAGTTGACCTGCCTGGTTATGATTTGAATTGTTGGTTAGAAGGCCTATTTTTGTTGATGTTGTGTATGAGATCAAGGCCTTAACCTTGCTCTTTTAATGAAAAAAATAAGCATGGAGAAGGGAGAAGAACTAAAGAATGAGGAACATGGGGCCAAAAAGAGGGGGTAAATACATAGGAGAAAAATAACAAGATTTTTTTTAGAATTTACATAATATTAAAGAACCAAATGAATAATGATGAGAAATACTATAAAATTATTCAAGCATGTATGTGAAATATATAAGAATGTGTTAGAATTTAAAAGGATGAAATTATATATTACAATTAATAAAATGTATCAAAGAGGATAAATGTGAGTAATAAAAATAAAAAAGTGAGAAAATTCTACAAAAACAACAAAAATAATGACCATAAAAAACGTTAAATAATTGCATATATATAAGTAATCATATAAATCAATATGAGTGTGAATATGTAGGTTTATATGAAAATGTATATTAATACTCATGTATGTATAACAATGTTTATGAAAATGTAAATTAATATAAAATGTAGAAATATATGAAAATGGAAAAGAAACAAAATATGTGAATACATAAATATCACCATTACAGATAATAATAGTATGATAAATATAAAAAAATGTATAAGAGAAGAAAATGATAACTAAATAAGAGAACAAAGGAATAGATATATGGTGCAAAAATATGATTAAAATTATAAAAATATTTTTGATAGAGGAAAATATACACAAAACTAAAATAATACATATGAAAATAAATATAAATATGAATGATATAAGGAAGTGTGAACATGATAATAAGCATAGGTGTCTATAGATATATAATAAATTCATCAAGGTAAATATATAGAAGTACATAACCTATTCTAGAATCATATGTCAGTAATTAAGAACAAATACATACATACATACATATATGAAAATAAAAATAAAAATGAAAATAAGAGAAATATATATATACCATGACAAAGATGAAAGAAGGAAAAAGTATTGAAATCAAAGAATCACCAAAGAGATAATATATAATTAAATATGAAGGAGGAGATGAATAAGAAAATATAAGGGAAAAATGGGAGAAAATAAGAATAAATGAGCACAAGAGTAACCATGAGAAATTATAAGTAAAAGCATAAGTAAGAGGAGGTTAAAATCAGAAGAAAAGTTGTATGAAGATTCATAGAGAAGGATGGAGAAACAATGGAAAAAAATAGATGAATCTATTAAAAGAAAGGGGTGAGAGAAAAAATAAAAGCTATTGGAAAATTAACATGTGAAGCAAGAAACAATAAGCATACACATGCAAATGGAAATAAAGATAAATGAGTAATAGTGGGTATACACACAAAAAGTAATGCATGAATGTGCATTAGATCAAATGGAAAGAATAATGAATAAGGGCATAAATAAATGTAAAATAAAACTAAAAAGGATAATATGCTTAAGGAATAAAAATACAAAGGATGAAAATATGAATAAAAACACGAGTGATGAGAGAATTGAATGAAAATATGTATATATGTATATAACTTTGTCTGTGTATGAATAAACATGTATGAAAAAAATAAAAAAAATAAAATGGGGAATTAAATGAACACAAAAGGAAGAAAATAAGTGAATACATAAATATCATCAATAGATAATAAAGTATGATATATAAGAAAGCATATAAGAGATGAAATGGATATTCTTAAGAAATAAGAATGGAAAAAAAAGCAATAGGTGAGAATCTATGCATATGCATCTAAACATAAATGCATGAGTATGTGAATAAAATTATAAAATAAAGGAGAATGTGAGGAGAAGTGAAATAGAGGAATGCAAATGAATAGGTGTACACAAGGAAATAGGGTTCCACCTTTTAGGAGATGGAACTAAAGGGGATAAGGTCCTATTTCACTCCTAGTTCATTAAAGGAAACCAAGATCCCTCAACCAATTGAATTGATTAAGGAATGGACTAGGGTTAGGATGGTTTACTTAGGAATGAACTAAAGAGGAATGCAAATGATTAGAAAGAAGGAAATGAAATCAATATGCAAGTGTAGCTATGAAACCTAGAAACTTAAGAATATGAAATTAGATTGATAAAAGAGAGAGAAACAAAAAGATACATAGAAGAATGATGTAATCAAAACAAGGTTTGAAACCTTGAAATTATACTTTTTGATGTGTATTGGGACTCATATGCTAGACTAGGCAATTTAGTCCCAGTCTAGGATTTCTGGATAGCATTTGGAATCTCTCAGTGACTGATTTGGATCTGCAAAAGATTGGAAAAAATGGTGTACTTGACTCATATGCCCATACTGTTGCAAAGTGTCTTGTTTTGTTGCAAAGTATCCTAGGAGCAGAATTTTGAAGCAAAAATTTGTGAGGCTCTAAAGATGGATTAAATAAACACTTTCCCACTAGTTTCATGTAAATAAATTGGATATATTGCTCTAGATCTAAGTTTTTGTGAACCTTGACAACTTCTTATGACAATTTCGACAACATTTGCAACTTTTTCATTTTGATACATTTGAAGGCTTCAAATCCACTTTTTCTTCAACCTATAACTTGAAATCACACATAAAAGAAGAGAAAGATGTTTTTTTGTTAGGGAATGGGGGTTTTCTTTGGTCAAACCTCCTTTTGGTAATCAAACCTTGATGAGAAATGAAACATGAAACATAAGATGAAACAATAGAACCTTGTTTGAAACCTTGTAGATCTGCAAACAAGCATGAAGTGGCCTCAATGGATGTAGATCTTGATCATGATTCTTGATGAAAGATAATGCCTTTGGATACTTGAATTGATATTGAACAATACATCACAACATTAGCTCAAAACCACATGCATGATGCATTAAGCCTTTGACATGATAATGGATCTTGAATTGGTACAATAGTCTTCTACAAAGTTGCCTTTGAATGCTCTTGAAATGATCTTGAACTATCTTGATCATAAAATTTTCTATGGGAATGCTTCATAGGATTGCTTAGGTGAAATAATGATTTGAAACCTTAGTTTTATAGGCATTCCATCTAATTTACCATTTATTAGATCTCAAATGCTGACATTCACAAAATTTGAATTGAAAACCCTAATTTCTCGCTCAAAACCCCAAAAATGATCTAAATGGGACTCATATGCCCAAGGTGGTGTATGGGTCCCACCTAGGGGGACTCATACGGTCGAGGTGGTGTATGAGCCCCACCCTATTAGTGATGATTTAAATGTCATAAATGTACGAGGGCCCAAAACATAGTGTGAATGTGTAAATAAATACACTTTATGACACTAAATTAAGGTAAAATTAGGTCTGTTTAGCTTAAAATGGCCCTAAACTTAATGTGAATGTGTAAAAAACATTACAACACTAAATCAAAAAAACATTAGGCTTAGTTTAATATTAATCATTTCCAAATTAAGTGTGAAAAAGGGATACTTTTTCCTACACTACAATAAGCCTATAAAAAATAGCAAGAGACAAAAGAAAGGATGAAGATGGCAAGTGAACATTGAGGAGAAATAAATGATCTCACTAAAAAAATATGAAACCAAATATAAAATAAAACAATAAGAAGTGGAGTGTAGACCATGGGTTAGGAGGGAGGAAGGACATGAGAGGAGAGGAAGATGGGGGAAAGGGTAGAAGAGGTGAAAAAAAAGACCAAGAGGAGAGGAAAAAGAGAGGGGGTATTGTGAGATATCTAGTAGTAGGAATGGTTTAAAAGCACAAAATATACCTTTTCTTTGAAGGATTTTGAATATCTTATTAGAAACACCTTCTATATTTTGAAGGGTAGAAACCCTAGATGTATTAGGAACTAGAGGCTTAGGTTTAGTAAAAATATGATTCTTAGCATGGTTACAAAGATTTATAGATGGACTTACTATGATATTCATTCAACAAGATGATTTGAAAAGATTTGAGAGCTCTTCGTCAATATGATCCTTATCAAAAATGTGATAAATATGAGTAACTAGTGCCTTAAGTATACCATCTCTTTGGGAAAGATTATGGTCAGAAGAGGTATGGATGTATAAGTGGTGTAGGGGCACCTGGGTATTGTTGTAAATAGGGGTCAAAATGTTAGTTTTGTGATGTTGAGTCATTTTTTTGTTTGTAATAAGGTCGATTGAGACCATGGTTCATTTTTTTGGTCATGTGGGGTCAATTTTGTAAAAAGTTGTCAAGATTTGCAAAAGTTGCAAAAGTTGCATAAACAACTTTGCATTTTTGATGTGTATGCAAAGTTGAATGGTCAGATATTTGAAAAATAGTTTGGAACCATGGTTTTGGCTTGTAAGTGTTTAAATATGCCTTGGGATGTTTGAGACAATCTTTTGGAGAAGTTTTTGAAGATCAAACAATAAAGAAAGCTTTGTTTTTTGAGTTTATTTTGTGTTTTTGCTGCCACAAAAATTTGTGCGGCCCCGTACAGCCTGCAAATGATCTAAATTGTATTGGAACTAATGAAGGAGTGAATTTTCTATCAATTGATTTTGGTTTAATCAATATTCATTAAAATTGAAATGAGTTAGAGCCATTTTTTTTGTAAACTGCTAGGAAACCCTAGTTTGTGAGGGTTTGATTGAAGAAACATGATTTGTGGCCCATTCCACTAGTGAGAAAATCTCATAATCGGTGGAATGGAAGTAGATAGGGTGTTTTTAATGTTTAGGGTGTTTGCAGAAGTAGGGAATGAAGTTAGGGCCAATTTTGATGCAACCCTAGCCTAATATCATTGTTTATTAGGCTGAGGAGAATACGTAGATTTAGGGTTTTGTAGAAAGTTGATTTGGTGAATGTTCCAATTGATATAAAATGCATGTATAGACCCCATGTGACAAGAGGGAAGCCCTGGAGTGAAGGATTGTAGTTTGGAGATTGAAATCCTTCTTGTTGCTTTGTAAAAAAAGCCTAATTAGGCCTAATGGTAGTGTAGCAGTCAAGATTTGAGGGTGTTGTTACAAAAATACCATATTTACAATTTTGATTGTTTTTCAAGTGACATAAAGGGTATCAAGAATGGTGTTCACATTTTTGGTATTGGGTATACTTTGAATGTTTTGTGGGAAAAACCCTGTTCCAAGTACTACTAGGAGAATAAGAGGATTTGTGAAAAAACCACCAATTTAAGATTTCAGAGTTGTAAAACTTGTTTAATTGTGATTGTCTTCATAACCTCCACCCCACTCTGCATCAAATTGGTATCAAAGCATAGGTTTTGATCAATAAAGGGAAAAGGTTGAAGTTTTAAAGAAGCAAAGATGCCTCCTAAAAGAAATCCAACTGCTAGAGAAGTGAGAGAGTTGAAAGAAAAGCATGCCAAGGAGTTGAGACAGGTAAAGGAGTCTCAAGAAGCTATCCTAGCCAGACTTGCAACACTTGAATCAAATCAAAAGAGAGGTGTGGTCACCGAAGAACAAAGTGTCCAAGAGGATGAGGAAGAGGGTTAGAATGAAAACCCTCAAGGAGGAGTCCAAGGTGATGACGAGTTGGACCCTAATGAATTGAGAATGGCTAAGTTGTTGAAGGCTGTCAAAGGAGACATTCCTAAGGTGAAGATGGACTTACCCATGTACGGTGGGAAGATGGATAGTGAAGAGGTGCTATGTTATATTGATGCACTTGATAACTATTTTGAGTATGAAGAGGTAGTAGATGATCAAAAGGTGAAATTTTCCAAAACAAAATTGAAAGGGCCTACCTTAACTTGGTGGAATTATGTGTAGGAAGAGAGGGTGAAGAAGGGAAAATCAAAAATCAATTCATGGCATAGAATGGTGGCTAAAATCAAGAGTCAATTTCTACCTGGTGATTATGCAATTCAAAGATTTAGAAGGCTAAAAAACCTAAAACAAAAAGAGATGGATGTAATGGCTTATATAGAGGAGTTTCAAAAGTTAAGTATAAGAGCAAGTCATGTTGAGGATGAGGTGGAGAAATTAGCAAGGTACATGAATGGGTTGAGGTTCAATATACAAGATGAGTGAAGTCTTACCACCCCTAGAATGGTGTCAGAATTATTTCAATTGGCAGTGAAGGTAGAAGAAAAGCTAAAATGAAGACAAGAGAAGCAAGGTAGGGGCAGAGGAAATTTTTTTAGAGGTAGAGGAACATTTGGAGGAAGGGGATAGTCCCAAAAGCCACAAAGAGAAACAAGTAGTCATCAAGAACATTGCTCAGAATCAAGAGGTAGTTTTAGAGGTAGGAGATCAAATGGTAGAAGCAGATTTGGTGGTCAAGGAAGAGGATCAAATACATTCTCAGGAAGGTGTTATCAGTGTAACAAGATTGGCCATCAAGCTTGGCAATGTCTGGATAAACAACCTTCTACTTCACATGGTGGTGAAAGGAGAACTCAATTGGTGCAAGAGGAAGACAATGAGAGCTTCAACTCTCCATCACAACTTGTTCCAAAAATTGGAGAATCTCTAATGATGAGAAGAACATTACTCAAAGTTCCTGTGGTGAAGGACCCTGCACAAAGAAAATCCCTCTTTAGAACCACCTACAAATCTCAAGGTAAGGTTTATAAAGTTGTTGATTCGGCTCCACAGATAATTTAGTTTCTTTAGAGATGGTTGAAAAGTTGAAAATGAAGAGGATACCACATCCTACTCCTTACAAGGCCTCCTGATTGATCAAGGGACAATAGGTCTTAGTTAATGAGAAAACATGGGTGGAATTTAACATAGGAGGGTATAAAGAAAAAATCTTGTGTGACATCATCCTAATGGATGTTTGTCATCTACTTTTAGGGAGACTCTAGAAATATGATAGAAAGGCTAAACATGATGGGAAAAAGAACACCTATGTGATTGAGAAGGATGTGGTCTCATTCACTCTTACTCTATTGCAAGAAGAATGTCTAGATACATAAGTTGTGTCTAGTGTAATGCTGGTTGGGGAAAAAGAGTATTTGAAAACCAGGAGAGAAGAGGGAGGAGAAGGTTATGCCATTGTAATTATACCAAAATATTTCATGACAGTAGCAAAAGTTGATGATGTGCCTAAAGATGTCCAAGCCTTGTTGAACAAATACAAAGGCATTGTGGTAGATGAACTTCATAGCTCTTTACCACCAATAAGAGATGTGAGTCACCATATAGATTTCATACTAGGGGAAAACCTTCCTAACAAAGTAGCATATAAAATGACCCCTCAACAAAATGAAGAGATTAGGAAGAAGATACAAGAGTTTCTTGACAAAGGCCTAATAAGGGAGAGTCTTAGCCAATGTGTTGTTCCTACTATTTTGGCACCAAAAAAGGAGATTTGAGAATGTACACCGACTTAAGGGAAATTAACAAGATCACCATAAGGTATAGGTTCTCCATACCGAGAATGGAAGATTTGATGGAATGTTTAGGAGGGACATATTATTTCTCTAAGATTGACCTCAAAAGTGGCTACCACCAAATTAGAATTAAAGAGGGGGATAAGTGGAAAACTGCCTTCAAAACAAATGTGGGGTTATATGAATGGATTGTCATGCCATTTGGGATTTTAAATGCACCAAGTACTTTTATGAGATTAATGAATAAAGTTTTGAAACCCTTCATAGGTAAGTTTTTGGTTGTCTATTTGGATGATATTCTTGTTTTTAGTAAGACTAAAGAGGAACACTTGCAACATTTAGACTTGGTTTTGAAAAGGCTGAATGAAGAAAAGCTGATGATAAATTTGAAGAAGTGTGAATTCATGAAGGAAGAGTTGGTATAACTTGGCTTTGTGATCTCAAAAGGCTCTTTGAAGATGGACCCTAGCAAGGTGGAAGCTATTCTCAATTGGCCTACTCCAACATCAGTAAGTGAGATAAGAAGTTTCCACAACCTAACTAGTTTTTAGAGAAAATTTGTGAAGATTTTCAGTCATATATGCTCTCCAATCATTGACACAATCAAAGGGGAGAAAAGAAATAAATTTATATGGTTTGATGAGGCAGAAAAAAGTTTCCAATATCTCAAGCAAAGGGTAGCACATCAACCTATCTTAGCATTACTCGAATTTAACAAAGTTTTCACAATTGAATGTGATGCAAGAGGGTATGCAATTGGGGCAGTATTGAGCCAAGAGGGCAGGCCTATTTCTTTCTTTAGTGAGAAGCTCAATGAGGCAAAGAAAAAAGTATTCCTCTTATGACTTGGAGTTATATGCTATGGTGAAATCATTGAAGAAGTGGGGACACTATCTCCTTCCTAAAGAGTTCATCATTTTTAATAACAATCATGCTTTGCAGCTCCTTAGCAACCAAGAAAACCTCAGCCAAAAACATGTGAAGTGGGTGGAGTACCTACAAAGTTATACCTTTACCATCAAACATAAAAAAGGATAGTCAAATAATGTGACAAATGCTTTGAGAAGAAGGACAATATTGGTTCAAGAATTCCAGTTACAAAGTTTGGGAATTGATGCTTTGAAAGGTATGTATGTAGAGGATGATGTTTTCAAAGATATTTATGCTTCTTGTAGTCAATTCAATGGCACTTTTCATGAAGAAAATTTTGGTTTCTTGATTCAAGAAGGTTTACTTTTTAAGGGTGCTCAACTTTGTATTCCCAAATGCTCTCTGAGGGATAATTTTTTTAAGGAGAAGCATAATGGTAGCTTGGAAGGTCACTTTGGTGTTGAAAAAACTTTGGAAGAAGTAAGAATTGGCCCAAGATGCAAAGTGATGTGAGAAAGTTTATAGAAAAGTGTGTTGTTTGTCAAAGGGCCAAGGGTTGTAGTACAAATACAAGTCTCTATCAATAATTTCCAATCCCAAATAGGCCATGGGAATCCATCAACATGGATTTTGTGTTGGGGTTGCCCAAAACTCAAAGAGGCTTTGATTCAATGTTTGTTGTAGTGGACCGGTTTAGTAAAATGACACACTTTATACCATGTAAAAGTACAAGTGATGCCTCATACATTGTTGGGTTGTTTTTCAAGGAGGTGGTTAGGATCCATGGATTACCATTGCCAATTGTTTCAGACAGGGACAATAAGTTTGTGGGTCACTTTTGGAGAACCCTTTGGAAGAAGTTAGGAACAAATTTAACCTTTAGCTTTTCTTATCATCCCTAAACAGATGGGTAGAATGAAGTAGTCAACATAAGTCTTGGAAATATCCTGAGATGCTTGAAAAAAGAACACTAAACACAATGGGATCTGATCTTACCCCAAATTGAGTTTGCATATAATGATTTTGTGAATAGGAGTGTTGTTAAAAGTCCATTTGAGATTGTGTATGGATTCCAACCTAGAGGGGTGTTCAAACTCAGATATTTGAGTGGAATGGAGAGGAGTGCTAAGGGAGAAGATTTTGGAGTTTCCATGAAAGAAATACATCAGTAGGTCAGAGAGAACCTTCAAAAGAGTGTTGAAAAATATAAACAACATGCATACTTGAAAAGGAGAGAGGTTCATTTGAAAGTGGGGTACTTGGTATTAGCTCATTTAAGGAAGGGAAGGCTACCTAAAGGTAGGTATTCAAAGCTGTAAATGAAGAAAATTGAGCCATGTAGGGTGGTCCACAAATTTGGAGCAAATGCTTATAAGATAGGACTCCCTCCTGGAGTTGCTATCTTTCCCATTTTTAATGTTTCTGACCTATATCCTTTTAAAGGGGCTATCATTGCAGGTTTAGATGTAGGTACATCAAAGGTTCTAGATGAAGATTGGATAAAAGACTTACCACCTAGTCAACCATTGAAGCTAGAGTGCATCTTGTATACCAAAGAACCTAAAAGGACAAGACATAAGGTGTACTATGAGTATCTTGTGAAGTGACAAGGCCTTCCTATGGAGGATGCAACCTGAATGATAGAGGAAGACATCAAAAGGAATGGTACAATAGTTCAATAGCTGCTCTTAAGTGGAACTTGAGATTTTTTTTTCCTTAGGAGTATGGTGCAGGGGCACCAGGGTATTTTTGTAAATAGGGGTAAAAATGTTAGTATTGTGATGTTGAGTCATGTTTTTATTTGTAATAAGGTCTATTCAGACCATGGTTCATGTTTTTGGTCATGTGGGGTTAATTTTGTAAAAAGTTGTCAAGATTTACAAAAGTTGCAAAAGCAACTATGCATTTTTGGTGTGTATAGGAAGTTGAATGGTTAGATATTTGAAAAATAGTTTGGAACCATTGATTTTGGCTTGTAAGTGTTTAAATATGCCTTGGGATGTTTGAGGCAATCTTCTGGATAAGTTTTTGTAGATCAAACAATAAAGAAAACTCTATTTTTCTGTATATTTTTTTGTGTTTTTTCTGCTACAAAAGTTTGTACTGCCCCGTACGACCTGCAAATGACCTAAATTGTATTGGAACTAATGAAGGAGTGAATTAGCTATCAATTTCTTTTGGTTTTATCAATTTTCATTAAGATTGAAAGGAGTTAGAGCCATTTTTCTATAAACTACCAGGAAACCCTAGTTTGTGAGGGTTTGATTGAAGAAACATGATTTGTGGCCCATTCCACTGGTGAGAAAATCTGATAATCAGTGGAATGAAAGTAGATAGGGTGTTTTTAATGTTTAGGGTGTTTGTAGGAGTAGGAAATGGAGTTAATGCCAAGTTTGATGCAACCCTAGCCTAATATCACCATGTATTAGGCTTAGGAGGATAGGTAGATTTAGGGTTTTGTAGAAAGGTTATTTGGTGAATGTTCCAGTTGATATAAATTGCATGTACAAACCCCATGTGACAAGAGGGGAGCCCTAGAGTGAAGGTTTGTATTTTGGAGGTTGAAATCCTTGTTTCTTTGTAAAATAAGCCTAATTAGGCCCAATGGTAGTGTAGCAGTCAAGATTTGAGGGTGTTGTTACAAAACAACCATATCTATAATTTTGATAGGTTTTCAAGTGACATAAAGGGTATCTGTAATGGTGTACATATTTTGGGTATTGGGTCTACTTTGAAAGTTTTTTGGGAGAAACCCTGTTCCAAGTACTACTAGGAGAATAAGAGGATTTGTGAAAAAACCACCAAGTTAGGATTTCAGAGTTGTGAAACTTGTTTAATTGTGATTCTGTTCATAAACTCCACCCTGCTCTGCATCAATAAGTTAGTGCAAGTGGATTTTTATAGAGACGATGAAAGAGATTCATCCTCTTTTCTAATAATGGGGACATAAAGGAAAGAATATTGGTTACTAGACTTAAGTTTTATAGTGAAGTGAATGCAAGAAATCAAGTTATTTAAGTAGGAGTGGAAGAGGTCTAATTATTCCAGGCCATGGGGTTAGAAACACATTGCTGTCCCTTGGGACCCTTCATAATCACCGCCTACGCTGGTCGCTTCTGGACCATTGCGGTTGCCTCCATCATCTATCAATTCATAAGAAAATTGAGCTCCATTCTTCTTCATCTCTACATCATTTATCTGATACACATAGATAATGAGGAACAACTAGATATTAATAAAAAGTTTGAATTTTGTTAATGTTTTCAGAGAATGATAATACCGACCTATTAACAGTGTTTGCCCTTCTGTGACGATATGTAAGGAGGCGTCCACCCATGGTATTCCTAAAACGTTCATTATAAACACATGGAAATCTCCATTGGATCAAGCCATCAGATCTTGCCTTGCTTTAACACAACAAAGAAAAGTACATGGCCATTTCATGTATGTTACTTTAGAATCATACTTTTGATGTGTCAATGTAAGTTACAACTTGTACTGAATTTTCACACTTATCGCCATGTGCACGACATTTTTAGAATGTCTTTTACAGTAAAACTGAATGCTCTGCTATTGTTTTGCACAATTATTTGGCAAGATCATGCATGCACTGCACCATTTTAAGATGAATGGATGGTTTTGAGATTTGATAGAAGAAATCAAATGGGCCTTTGGGTTTTGTGAACAGTTGGAGTTGTTTGGTTTACAAGAAGATTTGGGTAATAAAGAACTTTTAGGAATTGGTTTAATGTTAGATCATTTGTGCACGTTAAAATGAATTGTGTTTATAAGCCAAATAAATAAATAAAGAGGTGTATATACTATTATTTAAATATAAAATAGAAGTTTTAATTATGTTTCAGAAATCAAAATAGTTTATAATATTTAAAAATAAAAAATATAAGGGTCAGGGTTCTGGTTTGATTGGCTAAAGCATCATGTTGTAGGTAAGAGGTTTTGAGGTTCAATCTCCCCTCGTCCTTGTGGTATTGGAGGTTGTATCTGTCAATGCCACTGGTTATGTGAAATTTTTTTACCAGGCACATTGTAGTTTATAAGGGGGCTATTGTTTTGTACAATTATTCGGTTAATGTCAGATCATTTGTGCACGTTAAAATGAATTGTTTATAAACAAAATAAATAAATAAAGAGGTGTATCTATTATTATTTAAATATAAAATAGAAGTTTTAATTATGTTCTAGAAATCAAAATAGTTTATAATATTTAAGAGTAAAAAATATAAGGGTCGAGGTTCTGGTTTGATTGGCTAAAGTATCATGTTGTAGGTAAGAGGTTTTGAGGTTGAATCTCCCCTCATCCATGTGGTATTGGAGGATGTATCATGCCAATGTCACTTGGACTGTGAATTTTTTTTACTATGAATATTGTAGTTTATAAGGGGGCTACCTGATTCGTGCAGTCTATATATAATTCAAACATAAAAATATAAAAGAATTGACTACAATTAAAAGATGGACAAAATGTTTCTAAAATTCAATAACTTATAAAAAAACACAAAAACTATAACAAAATATTCATTTTTCTATTTTTGTCATCATCACAATATGTAGTCATTTCTAAGTGCACATTTAGAGTAGCTACTAATAAGAAAAAATTGGTGGAGTTCATATTTATAAACTTCCAAACTATTGTTGTATTTGGGTTTTTCAACATTTAAAGTGAGTACTAATAAGAGAAAATTTATGTAGATCATATTCCCAAACTTTCAACTATTGTTATGGTTGGGTATGTGTAATATATATATCAAGAACATCTATTTAATTGTATTGTAAAAAAATACCTTAACATCTATTTAATTGTATTGTAAAAAAATACCTTACTTTTAAAATTTGTCATTTAATGAAAGAATAGTATAACAAATG
The DNA here is from genome assembly GCA_007258455.2 of Sequoia sempervirens. NCBI lineage: Eukaryota > Viridiplantae > Streptophyta > Pinopsida > Cupressales > Cupressaceae > Sequoia > Sequoia sempervirens. The sequence continues at coordinate 163,838,180 of VDFB02026320.1, read as the reverse complement.
ATTATTTAGCAAGTTATGTTCAAGGGGATTATAGTATGTGAGGATTTGTTGTCCTTGCTTTGGAAACATCAATTTATATAGTGAGGTCATATGTATAATAAATATTTAAAAATAATATTAGTCTAGAAATAATTGGATTCAAAAGTCTATTTTATTTATAATGGTTTATATGTTAGCATGGCTATATTATGAAGTATCAAAGAATATGTGCATATGATTTCTTATTGATTTTACATTTAATGCAATACTTCATACATATATGTTTGGAAATAATAAAAAAAGTAAATCAATTAATGGAAGAATTGAGTCAAAATTAAATTTCGAAAAAGAAAATCTAAAACAAAAGAAAGAGATTAATATAAATAAAATATTAAGATTAACTAGTAAAAATAGAATTAGAGTATTCAAGATTAAATAAATGATGTAAAAAATAATGGATATTTGACCAGTTTAACATTTTTATTTTTGATAAAAATTATTTTCATGATCAAATCCAAAACTACCGAAATAGTTAAACGTAGTAAAAAAAATCTTAAAGAATGGAAAAGTCGAAAGAACAAGGGAGCAAACTTTTATGTCAAGTAATCTTGTCACATACAAAAATGCATAAGAACATACATAAAAACATACATAGAAACATACATAACATGATGGGACGTCACAAGATAGTGCTGGGCCCGCCAAGACAGATGATAAAAGTGTCGAAACTGATATATGGGAGGAAATACCATGGAGAGGGAAGCGAGGAGATAATGGAAACATCAACTTGATTTTTTTGACTAACCAATTGGATTGTTACGTCTAGAGGGTTTTACAACAATGTGTGGGTTGCGGGTTTCTTAAAACCTAGTGTTTTCCAATTTCATTACATTCTTACTATCTAATTCACAAAAGGTTCTCAAGACAATAAAAAAACATACCAAATTAAGGTGAGGGGCGAGTAACCAATTGGGTTGTTACTTGTAAAGGGTTTTAAAACATTATGTGGGTTGCAGATTTAAAAAAAATAGTGCTTTGCAACCTGGAATTTTACAAAGCAGTATGCATGTCTTAAATTTTTTTTGTTAATGAAAGGAACCATTTTATAAACACACAGTGTTTTCCAACTACCATTAACACTATGTATGATTGCAAGTTGGAAAAAATAGTGGGAGGTGAGTACATGACTTATGAAACCTCTAAGCCACACAATATTGTAACACTCTCTACACATTGAAGTTGAATGAAAACCCTCCATTTTCCTGTCAGTTCAAATTCTCTGGCTTGGTGGCTTGCACAAGAAGCTATCCATACACCACAGGCGGGAAGGCTCATGTGACTAAGACATGTGTTTTAAATTGTAACAAGTGTTTTTATTGGAAAACACTTTGTTTTGTGGGTTTTTTCATTCTGCAGGTTGAAAGCGAAAGGTTGGAGAGCAGGGGTGGAGTTGCAAGTGGGGGAGACGAAAAACCAACTGAATTGAGGTGAGGGGTTTCTAACCGATTGGGTTATTACTTGTAAAGGGTTTTAAAACATTATGTGGGTTGTAGATTTCAAAAAAATAGTATTTTCCAACCTAAAATTTTACAAAATAGTATGTGTTGATGTCAAAAGCTGGAAAGGTAACAACCTTTATGAGAAACTTAGTTAATGGGGGGACCAATTGCGCTAAACTGAGTAACCTCCAAATTTTTATTAAAAAATTCAGCGTCTTTTGTAACTAGGGTTTTGAATTGGAAAATGAAGCAGATATATAAATTGAAAATCTAACTCAAGATGTAGATAAAGGCACGGTAAATCTATCCTTTGGGATTAGATTTAAGGGCCCGATCAACAATTTGCTACATTCCAGAATCACAAAAATCAAAGATAATGATCTGAGCAATTCATCTAATGACATAAAATGATAATCACATACATTCACTAAATAGAGGAGTCAAAGACATGATCTAAATCAGAAATTTGTATTTAAAACCATAGAAGTTTTTGCAAATAAACAATCTAGACAATAATGGCATAGTATTAATGTCTTATCAAATAACATAAGGAAAAAAAAGGCCAAACAATGGCACAGTATGAAAGTTTCATATAATAATCTAAAACAAAACTAAAGGCTTGGTGTCTCTCTAATTTTCTTCATCCTCCGAACTCATTTTCTGAAGTGAGAAGCAGTATTTATAGCCAACAATCCACCGCCTGGCAAGCTTGTAACAAAAAAGATTTTGCATCTCGAGCAATGATTACCCTCGGTGGTTGTAACAAAAATATTCGGGCCATGGCATGTAGTCGCCTCCCAGCTAGATGCATCCCCTGCGAATGATGGTAGTGGTCCATAAGCATCCCTATAGACAAGTGTCGCTTCCCAGTGGAGGAAGTTAGAAAATGCGGTAGCGTGTCACATACCATTGCTCGCTCCATTCTCCCCTTTGATATAAAATCCTACTGAAGGGACACGTGGCAGTAGTTTGCAGCCCGTGGTTCATTCTCCCTTCCCTTCAATGAAATCTTGCGCTGGGAAGACATGTGGCAACAATGTTTACTATCGGTGCTGACTGTGGGGTTCACCAAAAGTTTATGCAAATGGGAGCCACGTGGCATGCGGGTGGGGCCCGATGAGAAAGTGAAGGGAAGCAACAATAAATAACCCATGGTTTAGACATGTGGAATCATGGCAAGAGCTGATAGAAGAGTAGAGGAAGCCTTTTCTACAAGGAGCGTTGGTTGGACACGTGGAAGCAACCAATAGAGTATAGAAAAAAGAAGTTCGTTGAAAAGTTGAAGGCAACATTTTGAACATATAAGGGTTGGGCCGATACCTAGTAAAAAACAAAAAAACCCGAAGGGAGCTTGAAGAAGTTTACATTCACAAATTTTGGCGACTATCAAGGGCATTTCGCTTGTGGAATGAGGAACCCAAATTTTTCTCTAGCTTGCAGACCAGAGCCCCATCCATAGGGAAAAAAAGTTAGAGTTTAGAAAGATCTGCCTACAGAGGCATCCAGTTCAGCCTCAGATGTCTTGATACATCATGCAGAATCTCTTGCGCTCCGCTTAGGTTGAACATTTCTTTATAAGACAACACCGTAGGTAAATCGGCCCCAGACTCACATTGGAAAAGTAGCTGTGCAATTGGATGAATGACACCTTCAATATCTACCATGGTAGGAGGTTGACTGAAACTTTGAAAAGTGGTTGTGTCCTACTCCTTCTCTTCAATCTTCATTGCAATTTGCTCAGTTGTGGCGATCGAGTCATCTTCAAGCAATGGGGATGGTTGGCCCATCTCAGTTAGCTGGGAGAAATTTTCTTGCATGCCTTCCATAGTTCGGTTCAAAGTAGCTGCACATGCGTTAGCACGAAGGATGGCTGAGTGGCAGTGGATGAATTTGTTCACCGTCTTGGCAACAAATTTTTGATCCTCGATCCCTGCCTTTGTTAAGTTTTCATCAGAGACCATGTATAACTTACTTAGAAAACTTTTTTCCTTAGGAACCCTTTTTGTGATGAATTGCTCAATTGTTTCATGAACCTCTCTACTCAATTTTGTTGCCGCTGACATGAATCAGAGTGTTGGCTATAGTTTTAGGCAGAAGGCCTTGACCTTTTTTCAGTATGAAATATATGGCTGGCAAGCTATTGGAATGAGGTCCGACTGAGCAATAGGGGTCTGGGGAGCACTTCTTAGAAGGGAAATCTCTGTATCCTTTGAGCCAACATCCTCTTTCAATTCCACAATTTTTTTGTTTGCAGATGTAAGTTGTTCCTCAATATTAATTAGCTCTTTGGGCTAGTTTTCCTCATCTCGACTCTTGTTTATTGACTCCATTTCAAGAGAAAGCTTCATCTCTTGAAGTTCCTTTTCTAATTGCACCTTTTGGGCCCCAAAGTCCACATGCTTCTCTTGTATTTGTTGCTTGAATTGAGCATGCTATTGTTCAAGATCTTTATCTTTTTGTTCCATCACCTGGTTTTCCAAAGTTAACCGGTTTTGATAGTCTTGGTTCCTCTTCCATAGCACATAAACCAGGGGGAGGTCAATAGATTGGAACTTTGCAAGTTCCTCCTAGAGTTTGTTTTGCTCTACCTCTATCACCTATGATTTTTATGATAAGCGCACAACATCTGCCTCCATCGCCTTTTCCTTTGTTTGCAAGAACTCGACCCTATCCTTCACAAGTTTGAGCTCTTCTTTCTTTTTTAGTTGACAACCAGACTTGAGGAAGTCTATAGTCACTACCCGTTGCGTTTCCTCCATGAGCTCAACCTTGTCTTGGAGCCGGGCTATGCTCAGATCAAAGTCCCATGGCGAACATGTTGTAATCATTGGGATGCATCTCCCCTTGCGGTTTGATGATGTTTGGATGCATGGTTGTGAAATGGATCACATTCTGAGCTTCATTGTAAATAGTGTATACTTTTTGCTCCACCAGCTTTTTGTCATCCTTCTCCTTTCGCTTCTTGATTCTGAGGGGCTGCACTTCCTTTGTAACATCACCCTATGCCATAAATTGGGATGAAAAATGAACTACCCTGCTTGCAAAAGGTGCATTGGGAGGTACGACAAAAGGGAATGTGAGGGTAGTGGTTCTGAACGCTTTCCTTTTTGGGAGATTAACTATTTGTGGGGAGAAATGAGGGACATGCCAAAACTTGATTTGTGAACCAGCGGGAGAACTCATCGGCTATTGAGGCAATTGTGGGCTCATGGCAGACTCCAATTGTTAGGTGAACAAGATTGCACTCGATATAATAGTAGCAGGAGGGGTGCCAATGGCAACTGTGCTTGAGGAAAGAGAGGAAAGAGTAGATTAGGAAGTGGAAAAAGGTGTAAGGGTTTGCAGAGGCATTAAGATAAATGGCCCCGCATGGGAGAACTGGGAGAAACCCCCTGTTACGATTGCGACAAAGACAAAAAAGGAAGGGCCAATGCTTGTAGTGATGGGTGTCGTAGAGACAACATGGACTACTAAAGATTACAAACTAAGAAAAGGAGCAAATGTTACCTGCTAATTGGATGATTGTGGCTCCTGGCTCGCCACGGCCTTCTGGCTTGTTGTAGATTTTTGTGAACTCTCCCCAGCAATAGCTTTTGTGTGTTGCCATTTGGTAGGCGGGGTGTCCTCCACTTCTACGGTTTCTGACTGTTGCTGGGTCATTCTTATTCTTGCAACGACCCAGGTGAGTGTCTACAAAACTCTTGATAGGTTTAGCCATACATTTGAAACAACCTTTCTAGGCTGCTCTATTTCCTTTCTCTTTTACTGAGCGAAGGTCGATGACAATTCTAATTCTTGCTCCTTTCCTTTCCCTGTATGCTCTTCAAACTCCTCATCAGAGTCATCATCCTTGTCAGCGCTTGCGTCGAAATCCGTATGTGCCTCATTCCATAATATTTCAAACTCCTTATCCAATGCCACACTTCCATAAGTGGCCTCAGGTTTGTTGGTCTCTTGGCAGTATACCCATAAACCTCTGATTTTATCTTTGTTCCAACCTTCTGTATTTAACAACCTATTTGAACGCCGGTTCCTATTTTGCACTTGTCATCATACACCACTGTAGGGAAGTAGAAGTTATTCCATAGTGGCCTACTGTCCTTTGTAGGAATGTGGATCAAATCAACCAGTAGATCATCCAGATTTTTCATCGGGTTCCTTCTTTTTTCCCAGTAAGGCTGCGGGCGGTGTGTTACCTTGGACAAATTCATTGGGCACATCCTTTTTGGGGTTGTAATCCCAATTATTGCAAATCATTACCAACCCCAGGAGATCTAGTTTATCTTCCAACAAATTTTGCATCTGTTTCTTGTTTATGACCACCATTTTGAAGGTTTGCGAGCAGCCGAATAATCCCCTATTTTTGGCCTTCCCTCCGCAAAATTTGTACTTGATAAGCAATACTTACCAGAATATTTCAAGGGCTAGCACCTAATTCGTGACACATTCTGGAAGGTGAAATGGTTCTATGGTGAAATAATGCATTTAGATGAATGTGAAATCCACTATGAGAAACCAGTCACATTTGGGAGTGAATTTTTGCATATATGTAGTCCGTTCCTTGGTGAGCTGGTCAAAACCATCATCCCCTTTCAAATCTTACAAAATCAGAGTCAAGAAATAATCCAAAAATGCATAATAGTCATAGGTAGAGGAGAGGAGAGGAGTCTATACATAAACTGGACTCCTTTTGCTCGATTCATCAAAAATAGACAACCTCATGTATTTCTTAAAGAAATAAGGGTTCTAATGCAAAAACATGTGAGAAAGGAAGGAAGGAAACCTGAACCTCCATTGTGCTTTGTAGTCCCTGATTTTCCTTAACATCTCATTAACAAGGAATTGTGCAAAATCATACCAAAAAAAGGAATGCTACTTGTGGAATTGAAACCCCAGACCTAATTGAAATACATACACATCCTTATTAGTGTCCAGGTCGCAAACAAATTCCAACATTGAGAACACATCCTACATGTCCATGAGGAAGGCGATGAGCAGCGTAAGAATCTTTGGTGGCATTTGATCTTCCTTAGGCCCTTTGGTTTCTTTGTTATAAAATTTCAAAGCCTTTTTCATACCTTTCCATATTTCTTCTCCCTTTGCTAGGTTGAATGGATCTACCTCTATCATTCTTGAGTTGAGGTAAGGGACACACAACATATTCTAGACAGCGTTCGGGCAGATATTGACCCTTAACCTTTGGCCCTCGATGGTGTTGGTGCTCGGGTTGAAATGTTTGATGGTTGCATTAACCAGGTTTGGGCAATAGTGAACAAATGGGACCATATACTGTGGGAGCCTACTGTACCATAGCTTTTGCAACAATGACTTCCGGTTGGTGAATTTCTTCATTCTTTGACAGGCCGCCTCCCTCAAATTCTTAGGGTTTTTGCGAGGATGAGATCATATATATTATCCTAGTCTTCCTTGATTCTACTCTAATCTTTGTAACTTTTGGGCTTCTCTAGAATCTGCGTATTAACCCATTCTGGCTTCTTTGGTATATCAGGTGAAGTGTAAGAAACATCTTCAAAGACATAGATTGTTGATGCTTTACACATATCATTAAACAAGCTCTGAGTTTCTTCTCCTTGGGCCTCTACTCATGCCTTCTGTCTGAGAACTGAAGTGTAAGAAACATCTTCAAAGACATAGATTGTTGATGCTTTACACATATCATTAAACAAGCTCTGAGTTTCTTCTCCTTGGGCCTCTACTCATGCCTTTGTCTGAGAACTCTCTGCCATTTCCTTTTGCTATAGGTTTCTACTTAACTCAATTTTTTTGCAATTTACCTCGACTCTACTCTTAAAATTTCCTTTGCTCTGGGCAACACTTTTTTGAAAGGCATTCACAATACAAAACCTTTTGTATGCGACACTTACCTATATCCTTCTTTGGGTGGCTAATGATGCTCACCTACTTGTATTAAATTTGACATGTACTACAAGTTATTTGCTTGTGCGAAGCGAATTACTTGCCATTTTGAAATGACAAGAATTCATAATGACCCTTAGCAATGATGTACTCCAACGTGATTTGTCTTGGAACTTGAGCCGGTGATTCTAAGGCAGCTTATGCATTATATGCCATGGAAATTAATATCCCCAATAGAATGATTAAGCCAAAATATGTAATAAGTACCCAAAAATATTTGCGTTCCTTTTTGGAATTTGAGAGGGGCCTGCAGAACGACCCCTTAGAATTCGTCCGTATGAACTGCCGCCGAAGACTACCACTAGCTAATGCTAATTAATTAGCTTCCACTAATCCTGCACACAAAAAATCGTAGCTAGCAGACACAACTGGGTGAGAGTTTCGAGCGAGACTTGGTGCATATTTTGAGATGATACTTAATTAACCTCATGCTTATGGTTTGCAAATTACCACACTTATCCTAGCCATTTCTATAAATAGGCACTTAGGCAATAGTGAAATCACACTTAGAAACTTTTAGCATAATTGGTATTAGGTGATTAGCTTAGCATTCGGTGTTTGCAGTTTGTATAGTATTTGCATAGATTTTAGACTTAGGAAATTCACATAGGAATTTTGTCTAATAGTCATATAAATTTTTTCACTATTAACACCTCAGTCAAGCTAGTCTGCAAGAAATCCTAGTTGGCTTTTCTTGGCAAAATTACAACTCGGCGCCTTAAAAGGATGACGAAGAATAAGCATTCTCTGGCCATCATAGCAATGAAATGGGTTATGGGGAGGGATTTCCTTGTCTATGGGGATAGGTATAAAGTTAACATTGATGTGTGCTCTCACTTTGTGGTGTCCATGCTTGACATTGCCATTCCCAAGCCATTGGTTTTGTGCCTAGTAATTGAAATATTTTTGAAGAAATATCTGGGCGACCTCAGAGAGGTGGTGGCTAATGCAACATTTGGAATAGGCTTGCTAATGACAAGCGACCTCCAGAAATACATTGAGGAAGAAGCAGTCATGCCATGGGTGTCGTTCCTGAGCGGCTTCCATATACAGCCGCAAGAAGAACACCGCCAAAGGGTTACCTGTGCATTCCATTTCCTGTTTCGCCTGTACAACGTGGTGTCATTTTATGATATTGACTGGTATATGTACTTTAGAAACCTGGTGTTCCCTCCGCCACTTGCCATTTCTCTTGTGGACGCTACTACTGCTAATGAATATGTTGTCCTTGTTGTTGATGAAGATATTTTGGATGCTGCCATTGATGCCTCCATTGTTGCCGCTCACGCTCATGGCTGAAAATGTCCTTTTATATGCTTTAAAAAATAATACCCATTTGTCTATTTTTTGTATATATGCCTGAAAAAGGCTTTATAGTAGCTAGATAGAGAAGATACAAAAATACATAGATATATACTCTAAAAGCGTGGCCTCTGAGCCATTTTGATACTATATTTAGGGAAGTATATAAATATGATGGAAATATAACTTATGTTAAAATTTCTCTACTTTGCTTGTTGTGCTACAATGTGGGTTTGCTTCTCTTTTTCTACATATTGTGATAATGGGTCCCACTTGCTTCTGCTTTCTTGCACTTGTAGAATTAATTATTGATAGATTGACCAACAAGAAACACAAGGGAAAAAAAATAGTTACATTATTCACATATTTATATCGGTGGAGTAACTCTGAAGTTAATTGAATAATTTTAAATGAATCCTGTTGACCAGAATTCCCAATGGTTTATGGTCCATGGTTTCCAATTCAAATGCATTGTGTTCTTTGCACTGAATTGTTTTGAAAGGGCCCTCCCAGAGGCTGTCAAACTTCTCGTGTTGGCTGGGCTTTGCAACCCTTTCATTAAACTTTAACACTAAGTATCCGCACTTTAGACCTTGGTTGAAAGCTTTCTTATCAAACCATCTCTTAACCACCTGCTTGCGGTTTGACATAGCTATTAGGGATTTTTCTCTTTTCTCCTGCACTTCCAACAACTCAGCTAGTCGTACCTCCATTGCATCATTTTTCTCTATCTCAAGAGATTTGAACAGTTGTAGTGTCAAAATCTCCATGGAGATAGGAAATAGGGCTTCTTTTCCATATACTAACTCATCTGGTGAAGTCTTGAGGACTTGCTTAGGAGTTATGTAGTCTGCCTAAAGTGCCACTCAAATAATTTTATGCCATTCTCCTTGGTGTTCTGAACCGATTACAACCAGATGATCCACATTAGTATTTTGTTCTTGGGGATTTGTCTGGATGTTGAAGGCTTCAAAACCCTTGATTAGGTCCTAGGCTTTATGTCTATAGGATCTCATGTGGAAATTCTTGGCTAAGGAAATCCCTCAGACTTGGTTGACCACTAGTTCAAAATCTTTGAACACCATTAATTTCTTCATGCCCATCCACTCCACAAAGCTGAGACCTTGCACTAGGCCTTCATATTCAGCTTCATTGTTTGAACAAGCGAACTAGAAGTGGAAAGACCGAAGTGTCTTTTCATTATTTGGGGATGTCAAACATATCCTGACTCCTACACCCACTTTGTATCTAGCTCCATCAAAGTGGAGTGCCCATAGTTCTGAAGCTTGGTTACTTTTAGGTTCCTTCATGACCTTTGGAAGCACCTGATCTTCGTCATAGATGACATGCGTGCCCAACCTAGTAGCATGATAGTTGTTGAAAGGGTTGGCATCTATGTATTCACTCAAGAGGACCTCTTCTTGATCAGTCTAATCTGCGGTCGCCTTTTCATCTTCTAGTAGCTCAGTGCAATATGTTTCTTCCTAAGTGAAAGAAGTATGGGCAACCTCAAAATTGATTATGGATTCATTGGCTACATGTTCTGAATGTAGAGATTTGGAATTTATCTTCATTTTGGCTCCATGCTTGGTTCTTATTATCAAATGCGACCAGTCTAGAGACATATATCCACCTATCTTTGAAGTAATTTCTCAGGATAGACAAAGACTGAACATAGGGGGAACGTCTATGATCATAGTGTCTTGTGAGACTGTGATACTAGGGCAAGCGAACAGAGTCAATGGGAGGTCCTTGATGAGACCTACAGTTTCAACTTTATTTCCATCAAGTTGCATAACTCCATTCTTTAAAGGTTTGTAGCTAAGTCCTAAGGCTTCAGCTATTTGCTTGGGCATGACTATAGTGCTAGCACCAGAGTTGATCATGATATTATGTAATAATTTCTCCCCTATAATGAGAGTTAAGAAGAATATTTTAGGCTTTGGCTTATCTCTTACCTCGGTAGGGGCTTCTGTTGTGCTATTTGTGAGAACTTTGGGAGGCGGTGACTGATCAAAAGCCTTCCCCTTGAGCGATTGATCTTTTGGTTCAATGATTGGATCCTCCTGGAGAGCCTTTTGTAGCAATGTCTTTTTCTCTGGAATGGCTAAGATATCCCATAGGGATACATTAGTTGATGATTTTTTTAATTGTTCCACCACATTGAACGGTGGTAGATTTGGAGGCTTCTTCTCCTTAGCTCATGTTATAACAATTTCCCTTTGTAGTGGACATTGTGGCACAACTGTGGAGGTACTGGGCGTCTGGTCAAAAGCACTTTTGGGTTATGGATTGAATAGTTGTGGGGTGACTGGTTCGCCTGTGAATCTCATCTTTGAGCGAGTGTTGTAATCAGATTGTACTTGCAATTCTTTAGACATGGATGCATCATTGGCGAGAACTGCCTCTTCCTCTTCCATCCATGAGAAGAGTGCGTGATCGGGAGCGATATCCATTTCTTTCTCTAGAGACATAGCTTGCATTTCAATGGTGAGCAATGCATTTTCTATTTGTGGAGAGGCATATACATAACTTCCATGGTCCAACGTTGTGCCTTGGCTACGTTGCTTCACCACCTTTTGTTGTAGATTGTTGCTTGGGCAGTTTTGGGGCATATGTGAATCACCTTAAGGGAAGCACCAGGGGTTGGTGTCATTGACTAAATTGTTTTGTGCCATACTTAGCTCTCTGCTCGAGCTTAGGTTGGCACTCTGCAACGAAGAAGGGACTGGTACTATTTAAATATTTTTTTGTGCCTACAGACTTGTGCGAGCGCCTCCTTGGAATTGGTTCTATTGGTAAGAGGACCTTCCACCTTGATAATTTTGATAGGTTAGATTCGAAGGCGCGACCTAGTTGCGCTTGATAATAGTTTTTCTCATTGGCCATAGCCCGTAACATCTCCTTGAAGTCACTTATATCATCCTTTGAGGAACCGAATGTGGAGGAAAAGTTCTACGGTGCTCTCACGGATGTATACATGGATTGAGGAGTGATCGCATTGGTAGACAACATCGCTTGGGAGGGAACTGATAATTCAAGGAATATAGGCATGATGGGTTGAGGCAAAATTTTTTTGGCATCAATCAGATTGTTCTCTGCTTTAACTGCAACACTAAATTCATCTGGTAGAGTAGTTCTGCCAAAATACTGGATCATCATCGAAATATCGAGGTTGATAGATTTTAGGTAGAACATGAATGAGAGCTCGGTCGGCAGGTGAATAACAACCTAAATTCTTTGTCAAGTTATGTGGAACTGAGTTTTTAAATTAGTCATGGCTTCATAAGAGGCCCACTTTGTGATTTCCAACTGATGATACTGGGAAAGCCTGCCTCCGTCATTTGAGAATATTTCATAGAATGGATCTCCGAGTTGGTCTTAGGTGGAGATAATTTAGGTTGTAGCATTCGGTACTAATCTAATGTCTTACCTCTAAAAGAGGCTGGAAGAAACCTTAGTGCTACATTCTGGGTAGTGATTCAATGCACCAAACATACGTCCCCAACATCTTGTAGATGTTCAGACGACATTCTTGAAACATCTTTGGTGAACTTAGGTATAGCTTTTAGAGTGGTGACTGAGATAGGGGCCCAAATGGAAGGTGTAACTGGTGCAACAAGAGGACATCTAGAATCCCATGCCACATAAATTCTATTAGCAGTGGACAACATGGCTAGCAATAGGGGCAGATGAAGCAGAACATTCACTAGTTGGGTTAAGGCCTGCATTGTTCCTAATGGTGGTACTAGCAAACCAGGATTATTCGTTGTTTGGGACCTAGTAACAAGTTGATGGCTCATACACTCTCTTTGTATTGAGATTCATTTAAGAAAGTCCCATCGGGCGTGCGAAAAAAAAGGAACTATTGATGCCAAAAACTTGCAAGGTAACAACCTTTATAGGAAACTCAGTTAATGGGGGGACCAATTACGCTAAATTGAGTAACCTCCATATTTTTAAAGAAGCTGACTTCTTCTATAACTAGGGTTTTGAATGGGAAAAGGAAGAAAATATATAAAATGAAAATCTAAGGCAATGCACCAAGATGTAGATAAAGGCACGATAAATCTATCCTTTGGGATTAGATTCAAGGGCTTGATCAACAATCTACTACGTTCCAGAATCACAAAAATTAAAGATAAAGATCTGAGCAATTCATCTAATGACATAAAATGATAATCACATACATTCACTGAATAGAGGAGTCGAAGACATGATCTAAATCAACAATTTGTATTTAAAACCACAGAAGTTCTTCCAAATGAACAATCCAGACAATAATGGCATAGTATTAATGTCTTATCAAATAACATAAGAAAAACATAAAGGTTGAACAATGGCACAGTCTAAAAGTTTCATATAATAATCTAAAACAATACTAAAGGCCTGGTGTCTCTCTCTAATTTTTTTGCATCCTCCGAACTCGTTTTCTCAAGTGAGAAGCAATATTTATAGCCAACAATCCACTGCCTAGCGAGCTTGTAACAAAAAATATTTTTTTATCTCGAGCAATGATTACCCTCAGCAGTTGTAACATAAAATATTCGGGCCATGGCATGAAGTCACCTCCCAGCTAGATGCATCCCCTGCAAATGATGGAAGTGGTCTAGAAGCATCCCTTGCAGACAAGTGTCACTTCTGAGTGGAGGCAATTAGAACACGCGATAGCGTGTTACATACCGTTGCTCGGTCCATCCTCCCCTTTGATATAAACTCTTGCTGAAGGGACGTGTGGCGGAAGTTCGTAGCCCATGGTTTGTTCTCCCTTCCCTTCAATGAAAGCTTGCACTGGGAAGACACGTGGCAATAATGTTTACTATCGGCATTGACTGTGGGGTCTGCTAAAATTTTATGCGAATGGGAGCTGCATGGCATGCGAGCAGGGGCTGATGAGAAAGTGAAGGGAAGCAGCAATAAATAGCCCACAGTTTAGACACATGGAATCATGGTGGGAGCTAGTAGAAGAATGAAGGAAGCCTTTGCTACGAGGAGCATTGGGCAGACATGTGGAAGCAACCAATATAGTATAGCAAAAAGAAGGCAGATGAAAAGATGAAGGAAATATTTTGAACATATGAGGGTCAGGCTGGGACCTAGCAAATCACAAAAACACCTGAAGGGAGCTCGAAGAATTTTACATTCACAGTATGAATGTCTTAAACAATTTTTTTTATTTAAATAATATGCATGCAATGAAAGACACCTTCAAAATTTATAACAAGTCTTATGCAGAGTAAAGATTGTGTTTCAATTTCTTAATATGATCCAAATATACATGCACAATATGATTGTAGGTTAGAAAACATAATAGGAGGTGAGTACATGATTTACAAAAGCTCCAACCCACACAATGTTGTAAAACCATCTACACACTGAAGAGAAATGAAAACCCTTGGAAACCTGTCAACAAAAACCCATATGCACAACGAATTGCTATTCAATTATTCATAGTCCCTAGGTAGAATGGAAGAATAGCATATATTTATAGCAGATATACATACCTACTAGCTAGTTGCCCATGCTTGTCACATGCATTTTGGTAGGGAGAATGGTCGCTCTGCTTTGGCCTCTGAACCCATACAACTCCCTTCTAAGCTCAAAAAGAACCTTCAAAATGAGACTATCAAAAAGGGCAACATTTTGGGCTTTTTTTCCATTCCAAATTATGATTTTGAAAACTCATCGACACAAAACCCACATTGCGTTTTCCAACCTAGTTATATATTCTGCATGGTTTTTGGTTTCTCTAAATGTTATTCATTTATTTAGTGAAAACATTAAAATGGAAAAAATAGTAAACCCTCAACACAAAGGCACATAAACAACTCTGCATTTCAAATGAAAACCACTTTTCACAAGGAAAACCCTTGAAAACCTATCAATGAAAACCCATCTTCGCAACGAATAGCCATTCAATTCTTTACAGTTCCTAGGTAGAATGGAAAAATGGCATATATTTTTGGCAAATATACATACCTGCTATCTAGCTGCCTACGCTTATTAAGTGAATTTTTTTAGGGAGAGTGGTTGCTCTACTTCATCCTTCAAACACTTGCAACTCCCTTCCGCGCTCCCTGGCAACCTCCAAAATGTGAATGTCGAAAATGGCAAAATTTTGTGCCTTTTTTCCATTCCAAATTTTAATTTTGAAAACCCGTCGGTCCTACCACATTTTTTTGGTGATGAGACAGGTGACATTACTCCAAATGGCACATGCCAAAACATTCATCAACTTGGTCTGTCAAGTCTTTCTATCAGTGTGTTTTGTCGGGAGAGTGGCATGGGGGATGGGGTGTTATGTTATAATGTCTATACACAGGCGTGTTTTGTTGGGAGATTAGCTTCTCCCATTATTAAATACAAATATATTAAATGAATGAAATTGTAACATAATATTTTTTAATTTTTAAAACTATTCATATTTTTCTTACATATAAATATTTTTTAGATTATTATTTTTATATTTGAAAACTTTTATAAAAATATCTATTGATTAAATATAATGCATAATATTAAGAATAAATCTCATTCATTGTTTATATTTTTCTTTCGATACTTTGGATCACACTAAGTGATCCATCATCAAGAAGAGGATAATGAATGAAAAGATTGTAGTCATAAACTTAAAAACTTAAAATTCTTGGTTGACCTGCCTAGTTATGATTTGAATTGCTGGCTAGAAGGCCTATTTTTTTTTATGTTGTGTATGGGATCAGGGCCTTAACCCTTCTCTTTTAATGAAAAAAAGAAGCACAGAGAAGGGAGGAGAACTAAATAATGAGGAACATGAGACAAAAAGAGGGGATAAATATAGATGAGAAAAATAACAAGAATTTTTTTTAGAATTTACATAATATTAAATAACGAAATGAATAATTACGAGAAATACTATAAAATTATCCAAACATGTATGTGAAAGATATAAGAATGTGTTAGAATGTAAAATGATGAAATTATATATTACAATTAATAAAATGTATCAAAGAGGATAAATATGAGTGACAAAAATAAAAAAGTGAAAAAATTCTATAAAAAACAATAAAAGTAATGAACATAAAAGAGGTAAAATAAATGCATTTATATGTAAGTAATCATATAAATCAATATGAGTGTGAATATGTAGGTTTATATGAAAATGTATAATAATACTCATAAATGTATAATAATACTCATGTATGTATAACAATGTTTATAAAAATGTAAATTAATATAAAATGTAGAAATATATGAAAATGGAAAAGAAACAAAATATGTGAATACATAAATATCACCATTAGATTATAGATGATCTAATAGTATGATAAATATAAAAAAAATTATAAGAGAAGAAAATGATAACTAAATAGATAATAATAGTATGATAAATATAAAAAAATCTATAAGAGAAGAAAATGACAACTAAATAAGAGAACAAAGGAATAGATATATGGTGCAAAAATATGAGTGAAATTATACAAATATTTTTGATTTTGGAAAATATACACAAAACTAAAATAATGCATATGAAAATAAATATAAATATGAATGATATAAGGAAGTGTGAACATGATAATAAGTATAGGTGTCTATAAATATATTAAAAATGCATGAAGGTAAATATATAGAAGTACATAACCTATTCTAGAATCATATGGAATAATTAAGAACAAATACATACATACATGTATGAAAATGAAAATAAGAGAAAAATATATATATACCATCACAAAGATGAAAGAAGGAAAAAAGTATTGAAATCAAAGAATCACCAAGGAGATAATATATAATTAAATATGAAGGAAAGTGACAATATAAGTAGTTAGAGATGAATAAGAAAATATAAGGGAAAAATGGGAGAAAATAAGAATAAATGAGCACAAGAGTAACCATGAGAAATTATAAGTAAAAGCATAAGTAAGAGGAGGTTAAAATTAGAAGAAAAGTTGTATTAAGATTTATAGAGAAGGATGGAGAAACAATGGAAAAAACATAGATGAATCTATTAAAAGAAAGGGGTGAGAGAAAAAGTGAATGCTCTTGGAAAATTAATATGTGAAGCAAGAAACAATAAGCATACACATGCAAATGGAAATAGAGATAAATGAGTAATAGTGGGTATATGCACGTGAAAAAGTAATGCATGAATGTGTATTGGAACAAATGGAAAAAATAATGAATACGAGGATAAATAAATGTAAAATAAAAATAAAAAGGATAATATGCTTAAGGAATAAAAACACAAAGGATGAAAATGTGAATAAAAACATGAGAGATGAGAGAATTGAATGAAAATATGTATATGCATATAACTTTGTCTGTGTGTGAATAAACATGTATGAAAAAATTAAAAAAATTAAAATGGGGAATTAAATGAATACAAAAGGAAGAAAATAAGTGAATACACAAATATCATCAATAAATAATAAATTATGATATATAAGAAAGCATATAAGAGATGAAATGGCTATGTAATAAATAAGAATGGAAAAGAAAGCAATAGGTGAGAATCTATGCATATGCATCTAAACATAAATGCATGAGTATGTGAACAAAATTATAAAATAAAGGAGAATGTGAGGAGAAGTGATACTGAGGAATGAAAATGAATTGGTGAACACAAGGAAATAGGGTTCCACCTTTTAGGAGATGGAACTAAAGGGGATAAGGTCCTATTTCACTCCTAGTTCATTAAAGGAAACCAAGATCTCTCAACCAATTGACTTGATTAAGGAATGGACTAGGGTTAGGATGGTTTCGTTAGGAATGAACTAAGGAGGAATGCAAATGCTTAGAAAGAAGGAAATGAAAGAAATATGCAAGTGTAGCTATGAAACCTAGAAAATTAAGAATATGAAATGGGATTGATAAAAGAGAGTGAAATAGAAAGATAACTAGAAGAATGATGTAATCAAAACAAGGTCTGAAACCATAAAATTCTACATTTTGATGTGTATTGGGACTCATATGCCAGACTGGGTGATTTAGTCCCAATTTAGGGTTTTTGGACAACATCTCGAATCTTTCAGTGACTAATCTGGATCTACAAAAGACTGGGAAAAATAGTGTACTGTGACTCATATTCCCATACTGTTGCAAAGTGTCTGATTTTGTCACAAAGTGTCCTAGGAGCAGAATTCTGAAGCAAAACTTTGTGAGCCTCTGAAGATGAATCAAATAAACACTTTCCCATTGATTTCATGTAAATAACTTGGATATCTTTCTCTAGATCTGAGTTTTTATGAACCTTGACAACTTCTTATGACAACTTCAACAACTTTTGAAACTTTGTCATTTTGGTAGTTTTGAAGGCTTGAAATCCACTTTTTCTTCAACCTATCACTTGCAATCACACATCAAAGTAGAGAAAGATGTTTTTTTGTTAGGGAATGGGGGTCTGCCTGGGTAAAACCTCTTTTGGTAATCAAACTATGAACCAAGATTCCCAACCCACACAAACACAAGAAATAAACAACCTATTAGCTCAAATGCAAGTTAGTATCATGATTCCCCAAGAAATCCATTTAAATTGCAATGAAAAGGAAATGAAATGAAGAACATAAACAAACAAAAGCCAAAGATATTAAATCCTATTCAAATGCAATACAAACTCTTGATCTCTTTGGGGGAGTTGGTGCTAATTTGATGTGGAAATTGGCCCTTTCCCAACTCCTATGCAAGCTTTGTTTATTGATGATGAAGAGTGATCCACTTTGTTGATGATTGAAGTGTGATCCAAGATAAAATCTACAAAACCTAGCTATAAAACTCAATGGGATGGATGAAGATTGCTATGAAATTGAGTATAGTAAGTTTACTCAAGTTGTGGATGCTAAAATGAGGAATGAAGTCTCTTATTTATAGAATGACAAGTTGGAGAAATGCCCAAAATGAAGCAATGTGGGACTAAAATTCAACCAATGACCAAATGTCACTTGTCAACAGATGAATGGATGGAGGATGTGCACATTTTGATGAATGTGCCCATAAATGCAATTAGGTGATATTTGGAATTAGTGAAATGACATGTAAGAGGGAAAAAGAATGTCTTAAATGCCACTTGGCTTAAGGAAAAAAGACTTATTAGGTGAAGTTAATGTCTTGTTGGAAGGACAAATTCCACTTGGATTTGAATTCAAATTTGAGAGAATATTCCTCTATTATGCCATGTTGAGAGAAAACAGAGATTTAATAAATGAATTAAATCTATTTTCATGTGCCAGTGGCAAAAGCTAGAGGATGGGACATGAATTAGGATTAAATTAATCAAGGGTTGATACAAAGAGTTGATTAACTTGCTAACATACTGACCTAGACTTGAGACTTTGACGTTTTGAGTTTTCACTTTTCAACTGCTAGACTTGTTTCTGATTGTTTCACCAAAGGTTGGGGATGATGATTGATTTATTGTGAGTGTTGTTTATTGTGGGTGAAAGCGAGATGAGACAGATGGATTTTTTGGGTTTTTGAATGTTTTTGATCTTTTTGAAATGTTTTGAAGCTTTTTTTTTTTTTAAAGATTTTACAAATGTTTTGCTTTTGAATTTTCCAATGTTTTGGGGTTTTCTAAGATTTTGACCAAAAGACTAACCTAAAGATCTACCCTAGGGGTCTCAGGGGCTGATCAACAGATTAGCCTTGCCTACATTATACACATAGAGACCACGTAGTTCAACTGAGACAAACTCGATTATTGATGATATATGAACAAATGGATTATCAATTTATTATGACAGACTCCTAGAGGACTGACCTAAGTGTCTTGGGGGATGACCAAAGATCAACCTTTCCTACATTTAGAGATCCATAGTTCGAGAAGACGACTTTGTTTTTGACTCTTTGATTGATTTTTTGACCTATTTTTTGGATTTTGATATGTTTTGAATGTTTTTGGATTTTCTAATTTTCTGACGTCAAGAATATACATGAATATGATCCAATGATAACATGCCCCCAGTGTGGTGCAATAGACTACTCCGATAAAGGCAGGACAAATTGACCTTGGGAATGGGCCGAGTAGTACTAGAAGGGATAATGACACAAACACAAGACCAAGCTATGATGCAGATGTCGAATAGATGGGTGATGGATGGAGATATGGAATGCGATGGATGATGGAAGTGTAATGGATGGATGGTGCCGAACAAGCTATGAAGATCTTGGTGGATGGAAAGTGCTTATTTATGCAAGGCACCTGTTTTCCAGGTTTTCACCAAGGTACTTGCCCAAAGTGCCACCGAAGTGGTTTTCACTAGAGGACGATTTTTCTCTTTACTGTTTTTGATCCCTTTTATGATTTTTTTGGATTTTTTGCTTTTTTGAATTTTTTGTTGTCATCAAGATGCTTGTTTTCTAGGTTTTCATTAGGGTGACCATGTTTTCAGGACATTTTAATGATTTTTTTGGATTTTTTGGTTCTATGCCCTGAAAAATTAGGCATAAAACTTTCTGAGATGGGATTTGTTCATGGGATCCTGTAGAGGTTCCCCTTCGGGTGTTGATAACTGATATGCCCTATGCCCTTGATTTATAGCTCGATGTGATGACAAATGGTCCTAACCAGTTGGGATCAAATTTTCCTTTGTCGCTTGGATTTGGGACGTTCTTTTGATTCTCCTTTAGGATAAGTTCTCTGACTTGGAAAGTACTGCTTTTGATCTTCTTGTTGTAGCTCCACTTGAGTCTATTTTGATAGAATTGCAAATGATTTAAAGCATCTATATGCCGCTCATCTAGTAGCTCCAACTCATTCAGTCGTGATACTTAGTATTCTTCATCCGTTATGAGGTTTTGCAATGATATTCTTAGTGACAGGAGCTCGATCTCAATGGGTAATATTACCTCTGATCTATAGACCAGAGAGAAGGGGGTGGCACCTGTTGGTGTGCGGATGCTGGTTCGATAGGCCCGAAAGGCGGGATTTAGTTGTAGATTCTAGTCACAACCTTTTTCATTGACTATCTTTTTGAGGATTTTTAGAATGGTTTTATTGGTAGCTTCTGCTTGGCCATTTCCTTGGGGATAATACAGAGTGGAAAAATGATGTTGGATTTTGAATTTTTCACATAGGTCACAAACATCCTGATTCTTGAAAGCTGTCCCATTATTTGAGATAATAGCTTGGGGAACACTGTATCGACATATTTAGTAGTTCAAGATGAACTTTGATATATGCTTTCTAGTGATGTATGTCATGGGAATGGCTTCCACCCATTTGGTGAAGTACTCAATGGTGGTTATGATGAACTTGTGGCCATTAGATGAGGTGGGGGATATCTTTCCAATGAGATCAAATCCCTATTGCGAAAAGGGCCATGGTGTGACAATAGGATAAAGTTCTTGAGCTAGAGCATGGATGAGGTCACCATGCTGCTAACATTGTAGGAACCTTTTGACGTAGTCATGTGCTTCTCTTTCCATTGTAGGCCAATAATACCCCATCCTCAACAATTTCTTGGCCAGGGTCATTCCACTCGAGTGTGAACCACAAATACTGTTATGCACTTCAGTTAAAGCGGTCAATGCCTCCTCAACATTTACACAATGTAATAGGGTTCCTTCTATGCTCCTACGGTACAAGGTATTTCCTAAGATGACAAACTGGGATGCTTTCTTGAAAAAAGTTCTTTTCAGGATTGAGGGTAAGCCAACAAGTAGGACACCTATTCATAGGTAGGTATAAATGTCATGGTACCAGGGATCACCGGGACCAACAATTTCACAGAATTTTTTTTCAAAGAATTCATGTTTTGGGACATTGTGAGGGATGTCCAGTAGGGATCTAATTGTTGCCATTGCATCTGCTCCTCTGTTGTTTGCTCTGGGAATCTGCTCAAATGTGATATCAATGAATGATTCTTTGAGGCTCTCTACCAACATTTTGTACAGAGTCAACTTATCATTCTTTGTTTGGTACTCATCATTCACTTGATTTACTATTAGCTGGGAGTCTCCATATAATTTGAGGGCCATGATGTGCCATTGCACTGTTATTCTGAGACCTATGGTTAAAGCCTCGTATTTTGCAATGTTGTTGGTGCAGGGGAATGCCAATTTGTAGGATCTAGGTATACAATCCCCCTGTGGGGTGAAGAAGAAAACACCGGATCTTGATCCATATTGTGTGTATGAGCATCAAAGTAGAGTTTCTAGTGGTCGGCTATGCTGAGATTGAAGATGGATTCATCTGAAAACTCTGATATGAGTGGATTCTCTGAATACATTGGTGCTTCCGTAAGCTAATTTGTGATGACTTGGTCTTTGATTGCTTTCCGCTCCACATATTCAATGTCATACTTTGATAGTATCATGACCCACTTAGCCATCCTTCTCATGAGAATTTATTTTGATAGTAGGTACTGTGTGTATGAAAATATGCTTATCATAATGAATTCAAAACACAATCAATAAAACTTTATATGAAAAAAGCTTAAAGAAAAATAAACAAACTCTCTATGGCAGCTTCTTCGAAGTAGTTTTATTGCTCTCTATCTCCAGCGTTTCATTGATTCGAGTTGCTCTCAAATTTTATATGCCAAGCTCAACGAAATGGACTACTATAGAATGAGATTTAAATTAAAATGCATACTATACTAAGATGCAATATTATTGCTAAGATATAATAAGATTATTGCTAAAGATGCAAATGCATAAGTGTAGTTTCTTGTCTATGTCTGCGTATATCTTTGAGTGTACGTGTGTAACCAATGCTTGGATTTGCACATGTATTTATAGAGTTTTTCAAAGATTTTGATTGGCTGATTTGATCAACGGCTGTGATAATTCTTGACAGATCGAACGGTCAAAAATGGATGAGGCGGGAGAGAAAAATAGAAGAAAACAAATAAGGTAGGATTTTTCTATTTTCGTGGAAGAGATAAGATGAGATGATTAACAAAATCATCTTTTTTAGAAGATAATGGAAATATATTGAGAAGATAAATAATGAATTATCAAATTCAACTATTTATTTATGGGTGCATGTAGATTTTTCTTAATTAAATAAATATTTAATTAAGATTTTGAGGAAATCAGAAGATTTCATAATTAAATGAAATATCTAATTATGATTAGAAGATCTTTAATTAAATAAAAATATTTAATTAAATTTGAAGAAATGATATGTGTTATGAAATTAATTAAATAAAATATTTAATTAAATAGAAGAAAAGAAATATTTAAATTTAATTAAAAAGATTTAATTAAATTCAAAAGATGATAATTAATTTAAATAAATAAAATGTATTTATTTAATTAATCAAGTAGACATGTGAAATAATTAAATAAACTAAATTTATTCAATTATGGTGGGAGAATAAATGAATGAACAATATAATTAAATTAATTAAATTTAATTACATGTAAAAGACTTTAGAGAAATTAATTAAATAATAAATATTTAATTAAATGTTAGGATTACTTAGACGTGACCAATTTTATGCACATACATTTTGCCCCTCTTTGAAGTGATGTGTGAAACACATTGCTTCGAAGAAAATATTTTTTTTTGCCCCTGATATGTTTTTGATGTTGATGCTAATGATGCCCCCTCGGGAGGTAAATCATGGTAAATTGGATGATGAAAGCTTGATGGTGATTTAGTGATTTAGCTTCTGATGTTTGGTGTAAAAGATGCCTCTAGTGAAAAATATAAAGTGAAAAGAAAATAAAATGCCACGAAAAGCCCACCTTAATTGACCCATATAAGGTAAAAGGGGTGTTCAAGTGGAAGTCATTTTCACTCTTTTGCTATAGTGATTTTTATGCTCTGACGATGACTTAGCGAGATGCCGATTCCATTTCACATGCATAGATTGGAGTGGGCCCCCGATTCTAGAGACCAGCCACGTATGGACCACCAGTGAGTCGATTCAACCCTTTATGATTCAATTTTTTTTTATTTTTATCAAATTTTCAAGCTTTTTCGCACAGATTTAGGTTTAAAAATTTTGTTTTAGCGCATTCAAGAAAATTTCTAGAGCACATCTAAAATGTTCTTTAG
This sequence comes from Sequoia sempervirens, assembly GCA_007258455.2. Taxonomy (NCBI): domain Eukaryota; kingdom Viridiplantae; phylum Streptophyta; class Pinopsida; order Cupressales; family Cupressaceae; genus Sequoia; species Sequoia sempervirens. The sequence continues at coordinate 163,814,483 of VDFB02026320.1, read as the reverse complement.
CGCGTATAGGTGCAGGGTAAATTTTAGATTTTGTAGCACATACGAAGTGTAGATTAGCGCTTATAGGAGGGAAGCCTGGTTAGAAAACGTTAGTGCATCTAGGGCACAGAGTCGCGCATTTATGGATTGGCCACAACAGAGGTGTATTAGCGCATCTAGGGTATGAAGTAGCACATCCGTGGGGTATCTTAGCGACTATAGGGTTTTAGCACTTATAGGGAAAACTTTAACGCTTTTAGGGTGCAAAAACGCGCATTCGAAGTTTTAGCGCTTTCGAGATAAACTGTAGCACTTATGAGTTTCAGCGCATCGGAGGCGCAGATTAGCACATCCGAAATTTTTTTGGCAGAATGCCATTGTGATGAAAAATGATAGTCTACATTGCTTCCTTGGTCAACAGATAGAGAAATTAGTTTGCCATCATGCTGATATGCATAGAAATGATAGAAAATCTGATGATTAACTGATAACTTTGCTTCCCCGAATAGGAAACAAAGAGTAGATAACTGATAACTTTGTTTCCCAAAAATGAAAAACAACGAGAAGATTGATTGATTGTTTGATAACTTTGCTTCATATGAAAAAAATAAAGAGTAAATGTTTGATAAATTTGCTTTCGATGATAGAAACCAAATAGTAAATGATGGTTTTTCAAACATATTTGCATTCATTCTTGAAGTACAAATGGAAAAAATGATTTGATCATTTGATAAATTTGCTTTCCTGAAAAAGAAAACAAATAGTAAGAGGATGATAGAGTAGCTTGATTTGATATTCAGATAGATTGATTTAGCATGGAGTGCATGATATGATTGATTGCATGATATGAGTCACTGATATGATGTGTTGATATGATTCACTGATTAATTTGATATGGGTCACTGATATAGTTCACTTGGTAGATAGAGCACATGACATGAGTTAGTGGTATGAGTCTTATTAATTGTCCTTGTGATGACCAAAAAAAAGGAGGTTTTTGACAACCTCCAGATTAGAGAGTGTTTCCTAATATGTTGGGATTGGCTAGGCAAGTTGACTCCAACAGAGGTATAGTGGATAGGTGCATGTGGGCTGGGATTTTTTTGACTATCCTGTGAGGGATTTGAGTCAATGCTGCTGACTGCATGGCAGAGAGGTGGCACTCCGATCATGCTGACTAGAGATGACTGTGATGTGTAGATTCTAGGGATGTGGTAGGGGATGACTATGGTCTACGGTGATATGGCAATAGGGGTATTGGGTGCCATGGGTGGATTTTAGCTTTAGTTGCTGTGTTGGGTGCATTCATTGGAGGCTTCCTTGGACTGGACCATTGATCGAAGGGATTTTCAGTTGGTTGGGGTAGGATGCTAGAGTGGATGGTGAATTAGCCGCGGAGGTATGCCTGGGGGAGCTGCATTTTGGCTCATTTTTATCATGATCTGCACCAGGTGGTATATTGAGGATCGATGAGTTTGGCCAGTGGTTTGATGCTGCTCCAAATCTGGGCATGGGAGCATATTGCGATTACAATGCCAGAGTGTGCCAGGGCTAGGCCACTAGGCCGGCCATATGTATATGCGTATTCAGGTGCATTTGTCTAGCCCACACTGGTCAAGTTGGAGTACTGGCGATGCGTGCTAGATGATGTGGATTCAGTTATATGGAGGCCATACACAAATTGTGACCCCTAGGACATAGATCATTTGGAGATGCCATTCATCTGTATACCCTGATACCTGATAGGACGGACCCCGTATATTATTGAGAGATTTTTGGCCTTGTGGGTTCAGAGGTAGTATGGATATATGCAGGGGATGCCACAGGGCGTTGCTCACTATGGGCAGTGCAAGGATGATCCTGGATGGGGACGCTATATTACATATCAGGTGGTTTATACAGATTATTCCAGCTTATAGCCTAAGGTATGGGCATATAGGCCAGATGTGACAGATGCAGGGATGTCAGATGAGTACTTAGTGTACTTCCACACACATCGATTCCTACGATTTACATTTCCAAATGAGCCAAGGCCCATTGCAATAGTACGACAGCCAGGGGTGGAGAGACAGGAGGAGGTGATGGGCTGAGAGTAGGCGGTGGGTGTAGGAGAGGAGGAGGAGAGTGGAGATGATGAGAAGGGGGATAGAGATGAGGATAGCTCAGATAATGAGATGATGGGGGAGATGATGGAGGGGAGGAGGGGAGGGCAGTGAGGCAGAGGTTCGATAGTCTCGCCAGTGCTCAGATTGTACAGCGGCCCAAATCTGGTGGCAGACCACAGACCGTTATCAGGGTTTCCTCCTCTTCACAGCAGGCATAGATAGATATTCTGCAGGTTCAGGTGCAGATTGTTCAGGGTTAGCTAGGTCAGGCACAGAGTTTGATAGTACAGTTATAGTCACAGCTAACACAGGGGCAGGCTCAGGCTCCAACATTGACATAGGTATCCCAGCCTACCCCAAACCCACAGATAGCTCGGTTGATCACAGAGAGGGATGCTTTGAGACGAAGGGCAATGGAGGCCAAGGGTGTTGCTTAGAGGCTTATGGGCATTGTAGAGAGTGCATCCTTGCGAGATGCGATTGCAGAGGGCATGGAGATGGTGAGGGAGGTAGAGTACTACTGTGTTAGATATGAGGAGTTGTGTCCTCCTGAATGCAGGGAGCCATTCCCATGATCTCGCAGTAGGACTAGGAGCAGGTTGCAGACAGCCACATAGAGCATGGGGGTTACCGGGCCTCGACGGGATCCAGACACAGGTACTAGTGGCCACCTCCTTCCAGACAAGCTCCATCAGGGGCATCAACTAGTTAGTTTATGATGTATATCATTTTTGGAGCATATATATGTGATTTTTGATCATATCCCATGTATCTCTCTTTGGAATTTTCAGTTTCCTGGGAGATTGGACATTTGTATTATTTCTGATGAGCGATGATATGCATTGATGATGATTTTTAATGATGTGATGTGCATTTATGGGTTGATTATGTGACATGCATTTATTTCTATATGTTATGGATTTTGGTATGAATTTGAATGATTTGATGACTAACATGATATGCAGGATGATTTGATATGATGTGTTTATGATGATGATGAAAAATGATTGATGATGCGTACTAATGATGTCATGCAGGTGGATGACCTATGATGTGATTATGAAAACATGTCATGGGATATTTGATATATTTTATGAAAAATGTTGTTTGGAAAATGATATGAAAATGTATGTATGGAATGTTTATTTTTTGGATTTTCAAATGCAAGTAAATAATGATAATATGATGGAAAATGAATGTTGTGTTTATGATATGCATCATGAATTTGTAATATGAATTGATATGAAAAAATGATAGGATGATTAAAGGTATGATATGAATGTAATGTGAAAAATGAAAAATGATATGAATAACGATATGAAGTGAAGTGATTAATAATAATGAGATGTATGATATGATGATGAATGATATGTGATGAAATGTAATGATTTGTAATGATGACGAAAGGAAATGATAAAATGAAATGAAATGAAATGAAATGATAAATGAACGATAATGAGATAATAAATGAAATGATAATAAGATAATAAATGAAATGATAAGTGATAATGAAATGAACGATAATGAAATGGTAAATGAAATGACAATATGAAAATGAAAGTGATATAATAATGACATGATGAAAAATTTGAATGATAGGAAATGATAATGATAATGAAATGATAATATGAAAATGATATGAATGATATGAAATGATAAAGGATAATGAGATGATAAATGAAATGAAATGAAATGGGATGATAAATGAAATGACAATATGAAAATGAAAGTGATATAATAATGACATGATGAAAAATTTCAATGATAGGAAATGATAATGATAATGAAATGATAATATGAAAATGATATGAATGATATGAAATGATAGTGATAATGAAAATGAAATGAATGATATGAAATGATACAAGATCCTTAATGATATGCAAATTAATGGAAAATGATAGATGATAGGACCTAGATGAAATGATAATGAGGATGATATGATAATGAAGATGAAAGATGATGATGAAACAAATATTTGAATGTCCTCCACAAATAGTCCAAAGAGACATGGTAGCCGTTGATGTTCTTGTTAGCCCTTGCAAAAAATCTGATGCAAATCCAGTATGTAGATATATATACACTGATCTAAAATGAAATGCACCTAAATGAAATGAACCATTTGTTGAGCCTTTTGTTAGCTTTCTTGAATCATCATAGAGCGTTAAAAATGTTGGAAGTATGTACAAACATCAGAGGGTTAATTAGCACCAATGATGACTTGAGTACAACTTTTATGATTTTTGATATAGCAAGTAAACACAAGCATCGAGGTATAATTGAACCGAGATGACCTGAGCATTTCTTGCGTAAACAAACAAAGGTTAACCACTTTTTGATGCAAATGTGGAACTTTCCTCAATGATATTTCTTTGTAAATCATGTTTCGTGACATATTTGCACTAGATGAATAGCTAATCTCAAGACAATAGATAGAAAAATCATTCTCTTTCCTCGCCACTCTAGTTTAGTACATCCTCGAGTGCGCTCCAGAGAGATGATATCAAAAAGAAAACAACCATTGTGCAAAATGAAGTACTATTATTCCAAACATTATTCAGATTATAGATCATCCAGATATGAGTCATGATATGGTACTTAGCTGAAAACTGTTGTGTTATGGATCAATTATTGGATAGCTGTTCATAAGATTTGATTGTTTGTTCGGAAGATTGGATTTGATGTCATTGTCTAGCTATTTCGGTAAAACCTAAAAGTTGATTGCCCACAGTATGTCAACGTTTTCCCCCAGTATTGACACAACTTGCGAAATGGATATGCACAATGATCAAGCCATGGTAAGATGTTATCGTTCCAGGAAAATGATGAAAATATGATGCTAGTATGGCCCTAAGATGATGAAAAGATGCATGAAATGAAGGCTGAGAAGCCAAGTGCAGAACATGAACTAATAGATGGAGAGCTACAAATAGCGTCTGTTTGTCAACTTTTCACTATTTATTTTTATTGCATTTTTCTTGTCAATAGATTGCCTGTTGTCAGGTTTTCACCCTATGACAATCTTTTATTTTTTATTTTATTTTTATTTTTATTTTTATGTCACTACCGAGATTCCTATTTGATAGGTTTTCACCAAGGTAACCATTTCTTCAGGACTTTTTCTGTTGTTTTTGTATTTCTGCAGGACTTTTTATGCTATTTTTGATATTTTTTCAAGATTTTTTATGCTGTTTTTGATTTTTTTTAGGACTTTTTATGTTGTTTTTGATATATTTTTAGGACTTTTTATGGATGATAATAGTTGGCTTAAACATAATATTTCTTTAGGTGCATGTTGTTGATGGGTTCTTCAAATAGGTCCCCTTCTAGCATCAATAGCTTGTAGGCTCCTGAACCATATACTGCGATAACCACATAAGCACCTAGCCAATTTGGTTCAAACTTTCCTTTCTTTTCTCTGTCTTGCTGATTTCATGGATTTTCTTTCAAAAAAAAATCACCCACCTGAAAGGTATGTGGCTTTCTTTGTGATTATAACTGTGAGACATCATCTGTTGGTATGCTTTCAAATGATCTGCTGCTCTTTGTCTTGTTTCATCTAGGAGTTCTAGCTCTTGCAGCTGGAAAACTTTGTAGTCATCATCTATTGTGAGACCTTTCAGTGAGACTCTAAGTGAGGCAATCTCAACTTCTAGAGGAAGTATAGCCTCTACTCAATAGACAAGAGCAAATGGCGTTGCTCCTATTGGCGTGCAGACACTGGTTTTATAGGCCCATAAGGCATGATTGAGTTGAACATGCCAATCTTTCCCTGAATCATTCACAGTCTTCTTTAAAGAATTTAGTATAGTCTTATTTGAGGCCTCTGCTTGGCCATTCCCTTATGGATAGTAAGGTGTTGAATATCTGTGTTGAATATGAAATCTCTCACAAAGTTCATCAACATCCCGATTCTTGAAAGGTCATCCATTATCTGTAATAATGGAGTTGGGAATGCCATACCAAAAACTAATATAATTGAGTATGAACAATAATATTTGTTTGTTGGTAACTTTAGTAAGAGGTACTATCTCAATCCATTTGGTAAAATACATTGTGGCTGTGATGATGAACTTATGTACGTTCGATGAGGAAGGGTGAATCTTGCCCACTAGATCTAACCCCCATTGGGAGAATGGCCAGGTTGGCGTAAATGGTTGAAGTTCCTGTGCAGGAGCATGAATGAGATTCCCATGAATCTGGCATTTTGATCATGTTTTCATCAAAGTGAATGATTCCCTCTCCATTGTAGGCCAGTAGTAACCCATTCTAATCAATTTCTTGGATAATGTTAGTCCACTCGAATGAGTACCACAAATGCCACCATGAATTTCTTATAAAGCCTTATCAGATTCGTCACGTTCAGGATATCGAAGTAAAGTACCATCCAGACCACGGTGATAAAAGGTGTCGGCGATAAGAGTGTAGCGAGAGGATTGGCAGATAAAATTTCACTTTTGGTTATAGGATAAATCAAGTGGTAAGATGTCATCTTTTAGGTAGGCATAAATCTTTCCATACCAAGGTGAATCGGATCCCACCAAGTGGCAAATGATTTGGCTTTCAGGTGTGTCATAGTCAGGTACAAATGATTGTTCCCCAAGAAATTCATAGAGTGTTGATTTTCTGGGAGTTGTAAAAATGATGCAATTGTAGCCATGGCATCGGCCGCTTTGTTATCAAGCCTTGGAATTTGTGTAAATTTGATGTCCACAAAGTGCTTATTGAAGTCGTCAACCATATTTTTATATGGAAACAATTTGTCATCTTTAGTTTGATAATCATCATTGATCTAATTAATGACTAACTGTGAGTTTCCATTTACTTGTAATTCTGTAATCCTCCATTCCAATGCTATTTTGAGTCCAATGATTAATGTTTCATAATCGGCTATGTTGTTAGTTCATGGAAACATCAGCCTATATGATCTAGGAATGGTGTGTCCTTGGGGGGTGACGAAAAGTATGCCTGCCCCCGATCCATGTTGAGTGAAAGAACCATCAAAATATAGGGACCATGGTTGTTTGGATTCTGGAGTAAAGACACCAACATCTGGAAATTCAATGTGCAGGGGATGATCTACTTGCAGTGGTGCTTCGGCTAGTTTATCAGCGATAATTTGTCCTTTGATTGTCTTACGATCAACATAATGGATATTAAACTCACTCAGAATCATTACCCATTTTTCTAACCTTCCTGTCAATGATGCTTTTCTTAACATATACTTGAGTGGATCAATCTTTGAAACAAGATTAATTGTATGAGTTAACATGTAATGCCAAAATTTATGTGAAGCAAAGACTACCGCTAGACAATCCTTCTCGATGGTAGTGTAGTTGAGATCATGACTTGTTAGTGTTCTGCTGATGTAATAAATTGCCTGTTCTTTCCTTGTATGGTCTTCTTGTGCTAGAAATGCACCCAAGGGTGTCTCTATTGCGGCAATATATAAGATCAATGGTTTTTCTGGATTTGGTGGTACTAGAACTAGTGGAGTCATTAAGTACTGTTTGATTTGTTGAAAAGCTAATTCACACTTGTCATCCCACTTGAAAGGAACATTCTTATGCAGTAGATGTGTGAAAGGTAGACTTTTGTTAGCCAATTGTGCAATGAACCTTTGTATAGATTGAAGTCATCCTTGTAATGATCTCAATTGACTAATGTTCCTTGGGTGAGGCATTTCCATGATTTCCTGTACCTTGGCAGGATCTACCTCAATTCCTTTTCCTGATACTATGTATCCTAAGAGTTTTCTAGATGTGACCCCAAAAACACATTTCTTGGGATTGAGGCGAACTTTGAATTTTTTCAATCTTGCAAATATTTTGGACAATATTTGTAGATGTCCTCTGGTGTATGACTTTGCCAATATGTTGTCTACGTAATCTTCCATGAATGTATGCATCATGTCATGAAATATTGTAGTCATAGCTCCTTGGTATGTAGCCCCAACATTCTTTAGACCGAAAGGCATGACGTTCCAACAATAATTTCCCCATGGACATGTAAAAATTGTTTTCTCTTTGTCTTTAGGTGCAATCTTGATTTGGTTCTAACTAGAAAAACCATCCATTAATGAATACATGGTATGGCCAGCTGTCAGATCAACTATAGTGTCGATGTTTGTAAGTGGGAAGTCATCCTTAGGACATGCTTTATTAAGATCTCTAAAATATGTGCACACTCTGACACTTTTATTTGGCTTGGATATAGGAACAATGTTGGAGATCCATTATGCGTAGTTGATTTATCTTATGAAGCCCACATGAAGGAGTTTTCTCAGTTCTTCCTTAACCAATAATGCAACATTGGGGTGCATCTTTCTGAGTTTTTGTTTCACAGGTTTAACCCTTGGTTTGATAGACAAGTGATGCATGATAAGATCAGGATCAAGACCTGGCATATCCGCATAAGACCAAGAAAAGTTGACTTGATTTTCTCTTAGAAACTCTACAAACTATGGTACTTCTTGCTCTATCATTGATGCAGCTAATTGTAAAATCCTTGGTTTTTTGGGAGTTTCAAGATTGACGGCTTGTGTAGGCTCAATCAAGATAGACGATCACTCATGGTAGTGCTTCGGGAGAGTGTCTAGATTCCCATCATTTGGTGCCTTAAAAAGGTTTCCACCATCCGATACACTCTTTATTTTATCATTTTCTTGATCTAACACTGCCAGATTCTGGTTTTCACCATTAGATCTTTGTTTTTTATTTTTACTTTTGTAGCTAGGATAATTGACACTCTCCTGGTTAAAGACTCTATGCCGAAAATTGCTAGTGGAACAATCATTTGCATCATCCGCGGAAAGGAAGTTGATGATGGATTCATCTTTTGGAAACATAGGTATATCAATACGTTCAGATGAATCCCAATCAATGAGATCAAGATGTATCAAAGATAGCGAGTTATCGGGTTGTGTGAAATTGGCTATGGTTATGGTCATAACAGAGTTGACCATAGGATCTGAGGTATGAGGCGGATCAATGATGATACTGTTTTCATGATAATCTTGTTCATTTAAATCTGAATTAGTATCACTAGAATCATAGTCACCTTGTAGTTCAAATTCTCATGTTTGGGTCCCTGAACCTCGACCTTCGATTAGAGTTGGGGTATACTAGTGTATTATATCAACCTGTTTGTCCCTCCAGAACTCATCATTGTAAATAGTGTCCCATTCATATTCAGTAGAGTCTATGTCAGAGTGATTATCCATGTAATTCTGAATTGTTTCCAAACATGCGTCTCTTGAATATGAACCTTCTTGCAATGTGAAGATAGTACCATGCAGTTGTTTAGAAGTTCCTTCTTTTGAGTTAGTATCATAACCTAATCCGGTTTTCTCTTTCGCAGCAAGTCCTCTAAGGTGAATAGGCTCAACTACTCCTTTTCTTTTTTTGATAGGACCCTTATCATAGCCCATCTTCTACATGATTGAATACCCTTTTCCATATATATCTGTTGGTAATTTGACATTAAAAACTGCTTCATCTTCATCTTTATAGAGCTAGTTTAGAATTTCTCTATCTTCAGGATCTTCCATGGGGAATTTTTCTTTGATGAATCATCCATTAAACTTTGTGCTTGGCTTTGTTGGTGGTTGCATTGATGTTGATGCTGCTGATATTTGATTTTGTATAATAGAAGGTTGTCAATGTGATCGAGGTGATGTAGGAAAATTAGCCAAACAAAGAGAGTACTCTTTGAATTTCAATTTCTTGTCAAAACTATTGGTTAATTGACTGATTTGTGCATCAATCTTGAGAGAAGTACTAGCATGAGCTTCTCAATTGTTAGGAACCAAAGTATCTCAACTAGCAACTATCGGCTGGTATCGTGATTTCCTGCCCATCATAAGGAAACTTAAGACTTTGATGATAAGTGGATGGGACAACTTGCATTTCGTGGATCCAAGGATGACCCAACAAGATGTATGCAAGATCACGATCTAATACTTGACAAAAAGTATTTTTGATAACATGTCCCACTCTGATTGGTAGCATGATTAAACCCTTGGACGCTCTTTCCTCATCATCATAGGCTTTAATAGTAATCTTTCTTCTGGGATCAATGGAGTCCTCAAAAAATCCTATAGCCTGAACTAACTTCATGGTACATATGTTCAAACTAGCACCTCCATCTATTAGAACCCATCTGACACAAAACTTGTGGACCATGACTTCTAGGTATAATGATGAATTATGAGGATGAGCTATGGAAATGTCATCTTTTTCAAAAAATGAAAGGCATGTGGGTGGGGACAATTGTCTTACCATGGCTTGAAATTGGTCCACATCCAAATCAGTGGATACAGTGGTTTCAATGAGGGCCTTTTCGAGAATTTCCTTATGTGCTGGGGAAATCTTCAAGAGTTCTAAGATAGAAATTTGAGCAGGAGTTTTTCGAAGTTGATTGACTAAGTCATATTGATGTCGAGGTGGAGGTCCAGTGGATTTTGAAGAGGCACCCTTTAAGACAACTTTAGCTTGTGCCCTTGTTGTTGCATTGACCTCCCTATATTCCATTTTTTCTTTGAATTTTATAACATTGACCTGCTCATCATCAGTGTAGATATGATTGATTATCGGATCATCAACATGATTCACACTTTTTCCCGAAGACTCACTTTTTTGATAGTTGGGTAAAGGGTTGCAAAATTCCTGGTGGTCTTCATTTGATTGTTGATGTCCTTCTATTGTGATGGTGCCATTTTTGATTAATTCTTGAATGGTATTTTTCAAGGCTTGACGGTTATTTGTGTGATGACCTTTGCATCAATGATAGTCACAATAGTATGCCTCATTCCATGATGGAGGCTTCACACTAGGTTCATAGTTTCGTTGAGGTGGCAAGGTAATGACATTTTTAGCCATCAACTCTTTGAATGCAGATTCCAAAGATTGACCCAGTGGAGTGTAAGTTCTTCTACTAGAGAAGAATGAAAATCTTTGTGGATTCGTAGTTGAGGTATTCCCTAAGGAGTTGTTATTGTGATTGGTTCCTTGGAATCCTTGACTGTTGGCAATCCCTTGATTAGAAGTAGAATGTTGATTCACATTGTTTCTCAGAGGAGGAGGATTGTTTCCTTGATTTGTGACCGAGTTGATATTGTTATAATTGTTGTTGCGAGGAGCACTTGGAGTACTAAGGACAAATGGATTAGTCGAGACATGATTTGCATCAACAACACCATCATTCACCACATTCTTGTTGGGAGTCCAAAATTTAGACTTGTCCTGATTGTTATGATGATTGAATGAGCTAGGATTATCCTTGTCAAGTTTTATTAGTCCTCTTTTGACCAAAGCACTTTCAATGGTTATAGCATCTTCGATCAATTTCTCAAAAGAGGGAGGACAATGTAAATTCAAATGATAGCTCATTTATGAATTCAAGCTGTTAATGAAGGTGATCATCTTTTCCTTTTCAGGAACATGACATGGATATCTAGCGAACATTCTTCTCCATCTCTAAGGAAAAGTAATAAAAGGTTCACCAGGTTTTTGCGCAACTTTGCAAAGATCTATCATAGTGATTTGGTGTTGGATGTTGTAGGAATATTGTAATATAAAAAAATTGATTAATTCCTGAAATGTCTTGACAGGAGGTGTGATTTTTGATAGCCATTCCATAGAGTGAGCTCTAAGACTCGTAGGAAACAAATACATTAAGTAAGTGTCCTCATGAGTGAACTCTAAAGTCATGTTTCAGAAGTCTCTAACATGATCGATTGGATCTTCTTTCCCATTATAACGATCAAATTTTGGAATTTCGCAATGTTTGGGAAATGGAATCATGTTGAGACTTCGATCGAAAGGATAAGGACAAATGTCCTCAAGGGTATATTTCTTTGTTGTGGCTCCCCCTTGTAATTATTTAATTTGTCCTTGAAGTGCCTTGATTTGTTGAGTCAAAGCACTAAGATCATATAGGGGTGTTTCTTCAGGTTTGTTCTTCAAATCCTCGGTATCAAAGTCATGAGGCAATTTAGCTCCTTGGTCAGCTAGATAGAGGAAATATTTTTCTTTATCGTGTTGCAAGATATTTTCTATGGCTTTGTGAAATTTGGGATCTTGCTTAGCCTCTCTAAGACGTTCTTCATCTCGTTCCTCATCACTATCTATATGGGTTTTGTTCATGTCTCTGTAGTTGTGGAATGGATTTTCTTCTTTGTTATCCATGTCGTTGTTGAAAAGTGGATTGCGATTTATATTGGAAATAGGATTGCTGCTTTCACCTTCTTCTTGAGTGTTTTGGGTATGACCTTCTTGTTGGATTTCATCCTTCAATTTATTGTATTGAGATCTTGTAGAGATAGGCATATGATTTTGAAGAGTTCTTCTAAACTTAGATCACGGTTCTGATAAGTGCGATAATGAGGATATCTTGATCTAATAAGATGTGAATCCTATGATATGATCAAAGATGTTCCTAATTTTTGATTGTGGCTTCCAATGATGAAGGATGTCAGAATCTTGTTGGGGAAGATGAATCAATAATCAAATTTTTTTTTGAAGGGCGCACTCTTAATATTTGATCTTTGTTTTCGAAGAAAGGTTATAAAATCACTGAAGGATTTTACTGGGATGTGATGGATATTCAACAGAAGGCTGTGGTATATTATCAAACTCAAGATAATAAGCTCGAGAATCTAAAGGCTCTACAATGTACTCGTTAGTGAATCCCCGAACAAAGTCTTGGTATCTATGAAGAAATCCACTATAATGAAGTAAGACGTGTCGAATTTTTTACAAAAAAATTCTTCTTTGTAATGTTTTCTTGTACCCTAACTATTTCTTGGGTTTCTTGATCCTACTAGAAACTAATTTCTTGAAATTTTTTGTTGATTTCCACTCTTTAAGCATGGGAGAGATCGAAATGTCACTGGACCAAAGATGTCAGAAAGTCAGGTGCGTGAATGATTTTAGTTGTTTTTCATGTTCATTTTAGATGATCTTTTATCTAAGTTAATGTGATGGAAAACAAAGAAAACCCTTTGAATTAAATGGAATGTAACCAAACACATGTAAAGCAAGCACATCCTATGGTAAAGCCAGGACAATATCTGCTAGATTCCACGCGAGTTTCCCCAACTGCATATCGGTAGCGTGTGAATTCAAAAGTTTGGTTGCATGGGCTCCCCCTTACAGTGCACTCTCTTCTTAGGCCAACCAAGCTTCCAACCCCCATGAAACTCCCATGGCAGATTGATCACCTCTACTATAGATTGCGAAAGTGTGGATGCCTTCACACCGGTCGGTGCTGCGCTAGAAAATATAAGGTTTTTGGTTTACTAAACAATGGTGTTTAATTTGAGACCCTCATTCGAGTGGCCATACATGGGGCAAGAGATTAATCACCAATTAGGTGGCACTCCAGCTTGAAGAGGTTAAGCTCAACAGGGTTTATGGGAGTATTACTCTATTCATATGACACATCCGCACTCGTAATCTTAGGTTTTCCCTTAAGATTCACATTTGTATACCGGTCGGGGGTAGCTTGGCTTTAGGTCCATTTCTAGTTGAGTCATGTTGGGGTGATGAAATCCCCAGGTAGACCCAATTTCTAGAGACAATAATCATTTCTCTTACACCTAGGATCGCATCATTGCACAAGGGGAGAAGATACATCGGTTATTGTATTAGGGTTACACAGGGATAAAGTGGGTTTGGATTTTTTATCACCTAGTTTGCACAGGGTGAGAGCATAATCACCTACCACTTTTAAGCACAATCAAGCAGAGTAAACAGATTCATTTTAATGCACCAAATCAAAATGATTTAAGCTAAGCGAAGATATTGCTTCACAACTGACATGGGTTTCATTTTAACTGCATGATCAAAGTGTGGTGACTATCCTAAATTGATTTATTTTAAACCAGAAAATATTCTGTCTGCGGAATGCGCAGACTTAGAATCTTGTTTTTGTGTTACAACCTAGATGCACAGAAATAGACAATATATGCGCAGAAACAGACAATATATGCACAAAAAAAGACAATATATGCACATAAACAGACCTCAGATGCATAGAAACTGACCCTAAATGTGCTAAAATAGTCCTTGAATGCACCACTTTAATTAAAAAACCAATTTAAATCTGTAAATAATGCAGCACTAATGTTCTAAAATTTACCTTAAATGCGCTAACTTAAATCCTATATGTGCTAAAACAGTTATTAAATGCGCTACTTTAGTTAAGTACAAATTTAACTCTAAATGTATTGAGACTATATGCGCTATTCTATCCTTTGGATGCGGTAAATTAACCCTCAGAAGCACCAAAACATTCCTCAGATACACTGAAATTTCTTGCAAAACATAAACATTAAATTCCCATATGCACTGCAGAAAGGTGTCGAATGCGCTAAAACGCCGAATTTTTCCGAAAGCCGAACTCAAAAAAATGCGAAAACCTGTCAAAATGTTCTACAGAAAAATGTCAAAATCGGGGCATAGGCCTCATGGTGGGCACCATTTTATGTGTGTATGAAAATATGCTTATCATAATGAATTCAAAACACAATCAATAAAACTTTGTATCAAAGAAGCTTAAAGAAAAATAAACAATCTCTCTATGGCAGCTTCTTCGAAGTCGTTTTATTGCTCTTTATCTCCACCGTTTTGTTGATTCAAGTTGCTCTCGGATTTTGCATGCCAAGCTCAACAAAATGGACTACTAGAGAATGAGATTTAAATTAAAATGCATACTATACTAAGATGCAAGATTATTGCTAAGATATAATAAGATTTTTGCTAAAGATGCAAATGCATAAGCGTAATTGCTTGTGTGTGTCTGCGTATATCTCTGAGTGTACGTGTGTAACCAATGCTTGGATTTGCTCATGTATTTATAGAGCTTTTCAAATATTTTGATTGGCTGATTTGATCAACGGTTGTGATAATTCTTGACAAATCGAACGGTTGAAGATGGATGAGATTGGAGAGAAAAATAGAAGAAAATGAATAAGGCAAGATTTTTCTATTTTCGTGGAAGAGATAAGATGAGATGATTAACAAAATCATCTTTTTTAGAAGATAATGGAAAGATATTGAGAAGATAATAATGGATTATCAAATTCAATTATTTATTTATGGGTGCATGTAGATTTTTCTTAATTAAATAAATATTTAATTAAGATTTTGAGGAAATCAGAAGATTTCATAATTAAATGAAATATCTAATTATGATTAGAAGATCTTTAATTAAATAAAAATATTTAATTAAATTTGAAGAAATGATATGTGTTATGAAGTTAATTAAATAAAATATTAATTAAATAAAACAAAAGAAATATTTAAATTTAATTAAAAAGATTTAATTAAATTCAAAAGATGATAATTAATTTAAATAAATAAAATGTATTTATTTAATTAATCAAGTAGACATGTGAAATAATTAAATAAACTAAATTTATTCAATTATGGTGGGAGAATAAATGAATGAACAATATAATTAAATTAATTAAACTTAATTACATGTAGAAGACTTTAGAGAAATTAATTAAATAATAAATATTTAATTAAATGTCAGGATTATTTAGACGTGACCAATTTTATGCACATACAAGTACTTTAGGGGATCGATTTTGGCGATGAGTTTAATTTTGTGTGCCAACATGTAATGTCTGAATTTTTGTGAAGCAAACACTACTGCTAGATATGCTTTTTCATTGAATGGGTATTTTAACTCATGTCTGACCATTGTTCTGTTGGTATAATAGATGGCCCTTTATGTCCCATTTTCATCATGCTGAGCTAGGAGAGCTCCAAGGGCTACCACTGTTGCTGACACATAGAGGATTAATGTATTTATTGGGATCAATGGCATAAGCACCGGAGGTGTGAGTAGATATTTTTTGATTTTGTTGAAGGCTTCCTCACACTTGTCATCCCATTTGTAGGCTACCCCCTTGTGGAGTAGGTGAGAATAGGGGTTCTTCTTGTCAGCTAGTTGTGCTATGAATATGTGGATGGACTGAAGCCTACCCTGGAGGCCTCTCAACTCTTTCAATGTTTTGGGTGTCTCCATCTCTAAGATTGATTTTACTTTTGCTGGATCTATTTCAATACCCCTCATTGACACTATGTACCCTAGTAGATTTCCTAATTGTACACTAAAGACGCACTTCTTTGGGTTGAGTCTGACTTTATTTTCTTCTAGTCTATCAAAAATAGCACTCAAGGTTGTTATGTGATCTATCCTCTTCTTGGATTTTGCTAGTATGTCATCAACATAATCTTCGATAGTTTTTTGGATCATGTCATGAAAGATTAGTGTCATGGCTCTTTGATAGGTAGCCCCAACATTCTTTAGACTGAATGACATCATATTCCAGCAATAGGTCTCCCATGGACAAGTGCAGGCCATTTTATGGTGGTCTTCTTTGGAAAACATTAATTGGTTGTACCCAGAGAAACTATCCATCAGAGAGAGCATTTCATGTCTCGTTGTCATGTCTACAATCATGTCAATGTTAGGCAATGGGAAATCATCTTTCGGGCATGCTTTGTTTAGGTCTCTGAAATCCTTGCAGACTAAGATGCCCCCATCAGGTTTTGAAATAGGAACCAAATTGGATACCCACTCAGGGTAGTCAATTGGTCATATGAATCCCGCGTCAAGTAGCTTTTTAATTCCATTTTGACTAGCAGGCCGATTTGAGGATGCATTTTTCTCAATTTTTGTCGGACAAGCTTTGGTTCAAGATACATTGCTAGATGATGAACCACAATCTCTGGATCGAGCTCGGGCATGTCTACATAACTCCATGCAAAGTTAACTTGTCTCTCTCTCAAGAAGGCTGCTAGGAGCTCTTGTTCCTCTGAAAGCAATGATTCTACATAGAATGTGACGTGTGGGGTCTCCTTTGTTCCCAAGTTAACCAGATTACATTTTTTGGCTAGGACTGCTTATTTTTCTTGGTGTAAAGCTATGGGAGGAAGATTGAATCCCTCAGAGAGGTTTTCACCACCAGATGCATCCTTTCTTTTTACTATTTTTAGGTCGAAGAGTACCATAGTGTGGTTTTCACTCAAGGACCTAGAGATTATTCTCAATTTTTCACTTTTGCGACTGAGGGATTCAATCATTTCCCCATAATATGCATGTGTATCCAGCTCAATGATAAATCTTTCTTTATGATCCCCACATGGAATATTATTCCACAATCCCATGAATTCTGCGAGCACCTCATCATTTTTGAATGTATCAAGAATTGGTGGTCCTGGTTGGTCATAATCGATGAGTTGTGGGTAGACTAGACAGATTTCATGTTTTTGGTTTTTAGACTCATAGGATAGGGTGCTAATCATGAGAAGGGTGGTGTCCTCGAAGAGAATGGGTAGGTTGGTTATAGGATCTTCATCATCACTACTACTACAAACATCAGTTATGTCAAATGTGAAGTTGTCTATGTCTTGACCTATAGATATGGGTAAGTGAAGTTCAGTTGCCGTTTGTTGAGGTTTGACTTTTCTAACTGGGGGATTTTGGCCACGTATGGTTATACTCGGAGGGGTACATCCAAGGCCAAGATTTCTCATTTGTGTCTCTGGAATGATTGTGAGCATCATTTGCAAACCTTTGTTGTTGTCATCCATTGGTAGACTGGTAATTGGTCTACTATCTTGATATAGGAGGTGGGATGGATCCTCCTCTATGACTTCTCATCCAATATCTCCCGATCTTCAGAAGTTGGTATAACCTTCAGGGGATTTTTGGGATGTGGAGGCTTCATTTGATTGCAGACATCCTTGTGATCTAGGAGATTGTGGTAACTCTCCTACCACAAAAGCATTTTTGGGAATCATATAGTTTCTGCAACATTATCTTGGATGATGAATTTGATATATGAGATGGTGGGGATGGCAAGAGTGGCGGGTGTCTCTATCGCAGAAGTGGAAGCGAGAGTGGTTGGATCAATGTACGGTGTTGATGGTCCTTCATTATTTTTAGGCACTTGAGGGATTTTGTAGTATTTTTCCTCTAGGTTCTTGCAGTAGGAGAATGGTTCAGGATCTCCATGGATGGTGACCTCTTGTCCTTCATATATGAATTTGACACATTGATGGAAGGTTGATGCTACTGCTTGCATTGCATGGATCCACGGATGTCCCAAGAGAATGTTATAAGGCAAGTTGAGGTCCAAGACCTAACAAGTGGTTTCCATGATAGTTGGCCCTACTTGAATAGGGATTTGGATTGTGCCTTGGGACACTCTTTCTTGATCATCATACACTCTGATTGTAATACCTTTTCGTTTGTCGATGGAATCCTCTGAGATTTTTAGGTTCTCAATGAGCTTGAGGGAACAAATATTCAAGTCTACACCTCCATCCACCAAGACTAGCTTGACTTTATTTTTATGTACAAGGACCTCTAAATGGAGTGCACAGTTGTGAGATGGTTGAGCAGGAAAGTCTTGGTCAGAGAAAGCAAGAAGGTTTGGAGTGATGATGTTTCTGACCACAGCTTGGAATTGTTCTGCATTAAGATTTGCAGGGACGGTTGATGAAGCCAACGCTTCTTCAAGGATTTTCTTGTGGGCGGATGAAATTTTTAGTAACTCCAAGATGGAGATTTATGCTGGGGTTTTTTTTAGCTGATCAAGGACATTGTAACTATTGGGAACAAACCTTGAGTTGGATGTGGGTGCTTTGTTTGGCTGCGATGATCTTGCAATGGCAATTTTTTCGCCTCTTGTGGTGACTCCACAATCAGCATGGGATCCTTTGATGGTGATGGTAGCACAGTAGTCATCCAGGGATGCGACGACATGGTCATACACATGATTCATACTTTTGAAGGTTCCTTTCCCTTTATCAGTGTTATTGTTCCCTTTATTGTTATGGTTTGGCATTGGATTCATTTATATTTTGAGGTTTTGATTTCCTGTTGGCTGCTCCACATTTATGATTTTTTGATCAATGAGGTCTTGGATTAGGTTTTTTAACCTCATGCAACTATTAGTGGTGTGCCCTTTGATTTTGTGAAAGTCGTAGAGCTGATTTTCATTGTACCAAGGAGGTTTGACATCTGGTTCCTAGTAATTCTCATAAGTGGGAGCTTTGATGAGGTTTTCGCTTATTAATTTCTTTATGATGACCTCGAGTGGCTCCCCAAGGGCAATGTATTTCCACTTGGGAGAGTTCTTGTTTCACTAAGGTGGTCCCCTTTGATCATTGGCATTGTTGATCGCTCTATTGTTTGGTTGCTATGTTGTATTCGCTTGATGGTTGTTTTGATGATATTTTTGGGGTTGTTGTGGTGTGGGTGTGTTTTGTTGAGGGGCAGAGATGAAAAATTTGGAATCCACAATACCATCGTTGGTAACATTTTTGTTTCTTTCCCATGTGTGAGGTTTGTCATTGTAACTTGTGGATGGGTGATTGTTTTTCTTTTCAAGATATGCGGTTGATCCTACAAGTTGCGTCATAAGAGCTCGTTCAATGTTGAGCACCTTGGAGATCAAATGGTCGTACATGGTGATTCTTTGCACTTTTAGATGAAAATCTAAGGATCCTTCAAGGTTGGATATGATGGTGCACACTTGTTGTTCCTCAGGCATGACCCATTTGCTCCGATTGGCCTTGGATCACCATTGTTGTAGGAATGAAGCGAATGATTCATTTTTCCCTTGCTTCAGAGCTAATAGTTCCTCTAGACTGACATCCATAGCGATATTGCATGCCTAGTTTTTGATGAATGCATTTATGATTTCTTGAAATGTCTTAATGCCTATACGTATGTGAAGAACCATTCCATAATATGGCCAACTAGACTTCTAGGAAACAACTGCATCAAATAGGTATCGTCATATGCGACCTCCATGCAATGAACCTAGAATTCCTTGATGTGATCTTCAAGGTTTCCTATCCCATGGTATTTGTCAAATTTGGGGATCTCAATTCCCTTTGGGAATGGTTTCATTATGAGGCTCCTATCAAATGGATAAGGACACAAGTTCCTGAGTGTTCTCGTGGTTCGCCTTGATTGAAGGTCGAGCACTTGTTTCGAGAGCAACCTGATTTGTGTTGTCACATCGTTTTGCAGATCAAGGGGTGGGATGAAAGTGTTCTAATGTGGTTCAACTATTGGCAGGATGGGCGGATTAGTTGGTATGTTGATGGATGGTGTTTTCATATTCTGTTGTGCCAAGTATGCTTGCAATTGTTGTTGTTCCTATTGCTGCTGTGCTATTAGTGCATTTTGTTGAGATTTTTGTTGTTGTTGTGCCAATAACGCTTGTTGTTGGGCTACTAGTTGAGCTACTTCTTGTTGCTCTTGGTATTGTTTGAGCACTTGCTGATATGCTTGCTATCAGGCTGCTTGTTATTGTGCGATATATTGTGCTTGTTCCTGTGCTTGCGCGTGGGCTTGAGATTGAGCTTGTTGGGCTTGGTATTGGGTTTGTGCTTGAGCTTGAGCCTGTGCTTCTGCTTGAGCGACAACTTGTGCAATATGTGCGGCTTGAGCAGCTTGCGCTGCCTAAGTGGCTTGAGCAACTTGCGCTGCCTAATTGGCTTGAGCAACTTGCACTGCTTGTGCAGCCTAAGCAACTTGTTGTTGTTGCAATAAGGCTTGGGCTTGTGCAGCTTGATGTGATTGTTTTTATTGTAGCGTTTGTTGTGCGGCTTGAGCAACTTGAGCAACTTGGGCGACTTGCTAAGCGACTAGCTGTGTGGCTTGCTAGTTTTGAATTTGTTGTAATTCCTTTTGATAAGTAGCTTGTTGAGTGGCTTGTAACACAATACTATATTGGCTTGATGTGTGTGAGTTTGGTGGTGGTGGTGGTGGAGGTGGGTTTGGAATGGTGCTTGTTGTGGTGATGAGAGGCACCGTCGTGTTGATGATTGGGTTTTGAGTGGTAGATGGTGTGATTGATACAGTTGGTCCTTGAGAGACCATGTTTTAAGATGTTTGTTGGATGGTTGATGATGTGATAGTGGTGGTTTGCGTTATCAGGATGGTTTCCATCTGTTGTTGCGATATCGATGGCAAAGTGGAAGTATTTGGAATGATGTTCTGATTGATGTTGGATGGGTTGATTTGGTTTTGTGGATTGATGTTTGGTAAAGGGGGGAGTCCTAAACCAAAAGGTGATGTGGAAATTGATGGTAATGGTAGAAGTGGTGGGAATGTGGGGGGTGTGACCTCTTGAGGAAATGGTGTAGTGTCGAAAATGCCCCCTAGTCCAAATATGTCACCCTCTCCTTGCGAGGTTATGGGGAGAGGTGTTTGTGGTGTTGCACGAAAGGATGATGATGATGGGTCATTGGGATCATGAAAAGTTAGGGGAACGTATGCATGTAATGGATTTTGGGGTACAGTCTGCCCCAAGATGGTGTTTGCATTCAAATCTTGATTGTTTATAAGAGGGTGTGTTTGTAATGCATTGAGAAATGCACTCCCTTTGTTAACGATTGGTTGAGTTAGAGCTATTGATGATGTGATTTGAGGAATGGATTAACATTATGAAATGGGGATGTTGATGTGATGGGGGGTATGAATGATGTTGATAGTGGTTCCACCATGGTGTTCATGTTGTATTTCGAAGGGAGTTTTGTCCCTCGTTTTGCTAGTTCGAGCATGCAATGTTGAGGATGGAGTTTCATCATGATGGTGATGATCTTATGATTTTTAGGATTTTGGATCATCTCATGGATTACATCTTGGGTCATACCAAGAGGATCTTGTGTAAGGTCTTCCACTTGTCCATCCTCTTGACGATCTTGAGGGAGTGAAAGATTGATCATGGGATTGCTTGATCCAACAGGATTCATTTTGGTGTTGGTTTGACTGAGATCACTTGAAGTGGATGTTTTTTTATTGGCTTTGATGTTCATCTTGTGTTGCGATCTAGTTTGCACCATAAAATAGGGATCAATTTTTAAGAATGTGGGAGATGAATCTCTAATTCTTTGGATTGATTTAACCTTAAGGCACAAAAGAGACAAATTAGGATGATTTGAGGATCAAAGGTGAAATGATGGAAATGTGTAAAGGATGGGTGATATGGATGATTGATCTTTTGAGAAATCTTGAGGGGATGCTAGACTTTTTAGGACTTTTGGATTGTTTTGAATTTTGTTTTGATTTTTATGTTTTGGATTGACCTATTTGATTTTGCTTTGGATTTGGGTGATGAACAAATAAATCCCAAGATGTTAGATGATTATCTAGGGGTAAACTTGCTCAAAGGATGATAATTTGAGTAAGTGTGGGGAGAAGGATGCATCTACCCACACTTATTCAAACAAGATGATAATTCAACCAATTATATGAAGAAGGATGCATCTACATATACCTAGCTAAACAAGATGATTTGATGATGATTTTGACTAAGCATATGAAGAAGGATGCATCTACACATACCTATCCAAAATGGTTTGATGTTTTGATTCAAGGATTTCAAGGATTTTATTTCAAAGATTTTGATGTTTTTTTGATTTGCCAATTGAGCCTAGCATGAAGGATGGTTTCAAGATTTTTCAAAATTTAATGGCGAAAATGATTTTGGTTTGATGCTTAATGATGGATGAATGTTTGATTTTGATCCTAGATGTACCTAAAAAGGACTCTTGTTTACTAGACCTTAGTTTTGAAGAACATGCTTTCTCTAAACAAGGTGTTCAAATTCTCAAAAAAGAGTTGGATTCTGACAGTAATAAAATGAGTACAATCCATGATTGTTTCTTGAAGCTTTCCTATAAAAATTAAAAAGTAGTCTTTGTCTAAATTCGTATAGCATTGAGAGACGCTTTTGGTGTTCTTTTAGACTAAGAGATTTTACCTTTATTTTCTTAATCTTGATTTTGCATGAATCATTGAAGACACATGTGTGGGATTCAATTGTTTTTAGTCTTTGCTTAATGACTTTGTTTTACCACAAATACTTCTTGATTAGCTTTTCAAACTAGATGTACAATGTCTCAACTTCTTCTGGTTCCACAAGATATATCATGTGGAACTTTGATGAAATCAAGGCAAGGGTTACCTATTGTTTAACTTTAGTAAGAAAATTGAGTTATAAATCCAAGTGTTTAGAAACCTCTAAGGATAGAATCCCAAGGGCAAGCAATAACACATGAATTTGGTCAATTGTATTTGCTTCCTAAAGGGTTTGAAGTTTTGATAACAAATGTTAAATGTTTGTTTCCAAATTTTTTTGAACAAGCAAAGTGTTTTTGTAACCAAGAACAAGAAGAATCCTATGGATATGAAAGACTGTATTTGTTGAGTCCCCACTTGGACAAGTCCAGCTATGCTTATTTTTAGCAAATGGTTAGATTCTTGACCCCACTGGCTCCCCTCTATGGAACTCACTTATACGGGGAAACCAAGCATCAATAGCCATGAAACTCCCATGACATACTTTACATTTCTACTAAAAATTGTAAAAGCATGGTGCGGCTTCAGAATGACTGTTCTTGCACCAACAAATAAATAAGGATTTTGGCCTTTCTACAACATGGGTTTTAATTCGGACTTTCCATTTGTAGGAGTTGATCCATTGAGGTGAGAGACCATTGCTTCCCTTCTCGTCGGGGCCAACCGCGTGATATTGGCCAGCCTTTGTTCTAGTACCCACTTTTTATATCCTGACTGAAAATACTCTTGGCTTTAGAGTGTTATCTGTTGAGTCATTACCTTGGGTGAGTACCTTTTCCCCAAAGCATGTCCTCTAAGATAAACAATAGTAAACAACCATATCCGTAACTCAATCAATCTTTGTTGAGAAAGAAAGAGAGAATACATGTGATAGGTTTACTCACACTTGCAAGATGTTTTGTTCAATTTTAATTCCCAAAATGAAGTGTGGAGGCAATCATTTTGTCCCAACCTAAGACCATCAAAAATCCTTTTGATTCTCAAGATCGTCGTGAGGCGCTAGAGAAGTGCATACATATTTTTAATGGTATTAGTTTGAGTAAGTAATCATAAAACAAAGTAGCACATGTTCATTTTAATCCCATAAAGCAATAATGACTTCTTTTTATAGCACCAAAGGAAATGTGAAAATTTTCCTTGTTCAATTGTTAAATCTGAAAACCAACACTAGTAAGTTTGTGTCCTAAAGTTCATTTTAATCCCTTTTGTAGCAAGAAATTAAAGTGTTTTTTTAGAGCCCAAAAGAAAACTAGTAGGTCCTAAGCATGAAAGATAACAATATTCCTTTAGAGAGGTAGTGAATTCTCTAAGAGTGTTGAACAAACACTTGAGTGTTAAAAAACACTTGTTATAATGAAATGGTGATGTTATCATGCCTCTTTGCTCCTTCACCTTTGCTCAAGTCAACCTACAAGAAAAACCAGTGAAACCTACAAAATAGAGGTCAGGAAAGCAAGTAATAGCCCTAATGATCAGAAATGAAAAAGGCACATGTCATAAAAAATTGAACTTCACTTTTTACTTTCTTCCAGTGGTGGAACCTATGAAGGCATCACAGTTTGAAGTCCTCCAATGGTGCTATATGGCACTACTTACCAATCAGCGTCGTTCTACAGCAGGGACAAAGAGCATGAAGGCATCCCTATTTGAGCCAACGGTGGAGTTTGAATTTTGGAAAGATTCCAACATGTCGAAATGACTCAGCGTTGGAGTTTAGTATTTTGAATTTTGGGCGGGAAACATAGCGCATCGAAGTTTGGAGTTTGTAGCGGTGTAATATATTGATGTTGGAGTCCCAACGGTGCTAAACTGCGATGCTGGTCTGCGAGTGGTGGAGTTCCCTATAGAGACACAAAAACGTAAAAAGCATAAAATTTGGTGATAAAAATGTGATTAGAACTTCTGGTAAGCCCTCCTTCTAGCGGAAAAATGTGAACCAAGATTCCCAACCTACACAAACACAAGAAATAAACAACCTATTAGCTCAAATGCAAGTTAGTATCATGATTCCCCAAGAAATTCATTTAAATTGCAATGAAAAGGAAATGAAATGAAGAATATAAACAAACACAAGCCAAAGGTATTAATCCTATCCAAATGCAATGCAAACTCTTGATCTCTTGGGGGAGTTGGTGCCAATTTGATGCAGAAATTGGCCCTTTCCAAACTCCTATGCAAGCTTTGTTGATTGGTGATGAAGAGTGATCCACTTTGTTGATGATTGAATTGTGCTCCAAGATAAAATCTACCTAACCTAGCTATAAAACTCAATGGGATGGATGAAGATTCCTATGAATTTGAGTATAGTAAGTTTACTCAAGTTGTGGATGGTAAAATGAGGAATGAAGTCTCTTATTTATAGAATAAAAAGTTGGAGAAATTCCCAAAATGAAGCAATGTGGGACTAAAATTCAACCAATGGCCAAGTGCCACTTGTCAAGAGATGAATGGATGGAGGATGCACACATTTTGATGAATGTGCCCATAAATGCAATTGGGTGATATTTGAAATTAGTGAAATGACATGTAAGAGGGAAAAAAAATGTCTTAAATGCCACTTGGCTCAAGGCAAAAGGACTTATTATGTGAAGTTAATGTCTTGTTGGAAGGACAAAGTCTACTTGGATTTGAATTCAAATTTGAGAGAATATTCCTCTATTATGCTATGTTGAGGGAAAATAGAGATTTAATAAATGAATTAAATCTATTTTCATGTGCAAGTAGCAAAAGCTAGATGATGGGACATGAATTAGGATTAAATTAATCAAGGGTTAATTAATTTAATGAGGGATTGGATGATGTGACAAATTTGACTTAGATTTGTGGATTTATTTAAATCAAATATGAGAATAATATGATTTTAGACTTAGTTAAATAAATATTTTGATTTATTTAGCTGAAGGGGGTGATGTTAGCTTAAATTAAACAAGGTTTAATTTATGTTATTTAATAGATAGACTTTAGAGATTTTAATTAAATAAAGGGAATTATTTAATTAAAATATGGACATAAGGTTAATTAGATCAAATAGATTGATTTAATTAACAAGAGAAAAATACTTAATTAGATAAAATGATTTATTTAATTAAGAGAGGAAAATTGATGAGTTTAATCAAATAGAGATATTCGATTAAATGGTTAGACTGAGGGATGATTTAGGATGAAACAATGTTAATAGTCGGGATCAGGTATGTCAGTATATTTTCCATATCTACACAAACCTTGATGAGAAATGAAACATGAAACATAAGATGAAACAATAGAACTTTGTTTGAAACCTTGTAGATCTACAAACAAGCATGAAGTGACCTTAATGGATGTAGATCTTGATCATGATTCTTGATGAAAGATAATACCTTTGGATACTTGAATTGACTACCAAATCCATAGAAATCTCTAAAAAATAGGTAGTGTGTGACTCATTTGCCACTAATGGTGAATGAGTCCACTTTGACTTTTTTGAAAACCCAAATGTGGAATCGAAAGCTCTTGGTCTACTCTTTTTGATTCTCTAGGTGTCTGGATTTGAAACCCTGATTTTTGGCACTGTAAGTGAATTTTTGTGGATATTTTGACCTAGCCAGTAAGGAGATGACTTCAAAAAGTTTGCAACCTATTCTTCAATCATCTCCAAGCCTTCAAATTACTCAGATTTGCAATCACACAAATAAATAGAGCAAAAGTGTTGATTGTTAAGGAATTAGGGGTTTGCCTTAGTCAAACCCCTTTTAGGTAATTAAATGAAAATGATGAAATAAGATAATGAAACATGAAATATGAAATAATGCAATTAGAAACTTTCCTTGATGATAGATCTTGAATTGTTGTAGCAATAGATGAAGAATCCGCCCTTGAATGCCTTAGAAAACTATCTTGATGATTTAAAATGTGAAAAACCTATCTTGCTTGACTTGAGATGGATAATGAATGATGAATGAATAATTAATTAGGGTTTAAAAGCTTGTTTATATGCACAATCCACCTAAATTCTCGTTAATTTTATCCCTAAGGCCGACATTGAAGAAAATTAAACTTAAACCCTAATTTTTCCTACTCAAACCTTGAAAATGGCCCAAATGAGACTCATTCGCCATCTTGGGTTCAAATGGGTCCCACCTGGATGGGACTTATTTTCCCAAAGTGGCGAATGGGTACCACAAGGGCTCTTTTTCCAACTGGGATGTCGGGGAGTGAAGAAATTAGGTTTATATGTTGATTTTATGAGGTCTTTTATCAAGATAAGCCTTGAGATGCACAATATGGGGTCATAGGGGCCTATTAATGATGATGTAAAGGGTAATTAGGGATAGGGACACAAAGTTCAATGTGAAAGTGTGATTAAATACACTCTACAACATTAAAATAAGGTCCACATAGCCTAGAAAGGCACAATATCCAATGTGAATGTTTAAAACACATTACAACACTAGGTTAAAATCAGGTTTATTTTATAAGCCTTCTAGATTAATGTGAAAATGCAATTAAATAAATTTTATAACATTGAATTAAGAGAAAAATAGGTCCATTATACTTAGATGCTTAATAAAAGTCTAGAAAAGTGTAAAAGTCATTTACAACACTTTACAACACCTTTACAAGACATCAATAAATGCACTTTATTTAGTTTGCAAGGGTCCAAGACCTAATGTGGATGTGTAAAACACCTCACAACACTGAATCAAGGCGACGTTAGGTCCAATTTATCATTAATTTTTCCTGAATCAAGAAAAAAATACTTTTTTTCTATGCTACATTTAGCCCCCACTTTAGTGAGAGGATGAACTTGCTTCAATCTCACATGAATGTACACATTCAAAAGGGGTCCAATTGTACCAATGTGGATGGTATAGGATAACAAAGATGAAGGAAGCGGTCAAGCCCCCAGGGTCCAAGATCTTAAGTCAAACCAACATAAGTACAAAAGGGCATGCACAAGGTGAATGATTTGCAGCAAATCAAGATACGTAATCATGCAATGGCAATAACTAGAAGGAAGAGAAGTATAAATGAACATAAATAAAAAGGCGGATCAAGCTTCAACCGTTTGTCCAACATGATGTGGATTAGATCTAGGCTATTTGTCCAAAAATGCATACTCACTCTGAGGTGACATAACTCTTGGCTGTTTGTCGGGTGAGAAGTCCTAAAAGGTGAGAAAAATACACTCATGGTTGGTATGTACTCACACACACACAAGTGGCTATGGGGAAAGTCATGCCTCGGATTGGGCTTCTTGCTCAACCATACCAAAGTTATACCTCCTGATAACTTTAATAAGGTGCCATAGAAAAATGATCTTCAAGCTCCATGAGGCAAGCAAAAATTTATATGCTTGAAACTCATAGACATTATAAATGCAAAATAGTGCAAGGAATGTTCAAAGGGATTTTTCTTAGTTCGTGCAAGGTCTCATCTTAGGGAACATTGTGCCTAATATCTCCAAGAGAGGACAAATGCAAGGTCTCATCTTAGGGAACATTGTACTTAATGTTTCCCAAGAGAGGACAAGTGCAAGGTCTCATCTTGGGCAACATTGCACCTAATGTTTCCAAGAGAGGAAATCGCAAGAAAAAATAAAATCCCACAGTGAAATGAGTGTCGATGTATGCCCCCACTTTAAAGTGGTTGCTAACACCATTACTGTGAGTAGTTGCTTTAAAGTAGAATAAGACATGATAGCTTACTCAGAAAGCCCTATGCCAAGTCATATGTTTATGATAAGCTACGTCATGAAAAAGGAAGTATGTCACATGCGAGCCAACTTAAGGCATGCCGTCTCCATCCCAAGCTTGCTCTTATAGGTACATGAAAGGTTAACGACTAGAAAAAAGAGACAATGACAAGTGACATATGAAGACAAGGCTATCTAACCCCTTTCCCCCACTTAGTGTAGGAGAAGGGTGAGCCAAAATGATTGATAAGATGCATGGTAGAGTGAAAATCGGTATCAATTAGAGGAATTAGGTGCCTTCACATAAGGGAGAGTGCCAAAATCCTTAAGATGTTGGATTTTACTACTCAAAGCCCTACATTCATTAGTAGAATGACCGTGAACTTTGTGATATGCGCAAAATGAAGTCTTGTAATATAATTTCTTTCGAGTTCTTGGAGGGAGAGATATCAAGTGATCTTGGAGGAGTCTTGACAAGATACTCTCTTGATTTATAGAAGATGTTCCTTTATTATGCGAGAAAGATATCTCTTTCATAGTGCAAGATGTCATATCTACACAAGACTCTTTAGATTGTGAGATTTTGTTCTCTCCTTTATAGGAGGGTGTAAAATTCAAATCATTAGTGTTTTGTGAGATGACATTGACATTAAGCGAAGATTTCTTTGTTTGTTTCATTTCAGGCAAAGGAGAACAGTTAAGACCACTAGTGTCTATGAGTTTAGGATGCACTATTGTTAAAGTTGGCTTAGAGGAATCTTGTGTGATAGTGTTGATGTGGAGTGAACGCTTGTTTATTTCTATCAAAGGACAATAACAAAGACCATGAGTTGTTTCTTGGATGTTAGGATCGATGGGGACACAAATACCTTGTTCCCTAGTACCACATCCTTTTCCACTATATCCAAGTTGTTTCATAATCTCATAACCTTTTCCATAAATCTTTTTCATCTCTTTTGGATTTGGTGGTTGTTCATGATTAATATCGTCAAAGTTTGTTGTGTAATTTTATTTTTCTTCTAAAGTGGTTCTGGTGGATGCTTTCAAAGGGTCTTCCAAGTTTTTTATTGACATTACTGCTTTTTTGTGTCCCTTATTTGAATATTTTCTTATGATCTTGTATTCGCCCATGAATGTATGTTAAAAATCTAAGGAACCCCAATCATCTTCTAATACCTTTGTGACTTATTCAATGTGTTTTTCTTTGTCTTTTTGTTGCATAGGTTCCACTTGTGTGGTCGGTGTTAATGTTTTCAAGGGATTGTCTTTGTTTTTTTCAAGTTGTAAGACACTATAAGGCTTAGGATCAACATCAACTATGTACACTTTGTTGTAGATGTATTTCATTTTACGATAGAGAGTAGAAGGCACCCCATTCATTACATGAATCCATGGTCTGCCTAAGAGAATATTATATGAAAGGTCATGAGGCATAACATGGATCTATGTTTCCAATGTTTCCTTCCCAACTGTAAGACGTAAAGTAATCACACTAATCGGTTTTTTTTTTACATTGTAAAATCCCTTAATAGATAAAGAATCAGGTTGAAGATTTTATTTATCAACACCAAGCCTATCTAGAAGGATCACACTACACACATTAAGGGAAGAGCTAGTCTCTACCAAATTTATTTTTATCCCTTTTCGTTTGTATTGAGTGATGATCATGAAAGCATCATTTTTTTTTTGCACTTCCAAAGAGGGGAGTTCACTTTGTTGGGAATCAATTTCAGTGTTTATTCCTTGAATCATGGTTGCTATGTATTTTGGTTGCACATTAGAAGGGACAAGAACTTGTTGCAAGGTTTTCTTGAAGCCTGTTGTGATAGTGAGGGGAGGCTTGAATAAGGTCCCATAAGGATATCTTAGCAAGAGTATTCTTTAGATGTTCAACAAGATTATACTCCTTTCCACTTTGTGAAGGAAAATGAGGAGGACCTGGTAAGAAGGGGTTAGGCAAAGGTAGGGGTGTTGGTATTGGTTGTTGTGGTTGCAGATTATTTATAGTGTTATATGTATGAGAAACGGTATGATGACTCAGATGCTGCAAAATATTATTATTAGGTGGGTAAAGGACAAGTTCAGGTTTTTTTTGAGTTTGAGGTTTGTTTGAAGGTGGGTAAAGGATGAGTTGAGGTTGAATGATATTGATGTCCCTTAATGAAGGAGAGTTGAATGTGACCTCATCATTTTCGTCTACTATGTTATTGTCAATGCTATCTTTTTCTTGCACCATGATATCCTCCCTAGGAGGAGAGCTTTTAGGAGAACAACAAATCAAATTTTCTTGACTTTCAAGGATTGGTTCTTATAAAATGACTTCATCACAAGTAGGGGAATTATTAATGGTTGGATTTTCTTGCTTATTAATGATGGTCTTTCCTTGTTCAATAATTTTTTTCTTGTGATTCTCATCAATGGGATCTTGTAACACCATATTATCTTTGTTACCAATAGGAGAGATATTAGGATAGGGTGAAATGTCATCCTTTATTGCTAAGGTCTCATTCTCTTGTGTCCTAATATCTACCCTAGGAGGAGAGCTTTTGGGAAAGTGACAAACAAGAGGTTCATCACATGTCATGATTATATTTTGTAAAGCAACTTCATCACAAGTAGGGGAGGCATCAAGAGAAGGACCACTATGATTTTAAAATAGATTGTCCCAAATGTTAGGAGCATTAGGGAAGGGAGGAACAAGATTCCCATGACTCTTAATAGGTATATCTTCTAACACCAACATATCCCCTTTGCATCGAGGAGGGATATTAGAAGAAGGACAATTTTGATTGTTATGGTTAGGGAGACTAGGTAAGGTGATGTTTAGAAATCTTTCTATGATCTCATCTTCTTGTTATCTAATATCTTCCAAAGGGGGAAGAGGAGAGGGACAATCAAGACTCTTAAAGCTTGTATCTTCTTTCACCAAGATACCCTTTTCACTAATAGGAGGGGTATTGGGAGAAGAACAAGTATGATTATTATGATTGTCTACACTTGCATCCTCTAGTGTTATGACATTCTTAAAAATTTGATAGGTACTAGGAGGGTATGCAACATGCTTATCAAAGGTTTTACTTTGCTCTCCTAGATTATGCCCATGAGTAGAGAAAATAGAATCATACAAGCCACTTGATATTCTAGAAACACACATGCTAACATGAGAAGGTAAATAAAGTGCAATGCAATGACTTAAAGTGAAATGTTTATATGTAATTTTCAAATATGAAACAAGGTAATTTGCTGATTACATTATGCAACATCCTGGAAGATGAAATGTTGGAAATGCAATTTTTAAATTAATCAATGCATGGAATGAGATAATTTAAGTTAGATCTAATGAAATAAATGTAACAAAAAATCAACCAACTGATACAGATAGTTAGTGGTAGCAAACATGAGTGCAAAAATGGGGTTTTTAGTGCTGTAAAAGGTAGTTTTAGGGGTGCAAAGGGACTGGTTCGCCCAAGGTGGGAATGAGTCCCACTAGGGAATTTTTTGATTCATTTTTATGTTTTTTTGTGTTGTATGATGCAGACCTAAGATGAAAATGCATAATTTCAAAAAAAAATTAATCATTTTAGATGCAAAAATGCAACCTATATGCACTTTCACTAAAGCAAAATTTTAGAAACCCATGATGCCAATTAACTAATGCAAACCCTAATGCAAAGTTAATGTGAGCTAGATCTAGGATGATGATGGAATCCAAATAATAATTATTATGTTCAAAATTCGGGTTCACCAAAATGAACCAAATATTTTTGGATATGTAGGCTCTCTTACACTTCTAGGGTTTTGCACCTAAAAGGAGAGAGGTACCAAAAATCTTAATGGCTCACTCTAGAACAAACCCTTGAGATTCCAATGCAAGTGATATTGAAACCCGTCAAAGGGGAATGCACTAGATGCTAAAAATTGATAAAAAAGATTAACTACTAATGCAAAACTAAGAAAATGCAAGATGTTTGAAAACATAGTGTAGTATGCAAAAAGACCTAGAAAGATGAATAGAATGCAAATAAAATAGAACAGGAAAGAAAGAAAAAAAAGTGTGCACCTGGAAATGTGTTGAAGACTAGAAATACTGCTGATTCTAAATTTTTGACCTACTGGGACTTATTTGTCATTCTGGGCAAATCAGTCCCAAATATGGAAAATGCACCGTAGCCTGTTTCAGGAAAATGGGTATCAAAATCCACAGAAATATCTAAAAAATAGGTATAGTGAGACTCATACACCACTAATGATGAATGAGTCCACTTTGAATTTTTTGAAAACTAGAAAGTGGAATCTGAAGCTCTCGGTCTACTCTTTTTGCTCCTCTAGGTGTCCCAATCTAAAACCTTGATTTCTGACACTATAAGTGACTTTTTGTGGATATTTTGACCTATCCAATAAGGAGATGACTTCAAAAAGTTTGTAACCTATTCTTCAATCATCTCCAAGGCTTCAAAGTACTTAGATCTGCAATCACACAAAGAAATAGAACAAACGTGTTGATTGTTAGGGCATGGGGGTTTGCCTTGGTCAAACCCCTTTTAGGTAATTAAACCAAAATGATGAAATAAGATAGAAGCATGAAATATGAAACAATGCAATTAGAAACTTTCCATGATTATAGATCTTGAATTGCTCCAACAATGGATGAAGAATTTTCCCTTGAATTCCTTAGAAAACTATCTTGATGATTTAAAATGCTAAAACCCTAGCTTGCTTGACTTGAGATGGATAATGAATGATGAATGAATAATTAATTAGGGTTTAAAAGATTTTTTATATAGGAAATCCACTTAAATTCCTATTAATTTGATCCCTAAGGTCAACATTGAAGAAAATTAAACTTAAACCCTAATTTTTCCTACTCAAACCTCAAAAATGGCCCAAATGGGACTCATTCACCATCCTGGATGAATGGGTTCCACCTGGATGGGACTCATTCACCCAAAGTGGCGAATGGATACCAAAGGGGCTCTTTTTCCAGCTGAGATGTTGGGGAGTGAATAAATCAGGTTTATATGTTTATTTTTTGAGGTCTTTGATCAAAATAAGCCTCAGGATGCACAATATGGGGTCATAGGGGCCTATTAATGATGATGTAAATGGTAATTAGGGCTAGGGACACAAATTTCAATGTGAAATTGTGATTAAATACACTCTACAACATTAAAATGAGGTCCACATAGCTTAGAAAGGTACAACATCCAATGTGAATGTGTAAAACACATTACAACACTAGGTTAAAACCAAGTTTATTTTACAAGCCTTCTAGATTAATTGAAAATGCAATTAAATATATTTTATAACATTGAATTAAGGAAAAAATAGGTCCATTGGAATTAGATTCTTAATAAAAGACTAGAAAAGTGTGAAAGTCATTTACAACACTTTACAACACCTTTACAAGACATCAATAAATACATTTTATTTAGTTTGCAAGGGTCCAAGACCTAATGTGGATGTATAAAACACCTCACAACACTGGATCAAAGCGACATTAGGTCCAATTTATCATTAATTATTCTTGAATCAAGCAAAAGATACTTTTTTTCTATGTTACACGCACATAACCCACTCAACAAATCCAAACTTGAGGCAACCACGAAAATAGAATACTTACAGGACATCCACCAAAAGGGACAAATATTCAAAGGATTCCACAAGCATGCTAATTCCCCAATATTACCTTGAGCACTAATACATAAAAGATGCCCATGCCACAAAAGTTTTGGCACCAAACCAAACATACTCTCAATTGAAAAGTTTAGTTTTTGGAATAAATAATATATCAAGAGAATGGCTTCAGACTAAATCATGAACAACATTTTGTTGAGGGCCACTATTTAAGCCCCTTTCATGCAAGAGAGAATAATCTTTTTTGAGGGTTGGAAAAGTGAGAATCAAGAGTCTTAATAGATCTTGACTCCACTAACATCTCCCCCATCATCTTAACTTTCTCCAAGTCCTTCTTTCTCCTAGCCTTGGAGGGCTTCTCAGGGGCCCCTTGCTTAGGATTTTTATAGTGAGGCCCCAAAGGAGGAGAAGGCTTGTTTCCTTTTTTTGAATTAGACATCATCTTCTCCAAAGGAAGAGAGCTTGACACCTCAATATTTTTCATAGCTATAGGGGCCTTAAGAATTGCTAAATCCCCCAGACCAAGATCTATATATCTTTGAAATAAACCACCTTCCTGAGTATTCTGAAGATTGACAGAAATAGTACCCTCCTGAACCACCTCCAAGACACCTTGATCTAGAGCCATCATCCTCAGATTCACCTCCTATTGGCTAAGGTCATCCAATAGATCAAAGTGATTAAAAGTGTCCCCTTCCTTCCTCTTCTTTAAAGTTCTCTTATGTCCATAGTTCCTATTATGGGGCTTAACTAGAGTAAAACCCTCATTATCTATAGCTTCAGCAGGAATAGGAGTTGTGCCTTTGTTAACCTTAGGAGGATTGCAAGGAGGATGAGAAGGCTAAGGCTCTAAAGATCTGGACCTAGGGAATCTTCACTACAAATGAACATATTCATGGCATAGCTGGCATCAAAAAGGAAGAGTCTCATAATCTAACTATTGCCTCCAAGAAGATGTGCCCACATAAATTTCCAAAGAGTCTAGAAGAGGGTTACTCAAATCAATCTCAATACAAATGCAAGAAAAAATCATTATCTTTCTATCCTATGTTTGTTGAAACAAACCCACCAGTTTCCCTAGAAGGAGAGCAACCATTTGCAAGATGTGCTTTAACTAATATTCAATTGGAACCAAGGGAGGCACACCCACACAAGAACATGATTCAAAATCTCTTCAGATAGGTTAAAAATTGTGTGCTAGGGCTTGATGAATAAAACAATTTGATAGTAAAAATAAGTCCCTCCTTTGAAAACTCTATTGTGATGAACCATGTAGTTGAAGTGCCCATAAAATAGCTATTTTCCAAAAGCATCACTTCCATTTTACCCTCTAGATTCCAAGTCTGCTAATCCCATGACTCCAAGAATGGGAGCAAGACACAAATTCCCATGAATTCGCATATCAGAGAATGATTTCAAAAATACTCAACATCCTTAGCGATTGATTATGGTTGAATCACCAAAATAGGCCTATATTTTCTCCTCTCCAAGCATCCATTAATTTTTGGGATTTGAGAGCCACTAGATAGAGCTAACCCTCCCACCCCTGAATCATTATACAAAAAGTTACTCTCAACAACCCTCATTGAGGTAGATGGTGACTTTACACCAAAACAAGCACGAAAATCCATACATGGTTTAGAACTAGAAGCTTTGCCTGAACCCATAGTAAGAAAAATGAAAAAACAAAACCTTAAACCTCCCTGTAGGCCTTTACCAAGCACCTATCAAATAGTAGCTCCAAAGAAAAGAAGGAAAACATTTTTTGACCCCTACCACAAAAGAAACCCCCCTTCCAAGCATAAATTGTTTCCCCCCACACCAACTACCAACCCCCTGCTTGCATACATAAAAGGTATGGAAACATGCAGGCCACAAAAGCTAATGGCCATGGGCCTACACCTCCAGCGTGTGCCTACCCATCGTGCTTCTCCGAATTTTTCATGTAATGAAAGAATAGTATAACAAATGATTATTTAGCAAGTTATGTTCAAGGGGATTATAGTATGCGAGGATTTTTTTTCCTAGCTTTGGAAACATCAATTTATATAGTGAGGTCATATGAATAATAAATATTTTAAAATAATATTAGTCTAAAAATAATTGGGTTTAAAAGTCTATTTTTATTTATAATGGTTTATATGATTAGCATGGCCATATTATGAAGCATCAAATAATATATGCATATGATTTCTTATGTCTTTTATGTTTAATGTGATACTTGATACATATATGTTTGAAAGTAATCAATAAAGTAAATCTATTAATAGAAGAATTGAGTCAAAATTAAATTTTAAAAAATAAAATTTCAAACAAAAGCAAGAGATTAATAGAAGTAAAATATTAAGATTAAATAGTACAAATAGAACTAGAATATTCAAGATTGAATAAATGATATAAAAAATAATGGATATAATCTCCAAAAACTTAGTCCACACAAGTGTCATGTATACATGATATTGTTAATGGCTAGTAGTATAAACAACATGAGAGGAAAAAAGGAAAAAATGGCTATGAAAAATGTAGAATGCAAATCATAAGAGCTCATAACCAATATAATGTATTAGTTTATAAGTTGTTACTATCAAGATATCTACAAAAAGATCAAGAATTGGAATGTGGGAAGTTAACTATAGAGATAATTGAAACAATCATGAACAAGGTATGCGTTTAGGAAGCTCGTAGGATTATTCTAGGAACTATGAGCTTCTACCATATAATAGTGTTTTTTTCAAGGTTCTCAAGATAGAAGAGGGTAGAGCATTTTGTTGGGAATAGGATGCTATTTAATTGCAATCCTAAACATATTTCATGTATCTCCTAAGTCTTTGGAAAGTGTTCCCCAACACTAGGATTAGAAAGAGATTAAATTTGAATGAAATGTACATGTAAATTGACATTTGTAATTATTCCTAAATGAAAGGAACATGTGGGGATGCCCAAGAAGATCTCCTAGAAAATAGGAGCACATGGGGCACCCACATGGAAGGTGGAACCCACCTTGCTTAAGTTAACTATTTGGAGGATTAATAACACTTCAGTAATGCATGTTTAGATCCTATAAGTTAGGGATTGATATTTACATGAGTCGAGTTCAATTCAGTTTAGTTATGATTCAGTTATCTCCAGTTGCATGTAGTTAGTTTCAGTTGAATGCTAGTTGAATTGAGTTGACTTGAGTTGCATGACAAATAATAGGTGGATACATTCAGTTAAGTGGGGATGATCAATCATGCACAACTTTTGCATGAATTGGTAAAGAGATATGTTTAAGTTAACTAAGATTGACTTGGACCCACCTTCCACACCCAAGTTGTCATCTTTGAGTTAACATCTTTTGCATGAGAAGATATTTACAAGGCTCAGTTAAGTGGGCCCATTCTTGGGTGCCAACTTTGAGGTGATTCTTGCAAGATATTTTGTTGACTAACGATCAGTTAAGTGTTCAGTTTGGGGTGCCTAAATTGAAGAGACTTTGGTTTTGACTTCATGTTATAGTGTGGAACTCTACTTGCACAATCTAGGCATGGATTTATGAGTGGAACTTTGTGCTCTTGTTTTGATCAACTCTTTGGAGTCTACAATGCTCATAATTGTCTATTTATTGCAGCAATTGCATCAGAGTTTGTAATCTTGGTTGCAGGTTAGCAGGTATAGCTTGTGCATGTGTAAGGGTTTGAAGCATGGCATGGGATGTGTGGATTCATGCTTGGTCACATGGAATGCAAGGATAGCTTGTGCCACAGAAAGTGTATGAGAGTTTTGTGTAGGTTGTGAAGAAGGATTGTTGAAGGCAAGGAAGCATATCAATAAATGATTGATACAATACTATTGTAATCTTATTCTAAGGTTAAATAATACAAGAACTATTGATTCTGGTGGAGTATTTTCCCGAAATGGTTTCTCCATTTATATGCTATGTCACTTCTATCTTCTTAGCTCATTCTTCTACAATGTTTTGTCTCTTTCTACAATTGGTAAAATTGATCTAAACAGATAATCATACACAAAGAATTGTGACAAAGAATACTTAATTAAATCTACAATATAATAGTTTTACAAGTTTTAAGCTACAATATTACCTTCATTTTCAACACATTTACTAATAGTGGAGTTGATGGCACTTTAATGAACTTTGAGACTTTTAGTAAACCTAATATTGGATCTTGATATTATAGGCAACTAACTATTTCTCACTATGTTTTAATTTGATAGACTAAGGAGGGTGATCTCATAATACTGGTTTACAATTTTTAGCCAAATTGGACATTGAACTAATTTTTTCTAACTAAATCTTCACTTTCGGGCACCTATAGCAACTAAACCGTGATGAATTTGAAGATGATGCAAACTAGTGATTTGCGACATTTTGTCTATAGATTCTAACTATGTTTTTTTCAAAAAAATTGGAATCAGATTGCACTTATTTTTCCATCTCATTCGAAAACTAGTTATTTGTCATATTTTCCATCAGATTTAATGCTATCATGTAAATTTTTCATATGGTTGAAATAATTATGTACCAACAAGTTGAACAATATTTTCATAATGGGTGTGCACTAATATACATAAAAACTTGCATTAGAGAACCATATTGACTATATTGGAACCCCATAATAAAGTTTATTAAACTTTTAAGCATGTAAGTTAAAGAAATCATGATCATAATAAATTATCATAATTATAATAAATGATCCAAATTAATCAATCAAAATAAACATTCATAAATATATTGCAAACTTACTTTATAGAAACATAGAAAACTTAAGTGAAAATATTAAATTATATTATTGATCGATTGTTATAGTATCCTTCTTAATACAATGGCTAGTAAAATTATTCTTTTATTAACAATTACAACTTTAGCATATGTAATGGATGCATCGATAAAAAATTAAGAGAACTTATACATTATGTTTAACATTATTTTTATTTAAAAATTTATAATCTTTATTATAATGTTATTTAATTAGTGATATACCAACTTATTTATAAATAATTTTAAAATGAATCAAAGTGTTGTGATTGTAACATTAGTTTTGAAAGAAAGTCTATACACTATACAATACTAAAAGATAAAGATATTAATTTGACCACCATCATTCTAAATATTTTGTGTATAGTGATTTATTAAGAATGTGAAAAGGTATACATATATTTATTGACACAGATGAAAATAATTCCTTCTCGCTATCTAATCTTAATCACAAGTTCACAAACAAACTTCATCAAAAATTCAAAATTCCTCAATTATTGCAATAAATTTTAAATCTTTTTGATAGTTTCAATTGTCAAATCAAAATCTAATTCCCAACTTGACAAAAATGTTGCTGGCCATTCAATTATTTAAATAC
Organism: Sequoia sempervirens; assembly: GCA_007258455.2. NCBI lineage: Eukaryota > Viridiplantae > Streptophyta > Pinopsida > Cupressales > Cupressaceae > Sequoia > Sequoia sempervirens. The sequence goes on along the minus strand of VDFB02026320.1, from coordinate 163,774,842 downwards.
CACACACACATACTATTATTTGTATTTACATTTAATTCACATCAAAATTGTGAAAAATAGTTCAAGTGATTTGCAACTTTAATTTTATCTTCAAATTCTACTCTCCTATGCATCCTTTGTCCTTCCCATGTTATGCTTATATTATTTAAGTATTTTTGTCCAACAATGCAGTCCTTGGTATCTATTTTCCCTAATCATTTTCTTTATTTTGGTTAAATTCCCTTCCTTGGTGTGGCACTTTCATCACTCCCCAGTCTACAATTTCCATTTCATTCTCCATTATGGTACGCCATACCATTAACTCTACATGTTACTTCTCCTTTAAAAGTTTGTGTGGCTCCTTTTAATATATTGCATGCTGTGCATAACAATTACCAAATCTTCTTTCTCATTCTCTTCTTTCGTGGACTGTTCTCACTCTTCTATGAACACTTTTATTGCATTTCAATTTGTATTTCTTTTTAAAAAACCATTCAACTATTTCCTTTTTTTGAACACTCAGAATACTGAGAGGGGGGTGAATCAATATTCTATTAAACCATCTACTCAATAACCATCCAATTATCAAAGCATAATTAATTGTTATAAGAAATGAAAGCATGAAAATATCCACAACAATACATAACACATGAACACCAAGATTTTTAAGTGGAAAACCCAAAATGGGAAAAACCATGGTGAGGATTAGCTCACAATATATTATAACCGATCTTATAGTATATTACAAAAAGGATCACATCCAGGTGGAATCACTATCCAAGTGAACTCATTGTACACATAGAAAATAAAGATAGAAATAAGTGGCTTCACAACCAAGATTTGAATTGATACAAAATGCATCTACCATATGCTAGATTCAGTTCCTTTGTAGCTCAAAATATTGACTTGATACACTTCATCCAACTCAGATTACAAATCTCTACTCTACTTTACATTCACACACCTCTTCTCAACTTTCACAACTTATTTGCTCAGTTCTTCAAAATTGTGCATCATTTCTTATATTCGGATCATGTACACATTCAAATTCGATCTCCATAAACTGAAAGCAACATTTTATATATATCAAACTCATTGCAAACAGATCAATCAGGTTGGCCTAATTAGATGTAGTTACAAAATGTGCCTTGTCGGCACCTAATTCAAATAAAAACTCCTTCGCACTCAAAAAAAAATGTACAAAGTTTAGTATAGGTAAAAATGGATGTATAATAGCTCCCTCTTACATTGGCATCACATATTTAATCTTCGTAAATCTTTACATTCATTAGGTCGGCCAGGCACAGGACTTAAAGGAAAAAATACTCCAACTGTTCATCACCATAGGAAACATGGACCTCAAAATGTCATGCCAACTGGAAAACACAATGCTTTAACATCTGTTAACATTATCCCAAAACTATAAGGTCTAACTCAAATCCGTAGAGGAGCTCCGACTAGATAAGTCATAGCCATTACACAAAAAATTGTATAGACCTTATATGTCGATCTTCTATTACTTGAAATTTACAAACCACTTTTCCAAAACAAGTCAAACTCTGAAGGAAGATACTATTGACATCCATAAACAACATATTAGAATTGTAGAAGTAAATCTATAAGGATGAACAAATGCGTACAAAATTACTAGAGGGCTTTGTGTATTGAATATGTCGGTGTATAAACTTATCAAAAATACTTAACTGTTTCTATGTGTGGATCAAACCCACTTGTAAAATGTCTCTTCTACAGTCTTCCTTTACACAATGTTGACATCCATCATGTAGTGTTGACATCAATGACAACTCATTAATGAAAAACTTCTTCATTCTTTCAACACCTTCTAGGTGGTGCCTATTTTCTCTTGTATTCTATGCACAACCCTCTTCCAATCTACATTTCCAATTTTAATTGGTGGCTTTTCCTTGATTCAATCTTCTGTTGTGTGATTCTTTTTTTTTGTTTTATGTTGTGTGGCCTCTTCTTATCTGTATTATGTCTTTTCTATTTGCAATTTAAATTTTAAATGCCATTAATATGAGTGCAGCCCCCTAGTCTCTTCCCGCGACCTCTCTCAATTTTTTTTTCTTTGTTACCTTATGCTGCCACTTGCAATTTGTCTTTTCAAATTCCATCTACAAATGTCTTCTCCAATTATTAACTGTGACCTTTGCACTTCCCTTAAATTTGTAATTTCTTTATTATTATTATTATTTTAAAATCTTCCAAAAAACCTTCTTTTGCATATGTAAGAATTCAACTATTGCATGGTCCCATCTTTATTTCCCTATACAATCTTAAACCTCCAAGTTATGAGAAGGATTAGTTATTAAACATTGAAGAATTATTAATCCTTTAATTATAGAATGATTAAACTAGAAACATGATTTAAATAAGACATTTTCATAATTGAAAATGACAACAATGTCAATTCACTCAACCTCCCAAACCAGAAACCAAAAATAAAATCGCTCTCCAAAAGTGAACAAATGAAAATATTTTTGCGTGATGTTGATAGCTAGTTCACTGAAGATACTTCTTCATCAGACACATTGGGTAGGAAATTTATGAGCATAGGCTCACAAAGGTGAAGTTGAGTAGTTTAACTACTCTACCAAGTTGAATGCAACTTGCAACGAACTCCATCACTGGATTTGGTGCACATAATTAATTCTTGTTCCTCTTTTTTCTAGAATCTTGATGGAACATGCACCATCTCACTCCAGCAATGTTGCATCCTCTTCTTCCTTCCCCTTGTGGACTTACATCCACCATGTGTCATCCTCCCCCACCAAATTATTCCTCCTCTTTGCTCCTCATTCGTGGGATCTATCCCACCATCAACTGACCACCTCCACCAAAATCCCTCACCACCCATATCACCACCTATAAATTCTTCCCCAAAATCTGCATGTACTGCTTCATGGAAATTACATATTTCCATGCACTCTTCTCCATATTTTTTAATAGAAAAGGAAAGCAAATCAACATCATCACAAAAGACAATACTATTTACCTCATCCTTCTCCTCGGCTTCAACATCACCCTTCTCTACAACACCTCTCGCATCATCATTAGCTGTAACATCCTAAAGCTCTATCATTGTACCATTCAACAAAGCATCTTTATCTTTTTCATTTGCGACCTATTCACATTCCATTGTTTCACCATCTTTAGTTGTTGCACTTGCATCCTCTTTACCATTATTTTCTTCTTTCGCCATGTCTTCCTGATGACATGTCTTCACTACAACTTATTCATTTACATCGGTAGGGGCTACTCTTGCATCTTTCTCCGTCAATCTTAGGCTGCAACACTCTTTTCTTCCACTCTTATTTTTGTTGTCCTCATTCTTCTTCTCACTTCTCTTTACCAATCTCCTCTCATCTTTTCCAATATTCTTCTCCAATATCTTTATCTTAGCTTGGATCTTTCTCACTTCTGAATGAACTATCTTTCCCATCTTTTTGAACATTTTATTTTCCACTTCTTCCCAGAAAAAAATGTGTATGGGTTTCCTCATGGCCCATCCCATCTTGAATTGCTCACATCACACACTCTACAATTTGCAAAGATAAATTCTTTTCGGCTTCCTAGCTCTCGATTGCTCAAGGCTTCTCTACTTACAAAAATCCTCATGAGCTCTCCTCTACTACCTTCTATCCTCTCCTCTACTTTCAAAGGTTGTATGGATCCTTTTAATTTCTCTTTTTTCTCTCTTCTATTACTTGCTCTACGTAACAATTACCAAATCTACTTCTCATTCTCTTCTTTCATGGACTGTTCTCACTCTTCTATGAACAGTTTTGTTGCATCTCAATTTGTATTTCCTTGTAGGTGGCACCTATTTTCCCCTCTATTCTATGCGTAGACCTCTTCCAATTTGCATTTCCAGTTTTTAATTGGAGGCTTTTCTTTCATTCTCCCTTCTGCTGCGTGACTCTTCTTTTTTCTATGTTGCACGACCTCTTATTATCTGTATTATGTCTTTTCAATTTACAATTTGAATTTTAAATGCCATTAACATGGGCACAACCCCTCTGATCGCTTCCTGTGGCCTCTCTCAAAATTTAATTTCTTCCTTACCTTATGCCACCCCTTGCAATTTGTCTTTTCAAATTCCATCTACAAATGTCTTCTCCAATTATCAACAACTACCTTTGCACTTCCCTTAAATCTACAATTTCTTTATTTATTATTATTTTTTAAAATCTTCTAAATAATCTTCTTTTGCATATGTAAGAATTCAACTACTACATAGTCCCATCTTTATTTCCTTGTACAATCTTAAACCTCCAAGCTGCGAGAAGGATTGGTTGTTAAAACATTCAAGAATTATTAATCCTTTAATTACAAAGTAATCAAATTGGATTTAGTAACACATTTTATTTTTTTGACAATGACAACAATATCGATTCACTCAACCTCCCAAACCACAAACCCAAAATAAAATTGGTCTCCAAAACTATACAATTGAAAATCTTTTTGGGTGATGTTGATAGTTGGTTCACTCGAGATGCTCCTACATCATTTATTTGAGTCTTATCAAATGAATAAATATTTTGAGAAGCATTTGGTTGTTTGTAGCTAGGTTAGATTAGAGATCTCTTATAATACTCTCAATAAACATATATTTTTTTATATTATTTTGATTTGTTTTTCTTCAAAATGATCCTACATTTATTAATATTAAAACTCTTAAATATTGAGATTACAATGAGAGCCCCTTATTATATAGGTTAAGATGAGATATAGAACAACATCAGAATATGACATGTTCTTATCACCGAGACATAAAATGATAATGCTCTAAAAATGCCTTAAGCAAACTACTGTAAATATCACATAATAGAGGAATCGATTAGATAATGTACCCTATTCACACTAACATTAATATTTTGAATATTAAAAAGAAGAATAATTCTAACAACAATCTTTAATCTTCTTTATCCTCTATTCTTCCTCTATTTTTCTTGTCACTATATATCTGATATTTGACCATTTTAATATAAAAAATGTTTAGATGATTAAATCCAAAACCACCAAAATAATTAAATATATTAAAAAACCATTCTTAAAGAATGGAAAATTGGAAAGTACAAGAGAGAGCAAACTTTTATGTCTAAGTAATCCCGTCACATTCAAAATCCAACAACCTACTCAGGCAGTCGGAGAGCGCACATTCCCGTTACTCTATTATTGCCTAAGATTGTGAGAACGTATAAATCTTTCAGATGATTTTCTTTTAGAAATCTACCAGAGGCAGAATAAAGTAAAATATGAGATTACCAATTGAGGAAGGCAGAATGCGCAGTATAGTACATCGGTTGAGGTCAATTCAGAACAGAAATCATCAATTCTTATAGAAAGGACTTTCAGGAAATAGATGTTGTCAGAGTGAGGTAGGAAGAACTACATTTCCTGGTGCATGAACATCAAGGCATCCACCGTTCCATGGAGACACTAGTACTGCATATGTGGAGGATAAGTACTGCATGTGGGGAGGGTAGAGGCTAGTACCATTTACTGCAGAAAATTTATATCTTTTATTCAACTTGTAAGATGATTACAAGTTATTTTTTAATATACAGATTTAAGAGATTTTCATGCATAAACACATACTCTATTAATATGGATAGATCATGAGACCAGCAAACATTGGTGTCTAAGTTTGAGGGAGAAGGAGTTTAACTCCTCAATAAAAATTGATGACGGTTGACGAATGAGAACCCGTGACAAGTCCTTTATATTATTTGTAAACCACATTCTAGAAAGTGAAGAAAGTGGAATGAAGGCACAATTTGACAAGAGAAGTAATTTCATCGTTGTTTTTACACTTAACTAACTCAATCGAGTTGCCTAGAGGAACTTTGGTGAATAAGGACACCGCATTTCCAATATAAGATTAGATTGGCAAACCAACTGTGGGAGAAGCTGGTAATTGTGGGATAGAAAAGCTTCACTTCATAATCACACCGACCACTTTTGGAGGCACGGGCAGCTTGACTCGTCCCTTCATAATCACCGCCTACGCCGGTCGCTTCTGGACCATTGCGGTTGCCTCCATGATCTATCAATTCGTAAGCAAATTGAGCTCCATTCTTTTTCATCTCTACATCATTCGTCTGATACGCATAGATAATGAGGAACGCTTAGATATTAGTAAAAAGTTAAGATTTTTTCAATGTTTTCAGGGAATGTTAATACCTATTAACAGTGTCTGCCCTTCTGTGACGATATGTAAGGAGGCGTCCTCCCATGGCATTCCTAAATACATGGAAAACCTGCTTACCAGGCTGTTGCAAAAACGCCATCGGATCAAGCCCTCAGATCTTGCTCTGCACCATTTTAAGATGAATGGACGGTTTTGAGATTTGACAGAAGAAATTAAAGGCGCCTTTGGGTATTGTGAACAGCTGGAATTGTTTGGTTTACAAGAAGATCTGGATAATATTTATAAACTTCCAAACTATTGTTGTGTTTGGGTCTCTCAACATTTAGAGTGACTACTAATAAGAAGAAATTGATGGAGACCATATTCCCAAACATCCAACTATTGTTATTGTTGGGTACATGTAATATATATCAAGAACATTTATTTAATTGTATTGTAAAAATACCTTACTTTTTAAATGTGTCATTTAATGAAAGATTAGTATAGCAAATGATTATTTAGCAGACTATAGTATGTGAGGATTTGTTGTCCTAGCTTTGCAAACATCAATTTATATATAGTGAGGTCATATGAATAATAAGTATTTAAAAATAGTATTAGTCTAGAAATAATTGGGTTTAAAAGTCTATTTTTTATTTATAATGATTTATATGATTAGCATGACCATATTATGAAGCATCAAAGAATATATGAATATGATTTCTTATGGATTTTACATTTAATTTGATACTTCATACATATATGTTTGGAAATAAACAATAAAGTAAATCGATTAATGGAAGAATTGAGTCAAAATTAAATTTCAAAAAAGAAAATCTCAAACAAAAGCAAGAGATTAATAAAAGTAAAATATTAAGATTAAATAGTACAAATAGAATTAGAATATTCAAGATTAAATAAATGACGTAAAAAGTAATGGATATACTCTCCAAAAAATAGAAGTCCACACAAGTGTCATGTATACAAATATTGTTAATGGCTAGTAGTATAAACAACACGAGAGGAAGACAAAGAAAAAAAATAGCTATGATAAATGTAGAATGTGAATCATAAGAGCTCAAAACCAATATAATCTAGTAGTTTATATGTTGCTACTATCAAGATATCTACAAAAAAATCAAGAATTGGAATGTGAAAAGTTCACTATAGAGATAATTGAAACAAATACCAAGGTATGCGCTTAGGAAGCTAGTAGGATTGATAGTTTATTCCATGAACTTTGAGCTTCTACCGGATAATAATAGTATTTTTGATGAGGGCCCAGCCTGAGATTTAGAAAATAATCCACAAACAAGAGAATAATTTTATTATTCTGAAAATAGAGCTTCTTACATGTAGAAGATCTCAAATCCCTAAGTTCTACAATGCATGCAAGTTACAGAAAGCTATAGAATCACCCTTTCGCAATATGCGAGCTTGTCCCAAAAAAGTTACCCAAAAATTAGAAACCCGCCTATAAATAGAGTTCCTCTTTAGTTTGGAGCCAAAAAAACATTCAAATTTGAGTTTAGGCGGTTTGGCGCTGAAAAATTATAACTTGAAGCTCAAATTTTAAAAGAACATTTGCAATTGTATCTTCTAGAAAGTGCACCAACTTCTCGGGGCGATAACTTTTGATCCGGGACTCCGATTCACAAACCATTTGAACCGTTGGAAAAGTCTCAAAGTCAATAACGCACTCGAAATCCACTACGCCGATTTTGGCAAGTTTCGCGGCCATTATGGGAACTCTAAGTGCCTCAAATCTAACTCAGAAGATTTTCAGGTGCAAATCTGGGAAACTAAAACTGCAATATCTTTCAACCTAGAAATAGAAAATAAAAACCGTAAATTGAAATTTTCATTATGACGAAAAGGGTATCCAAAAATGTAAAAACATCTAAAAACTGAGAAACTTGAAATTTAATTATTTTTGGGTGATCCAAGATTGCCCCTACACCACTGGTTACTCCTGCATCAGACACCCAAGGTAATTTGAGAAGTGACCTCGTCACGTTTCAGATGGTGGAGGAAAACTCAAATGGTCGACCTCTCCCTTAGACAACCAGGATGAATCTTCAATAGGTCTTCCTTTCCATTTCACCAGATATTCTTCATACTGCCTATTCCTGGTACTCCTTCCCACACGACTATCCAGGATTTCTTCAATCTCCTCCTTTTTTGAAGTAGGTGCTGGAATCCCACACTGTTCCATCGTTGGTACTTGCTTTGCACCACCTTCATGATACTCTGTCAAATCTAAAATGTTGAACACAGGGGAAATGTTGAATTCATCTAGCAACTCTACTTCATATGCATTCCCTAAATCATGCCTTTTAAAAATTTTATAGGGACTGAACTTCTTCATCTTCAATTTGTTATATATTCCTATTGGAAACCTTTTTTTCCTCAAGTGGACCATCACTTCATCACCAATTTGAAACTCCTTATACCTCCTCTTCTGATCTGCCTTAACCTTATACTGCATATTCATCTTATTAATATATTCTCTTACCTTCTCATGTATATCCTTGATGTGTTCTGCAAAATTTTTGGCTTCAAAACTTATTTTCTTCTATTGGTCCATCTTCCTCAATTTTAGAACTGTTCTGGGGCTACCTCCATACACAATCTGGAATGGTGATCTACCAGTGCTTCTGTTGATAGAATTGTTGTAAGAAAATTTTGCCTGGGGTAAGATCAAGTCCCATCCCTTAGGTTTATCTCCTACCAAACATCTCAGTAGGTTACCCAGACTCCTATTAACTACCTCTGTCTACCTATCTGTTTGTGGATGATGTGCAAAACTGAACTTCAACTCTGTCTTCAGCTTCTTCCACAAGGTCCTCCAAAAGTACCCCACAAATTTGGTGTCACGATCTGAAACAATACTCTTTGGCAGACCATGTAGCCTCACCACCTATTTGAAGAACAAGTCAACAATGTGGATTGCATTATGAGTCTTCTGACATAGAATGAAATGTGCCATCTTCGAAAACCTATCAACCACCACAAAGACCAAATCATTCTCTCATTGTGTCCTTAGCAAACCAAGAACAAAGTCCATACTTATATCCTACCACAGCCTCTCTGGTACAGGTAAGGGCTGATATAAGCCTATATTCTAACTCACTCCTTTAGCCATCTGACATACCTTGCAACTTTGTACAAACTTTTTCACTTTCTGTGACAACTGAGGCCAATAATAATGCTCACTGATAATGACAATAGTCTTATCCTGACCAAAATATCCTGCCATTCCTCCACTATGCTTCTCCTTTATCAGGTTCTCTCTCATGGAACTCCTCGGGATACACAATTGACTTCCCTTAAATAACATGCCATCCTGGATTATGAAATCTAGCCATTTTGTCCTGTCCACTGTAACAAGTTCCTTACAAGCTTTCCAAGCCTTTGCAAAATCAGGATCTTCTGCATAGTGTCTTAAGTTCATTGAATCATACCACTTCAATCTGCATCTTTGTCATCAATGTATGTTTTCTACTTAAGACATCTGCAACCTTATTTGACTTCCCACTCCTATGTTTCAAAACAAAGGTATAACTCTACAAAAACTCTACCCATTTCATATGCCTCTGATTTAATTTTTCCTGACTATTTAGGTACTGTAAGGCCTAATGATGAGTATATAGAACAAATTCCTTCGACAACAAATAATGTCTCCATTTCTTTAATGCTTGAATTATTGCATAAAATTTCTGATCATATACAGATACTTTCTCTTGGTATCATTTAACTTTTCTCTGAAATAGACAATGGGCTTACCTTCTTGGCTCAACACTGCTCTAATGGCACAACCACTGGCATCACAATCCACCTGAAACACCTTGTTGAAATCTGGAAGGGCTAGAACAGGTTGCTTTGTCACCTTTTGCTTCAATAGTTCAAAATTTTTTGTTGCCTCACTGCTCCACTTGAATTCTTTTCTATCCCCTCTCATTGTTTCAGTCAGGGGTCCATAAATACTACTGAAGTTTCTAATGAACTTTCTATAAAAACTAGTCAAACCATGGAAAGATCTCACCTAGGTAGCAGTTCTTGGGGTAGGCTATTCCAGAATAGCCTTGACCTTCTCTAGGTCCATTTTGAGACCTTCTGTTGAGACAACAAACCCCAAGTACACTAACTCCCTCTTCACAAAACTGCACTTCTTTAGATTAATCAACAGTTTCTCTTCTCTTAACTTTTCAAAGGCTTTCTGAATATGCATCAGATGTTCATCCAACGTCTTACTGAAAATCAAAATATCATCTAAATATACAATAACAAAACTTCCCAAAATTCTTTTAGTACCTCGTTCATAAGCTGCATGAATGTGCTCGATGTATTGGTTAGCCCAAAAGGCATGACTAACCACTCGTACAGACCCTCTTTGGTCTTGAAAGCAGTCTTCCATTCATCTCCCTCTCGAATACGGATCTGGTGATACCTACTCTTCAGATCAATTTTTGTGAAGTACTGAGCTCCACTCAAACAGTCTATCAGGTGATCTATCCTTGGTAGGAGAAATTTGTACTTGATTGTTATCTTGTTTATGGCTCAGAAATCTGTACACATCCTCCACTCCCTATCCTTCTTTGGTGTTAGTATGACACATGGACTCAAACTCTCTCGTATCAAACCCTTTCTCAACAACTCTTGAACTTGTTTGTTCAACTCCTCATTTTTTGTTGGAGTTATTCTATGAGCTGCCTTATTTGGAAAATTGGCTCCAGGAATCAAGTCAATCTAATGACTGATCTTCTTTATTGGTGGTAAACCCTCAGGTACATTATCAGAAACAATATCTTGAAACTCATCCAATATCTCAGAAACTTCTTCTAGAACCTTCTCACTATCCTCCTTACTCACTCTAGGAATCAATGCATAACATACATGCTCATGCTTCATACATTCTAATTTTTTTTTTCCATATACATAACAAATTCTAGCACTACTGCATACATTTTCTTCAGTCTCCTTCAAGGGTTTGAACTTGTGACGAACCCCATCCTTTGTCAAGGAATAAGTGTTTACATGGCCATCATATATAGCTCGCCTATCGAACTGCCACGACCTCCCCAACAACATGTGACATGCATCCATGGGGATGATATCACAGAGTACCTCATCATGGTAGCTCCCGATCTTGAATTTTACTAGGCACTGCTCATTAACCAAAACTTTGTGGTCTTTCTACAACTAGGCAATCCGATACGGACGCAGGTTTCTTTCCCTCTTGAGCTTCAACTTTGTGACCATCTCTTCTGACACTAGATTATCGGTACTCCCACCATCAATAATGATATCACAACATTTTCCTTCACACTTGCACCTTGTGTGAAACAGATTCTTCCTCTATTCTGGTTATTTTTCTTCAGTCATTAGGGCTCTCCTAATCACTAGGGCTTCTCCCCTTTCAGCATCATCTGAATGTTTAGATTGAGCCTCCTTATCTGCATGCACAACCCTTCCATGACCTTCTGCCTTTTGTCTGCCCTTCCTTGGTGTTGTGGACATTCATAGGCTCGATGCCATTTTTCACCACTAGAAACATGTTCCTTTGAAACCACCTTTTCCAGATCCTTGTCCATATCTCCTTTGTCCTCTACCTCTTTGATCACCACTTTTTTGATCACGAGAGTGGTAGAAGTTGTCATTCCTTTGGATTCAGCTGGTATCCACATCTTCAATTTTTTTTTCATCATCATTTCAGCGTCCTAAAGGTCTTCCACTACCCGTTCCACTTTGATCTCCTCGTCCTTTTTGCTTGCCATCAAATCTTTTGTTCAGCTTCTCTTCCACCTTCAGAGCAAACTGATACACATTCTAACTAGGCTTAACTCCTCTTGAATGCTCAGTTGTAACCCATTAAGATATCGGGCTACCTTCTCCTTATTGGCGTCTGTGTGACCCGTTTTGATGATTATCTTGTGAAAATCTTAAGTATATTCTTTCACAGATCTGCTTCCTTGCTTCAACCCTTGCAATTTCTTCAACAAATTTAATTCGTAGTCCACTGGTATGAACTGTTTCTTCAGTTTTTCTACCATGCGATCTCATCTGGTGATCTTTCATTTTCCTCTTCGATTTCTTTCCAATTGGACATCTTTCCACCAAATACTGGCATGGCTCTTTAGCTTCATTTTTGCAAACTTAACCCGATCTGAGTCCTATATTTCCTCATACTCAAAATATTCTTCTAGCTCGTTGATCTAGTCGATCAACTCTTCTGGGTTCAGACTTTTGGAATAACTGGGGACTTATGATCTAGGTCTTTTCCAGATCTTTGAAATGGCCCTTATTAGCCGCATTTGGTCATGATCAATCGCTCCTTCTTCCTCTTCTACATTTGAACCTTTTTCCTCTCCTTCATCCTCACTTTCCTCCCTCGAGTTTAACCCTCTTCTCAACTGCTCTTGTAATGCGTCAATCTGTATTTGGAGGGCTGCCAGTGCATCTCTTCCACCATTTTTGTCGTCTCGACCACCTTTGGCACCACCATGCCTACCGGACATCACTCTTGGAGGCATATTTCTTGATCTCAACCCACAACCACAGTCCTGGTGCGAACTGCCTCACGATCGGTGATCTGTCTACATGCTTAAAAAAACCTGCTCTGATACCACTTGATGAGGGTGCAACCCGAGACTTAGAAAATAACTCACAAACAAGAGAATAATTTTATTATTTAGAAAATGGAGCTTCTTACATGCAGAGGATCTCAAATCCCCAAGTTCTACAACACATGCAAATTACAAAAAGCTACAGAATCACCCTTTCGCAATATGTGAGCTTGTCTCCAAAAAGTTACCCAAAAATTAGAAACCCGCCCATAAATAGAACTCCTCTTTAGTTTGGAGCCAAAACAACATTCAAATTTGAGTTTAGGCGGTTTGGCGTTGAAAAAATACAATTTGAAGTTCAGATTTCAAAAGAACATTTGCAATTGTATTTTCTAGAAAGTGCGCCAACTTCTCGGGGCCATAACTTTTGATCTGAGACTCCGATTCGTGAACCATTTGAATCGTTGGAAAGGTTTTGAAGTCAATAACACGTTCGAAATCTGCTACGCCGATTTCAACAAGTTTTGGGGCTGTTTCGGGAACTCTAAGTGCCTCAAATATAACTCAGAAGATTTTCAGGTGCAAATTTGGGAAACTAAAACTGCAATATCTTTCAACCTAGAAATAGAAAATAAAAACCATAAATTGGGAATTTCATTATGACGAAAAGGGTATCCAAAAATGTAAAAACATTTAAAAACTGAAAAACTTGAAATTTAACTATTTTTGGGTGATGCAAGATTGCCCTTACACCACTGGTTGCTCTTGCAATAATTTTTTCAAGGTTCTCAAGATAGAAGAGGTTAGAACATTTAGTATTAGTCGAGTTGATGGCACTTTCATGAACTTTGAGACTTTTAGTAAATCTAACATTAGATCTTCATATTATAGACAAATAACTATTTCTCACTATGTTTTAATTTGATAGACTAAGGATGAAATCTATTTGTTTCAACATTAGCTCCCTACAACAATAATCTAAATGAGCGATCCATTTTGAAGCAAAACGTATAGAATTAAACAATCTATTTGAATGGTATCATGCAAATTTGTCATATGGTTGAAAATATTATGTAGCAACAAGTTGAACAATCTTTTCATAATGGGTGTGCACTAATATACATAAAAAAATTCATTGGAGAACCATATTGACTATATAAAATTAGAAGCCCATAATGAATTTTATTAAAGTTTTAAGCATGTAAATTAAAGAAATCTTGATCATAATAAATTATCATAATTGTAATAAATGATCCAAATTAATCAATCAAAATAAATATTCATAAATGTATTGCAAACTTACTTTTATAGAAACATAAAAAACTTAAGTGAAAATATTAACAAATTATAAAGTAGTTGAATAATTTTTTTAAAATAAAAAAAATATTATATTATTAATCAATTGTTATAATATCCTTATTAACACGTCAACTAGTAAAATTATTCTTTCATTAAAAATTGTAACTCTAACATATGTAATGGATGCATGTATAGAAAATTTAAGAGAACTTATACATAATATTTAACATTATTTTTATTTAAAAATTTATTATCTTTATTATAATGTTATTTAATTAGTGATATGACAACCTATTTATAAATATTTTTAAAATGAATAAAAGTGTTGCGATTGTAACATTAGTTCCATTTTATTCTTCATTATGGTTTGCCAGACCGTTAACTCTACATTACTTCTCCTTTCAAAGGTTGTGTGGCTCCTTTTAATTTCTCTCTTCTATTACCTACTCTACATAAAAATTACCAAATTTTCCTTCTCATTCTCTTCTTTCGTGGATTGTTCTCTCTTCTATGAACACTTTTGTTGCATTTCAATTTGTATTGCCTTTTACAAAACTATTCGATTGTGTCCTTCTAGATGGTGTCTATTTTCTCTTCTATTCTATGCGCAACCCTCTTCCAATCTACATTTCTAGTTTTAATTGGTGGCTTTGCCTTCATTCTCCCTTATGCTGCATGACTCTTCTTTTTTTCTATGTTGTGTGACCTCTTCTTATTTGTATTATGTCTTTTCTATTTGCAATTTAAATTTTAAATGCCATTAACATGGGCGTAGCCCGTTGTCTCTTCCTATGACCTCTCTCAAAATTTTGTTTTTTCCTTACCTTATGTAACCCCCTACAATTTGTCTTTTCAGATTCCATTTGCAAATGTCTTCTTCAATTATCAATCAACTATGACCTTTGCACCTCCCTTAAATTTGCAATTTCTTTATTTATTATTTTTTTAAATCTCCCAAAAAAAATATTTTGTATATGTAATAATTCAACTGCTATGTGGACCAATCTTTATTTTTGTGTACAATCTTAAACCTCCAAGCTGCGAGAAGGTTTAGTTATTAAAACATTCAAATTAATCCTAATTATTAATCCTTTAATTACAAAATGATTAAAATAAAAACATGATTTAAATAAGACATTTTGTCAATTGAAAATGACAACAATGCTGATTCACTCAACCTCCTCAACCACAAACCCCAAATAAAATCACTCTCCAAAACTAAACAACTAAAAATATTTTTGGGTGATATTAATAGTTGGTTCACTCAAAATGCTTCTGCATTAGACATGCCAGGTAGGAAATTTGTGAGCATAGACTCACAGAGGTGGAGTTCAGTAGTCGAACTACTCTTCCAAGTTGAATGCAACCTATAGCGAACTCCATCATTGAATTTGATACACACAATTAATTCTTCTTCCACATTTTGTAGCATCTTGTCAGAACACGCACCATCTCACTTCAGCAATGTTGCACCCTCTTCTTCCTTCTCCTTGTGGACTTACATCCATCATTTGTCATCTTCCTTTTCCAAATTATTCCTCATCTTTGCTCCTCATTCGTGGGATCTATCCCACCATGAACCGACCACCTCCACCAAAATCCCTCATCATCCATATCACCACCTGCAACATCTTCCCCAAAATTTGCTTCTACTACTATTCAAATTCCATCTCATTTATCTTTTCAAATTTCATTTGTAAATGTCTTCTCCAATTATCAACTATGATCTTTGCACTTCCCTTTTAAATTTGCAATTTATGTATTTGTTATTATTTTTTAAAATATTCCAAAAAATCTTCTTTTGCATATGTGATAATTCAACTGCTGCATGGTCCCATCTTTATTTCCATGTACAATCTTAAACCTCCAAGTTGTGAGAAGGATTATTTATTAAAAAAATCAAGAATTATTAATCCTTTAATTCCAAATTGATCAAACTGGAAACATGATTTAAATAAGACATTTTATCAATTGAAAATGACAACAATATCGATTCACTCAACCTCCCAAACCACAAACCCAAAATAAATCACTCTCCAAAACTGAACAACTGAAAATCTTTTTGGGCGACTAAGATGCTTTGCATCATTTATTTGAGTCTTACCAAATGAATAAATATTTTGATAAGCATTTGATTGTTTGTAGCTAGGCTACATTGGAGATCTCTTAGAATACACTCAATAAACATTTTTTATATTCTTTCAATTTATTTTTCTTGAAAGCGATCCTACATTTAATAATACTAAAACTCTTAAATATGGAGATTACAATGAGAGCCCCTTATTATATAGGTTAAGATGAGATATAGAACAACATAAGAATATTTCATGTGTCTTAATCTTATTGCTGAGACATAAAATGATATTAATGCCCTAAAAATGCCTTAAGTAAACTTCTGTAAATATGACATAATACAAAAATCGATTAGATAATGTACCCTATTCACCTCAACACTAATATTTTGAATATTAAAAAGAAGAAGAATTTTAACAACAATTTTTAATCTTCTTTATCCTCTATTCTTCCTCAATTTTTCTTGTCACGATATATATGATATTTGACCATTTTAATATTTTTTATTTTTAACAAAAATATGGTTTGGATGATCAAATCCAAAACCACCAAAATAATTAAATACATTAAAAAAAATTCTCAAAGAATGGAAAATTAAAAGTATAAGAGAGAGCAAACTTTTATGTCAAGTAATCCGTCACATTCAAAATCCACCAACCTACTCAGACGGCAATGTCTACACAGTCTCAAAACAGAAATTAGACTGTATTTATTTTTAATTAATTAATAAATACTGTCAAATGTCCGTTTTGACCTCAAAACGTATAAATCTTTTACATAAGTTTCTTTTAGAAATTTACCAGAGGCAGAATAAAGTAAAATATGAGATTACCGAGGAAGGCAGAATGCGCAGTAGAGTACATCGGCTAAAGTCAATTCAGAACAGAAATCATCAATTCTTATAGAAAGGACTTTCAGGAAATGGATCTTGTCAGAGTGAGGTTGTAACATGGCGATGCGAAAACCGACATTTCCTGGTGCACTGTCATTGTGTGACGAGGCTTCCATGTGCCGCAGCAGTGCCGGAGACCAAAGGTTGAGCAGTTGAAGTGAGGTGATGAACCAACGCAAGAATTGAAAGCGACCACTGTTGAGATTGACGAGGAGGCAACAATTTTTTGTGGGCGTTTTGGGAATTGAGTTTGTGAAGGGTGGAGATGAGAGAAGTGGTGAAAGATCTACCGGCGGAGATGGAGCTCTCTTGGCACTGATGCACATGCCCTCACACGACTGACTGGTCGTAGAACATCAAGGCTTCCACCGTTCCATGGAGACAGTAGTACTGCATATGGGGAGGATAAGTACTGCATGTGGGGAAGGTAGAGGCTAGTACCAATTGCTGCAGTAAATTATGTCTTTTAATTTTATTTTTCAAGGGGTAAACGTTTTTGAATCAGAGCTATGAACAGGAATACAACCATTCAACAATACCACTCCAACGAGGTTTGAATCTTTGTGGCAAGAACAACAATACCACCTTTAAACCATCTCACCATGTCAATACTGACAAATTATCTCTTTTATTCAATTTATAAGATGATTGCAAATTATTTTTTTAAATAGAGATTTGGGAGATTTTCATGCACAAACACATACTCTCTAACATAACATACATATAAATTATGAGACTATCAAACATTGATGTCTTCGACATAACATTTCCACCGTCTCTAGATTTGAAGGAGGAGGAGTTTAAGGTAAACTCCTCAAAAATTTCTATGTAAAGGCTGACGATGACTGACGAATGAGGAGAACCCATTACAAGTCCTTTAGATTATTTCTAGACCACATTCTAGAAAGTGAAAATGTGGAATGAAGGCACAATTTGACAAGAGAAGTAATTTCTTATCGTTGTTTTTACACTTAACTAGCTCAATCGAGTTGCCTAGAGGAACTTTGGTGCATAAGGACACCACATTTCCCATGTAAGATTAGATTAGCAAATGAACTGTGAGCGAAGTTGGTAGTTGTGGGATAGAAAACTTCACTTACCGCTAGCTAGTAAAGGCTCCCAACACAGCAACCACTTTTGGAGGCACGCGCAGCTTGACCCATCCCCTGGGAGCCTTCATAATCACTGCCTACGCCGGTCGCTTCTGGACCATTGCGGTTGCCTCCATCATCTATCATCGTAAGCAAATTGAGCTCCGTTCTTCTTCATCTCTACATCATTCATCTGATACGCATAGCTAATGAGGAACGGTTAGATATTAGTAAAAAGTTGGGATTTTTTCAATGTTTTCAGGGAATGTTAATACCTATTAATAGTGTCTGCCCTTCTGTGACGATATGTAAGGAGGCGTCCTCCCATGGCATTCCTAAATACATGGAAAACCTGCTTACCATGCTGTTGCGAAAACACCATCGGATCAGATCTTGCCTTGCTTTAACACAGCAAAGAAAAGTAAGGGAGAGGACCCCATCGTGGGACAGGGTCCAATAGCTGGTATAGCTATGGACAGCCTGGGGGCCAACTTTCGACAGTCTGGGGACCACTTTGGGTAATAAAAGTGTCAATAAATTAACACTTAGTATCCAACTACCAATCCCTTCAATTCAAAAAATACACAAATTGACCAATCATGTAATGCCACATCAGCGTACCAATATTACATGACTTAGTTACCCACTATCGGTGCATCACTTTTTTTGGCTCTTTTTTTGTGGTTTTTGAAAAACACCCCCAAAATCTTGGAAAACGTGCTCGAATTTTCCCCAAAAGTTTTTTTCATACTGTCAACTGACGTTCAAGGGACATGGCCAAAAAAAAAAACCCGACTCAGACGCTGATGACGTGGAGCAGAGGGTCAAAGTTACCCTACGCACGATAGGGCCCTCTCCCTTGCATGTCCATTTCAATGTTTTGCACACTTATTGCCATGTGCACGAGATTTTTATAATGTATTTTACAGTAAAATTTAATGCTCTGCTATTGTTTTGTACAATTATTCAATAAGAACATGCATGCACTGCACCATTTTAAGATGAATGGACGATTATGAGATTTGACAGAAGAAATTAAAGGGACCTTTGGGTTTGGCTAGAATTGTTTGGTTTACAAGAAGATGGCACTGTCTATGGAGGCAACAAAATGACCATAGAAATTGTTGTCCAAATCTGTATCTGTCAGAAGAAGCCCGTATTTGTCACCAGACATGTGTGTTTGTTAGGGAGATCGCAATTTCTTTTTTTAATATATTGTTTTTAAACATAAAGAAAAACTCTAAGTAAAATTTTTTCATACGACTTATATTTTCATATATAATATAAATTATATATTAATTTTTTTGTTATATTTATATAATATATAATAAAGATGTATATTATATTATATTTATATAAGATATAATAAAAATGTATACATATAATATTTAATATATTTTTAATATAATATTTTTATATTATTTTAATATAATATTAAAATATATATAAACCCTCACACGAAATGCCTTCAATACTATTTTTTTAATATTTTCCTTTCAAACGCCATTAAAATTAATTATATATATATATAATATTATAATATTTTTTTTAATATTATATTAAAAATTATATTATATTATATACATTTTTATTATATATTATACATAATATACATTTTTATTATATATTGTATAAATATAATATAATTTTTAATATATATTTTATATTATATATAAAAACCATCTCTTTATACATAATATAAAATATATATTAAAAAATAATATAAAAATATATAAATTTATTATATATTATATAAATATAATATAATTTTTAATATAATATTTTTATATTATTTTTTAATATATAATTTATATTATATATAAAAGCCCTTGTTTTTATATAATATAAAATATATATTAAAAAATAATATAAAAATAATATATTTATATTATTTTTTAATATATATTTTATATCACATTTATTTAATATATAATAAAAATATATTATGAAAATATAAATCATATGAAAAAATTTAACTTAAGAGTTTTTTTATGTTTGGGAAAAAAATATTGCAGTCTCCAGACAAACACGAGGATTTTTGCTGACAAATATGAGCTTCTTTTGACGGATACAGATTTGGGCATGGATTTTTGTGGTCATTTTGTTGCCTCCATAGAAGGTGCCCAAGAAGATATGGGTAATAAGAATTTTTAGAAATTGGATTAATGTTAGATTATTTGTGCACGTTAAAATAAATTGTTTGTAAACTAAAAAAATCAATAAAGAGGTGCATCTATCATTATCTAAATATGAAATAGAAGTTTTAACTAGCAATTGCACCTTAGTAAGCAATGGGTATGCCAAGGAAGTGTGGAAAGTCAATTAAGATAAATTTTGATTTATTTTTGTAATATATAAAACTATTTTAATCATTTTATGTAATTAATAGTTTTATTTTTAAATATAATATATAATAATAGGTATAATTAAATTATTTATAATTTATTTTTTATTATTAAAATATAATCCACATTTCATGTATAATAATGTAAAAAATCAATTTAAAAAATTATTAATGATATAAATAAAATCAATATAAAAAAATAAAATTTAATTTAAGTCAATATTAAAATTTAAAAGTCTTTTTTATCCCAAAGTCTTTGTGCAGGCACTGGTGCGCTGCCCAAGGAGTACCCTGTTGCTCAGGTTGCGTAGCAGGGTACTCTCTGCTTGGGCAGCGAGCCAGTGCAAGCACTTTGCACAAAGGCTTCGGGCTTTTAAATCCAAATAAACCATGTAGCGTAAGGCCAAGTTGGTTGTGCATGCTTTCCAGCTAAGCAAAAGCGTGCTTACCATCGTGACTCATTTTCCTCAAGTAGTTTCAATCAATGGTTGAAAGCATTTTAATGGTCGAAGACAATAACAGTCATTTGATTGACCTTTTTAGCTTTGTCTTGTTGAGATAGGATACACGTAAATTAGGTTCAAGAAATCAAAATAGTCTATAATATTTAAAAGTAAGAAATATAGGGGTGAGGGTTCTGGTTTGATTGTCTAAAATATCATGTTGCAGGTAAGAGGTTTTGAGGTTCAATCTCCCCTCGTCCTTGTGGTATAAGAGGACGTATCGCACCAACGTCATTGGTTAGGTTCCTAAAATTCAATAACTTGTAACAAAACACAAAAACTATAAAAAATATTTATTGTTTCTATTTTTTTCATCATCACAATATGTACATTTCTAAATGCACATATAGAGAAGCTACTAATAAGAACAAATTAGTGAAGGTCATATTTATAAACTTCCAAACTATTGTTGTGTTTAGGTTTGTCAGCATTTAGAGTCAGTACTAATAAGAGGAAATTGATGGAGACCATATTCCCAAATTTCCAACTATTGTTATTGTTGGGTACGTGTAATATACATATCAATATCAAGAACATCTATTTAATTGTATTGTAAAAAAATACCTTAATTTTTAAATTTCATTTAATGAAAGAATAGTATAACAAATGATTGTTTAGCAAGTTATGTTGGAGGGGATTATAGTATGTGAGGATTTGTTGTCCTAGCTTTGGAAACATAAATTTATATAGTGAGGTCATATGAATAATAAATATTTAAAAATAATATTAGTTTATAAATAATTGGATTCAAAAGTCTATTTTTATTTATAATGGTTTATATGATTAACATGGTTATATTATGAAGCATCAAAGAATATATGGATATGATTTCTTATGGAGTTTACATTTAAAGTGATACTTCATACATATATGTTTGTAAATAATCAATAAAGTAAATTGATTAATGGAAGAATTGAGTCAAAATTAAATTTCAAAAAAGAAAATCTCAAACAAAAGCAAGAGATTCATAGAAGTAAAATATTAAGATTAACTAGTACAAATAGAATTAGGGTGGGTTCCCATGGAGTGATTCGGGGGACAATTTTTCAGTGAAAATTGAAGTGTTCCCAATACTCCAAATTTCAGCTTCATCACAAAGAGAACGACGTCCTGATTCCAAACCCAACTTGAACGGGGCGAAAACGACTCCGTTTGTGCAAGTTACGACCAGTCAAACTTCTAGTCAAACTGGCTTCAGGGGTGTCCAGAAGGCAAAAAATAATCATCTCAAAAATCGACAGAAATGGCGTCATCGCGAAGAGCTCATTGAGAAAATTCTGACGTCGTTCGTTTCGTCGAAATCCGACGTTGTCTGCTCGAGTTAGAAGCAGTCAAACTTCAGTCAACTTAGAGGGTACTGATGATGACGTCATCATGCTGACGTGTCAGTCCATACATTACGGAAGCCAAGTGGACAAATTTCGGCCCGACACGTGGCAGGTGAGTCATCGGTACAGAGCCAATCATATGCTGACACGTGGCAGTCCGTACAAACAGTTAGCGTTGAAGTGGCAGCACGGTCAGCGGTACGGAGCCCACGTCATCATCCCAGTCAGCATGACCCGTCAACATTCCCGGCGAGTAGGAGCTCGACACGTTGGCGGCTCCGTCAGCACCCAGTCAGCGTATAGTAATCGACATAGTCAGTCTCGTCAGCATTTCCAGCAAACAGTATGATGACACGTGTCCCTTGGGCAGCGATGCATTTTGTTTGGTTTGTTTTAACAAAATATCCAGGATTTAAACCCTCGATCAGTGCGGATATAGCGGACTGTCTTAACCAAACCAGTGGCCGAGCTGATTGTAATTTATACTGGGTGTGGTTTTGTTTTATTATTGATATATTGGGAGTTTGTTTTAAAAAACAAACCGGCCGGTGGTTTGAACCTGCACCGGCCGGTCCAACAAAAAAGTTTTCCACCGTTGCACCACGGAGACACTCTAAAAATATGGTGGCTCCGGTTCGTTTTATTGAGTTGTTGTTAGCCAAGCCTATGTCAAAATGGCTAAATAAGCCAAAATAAACCAAAACAACCTAAACCACCTAAAACCAAAAGATTGGAAAGACCAAATTAGACCTGATACGAGCTGATCAAGAAGGATATGCATTTATTCTGGTGGTTAGGCCTAATTAGGAAAATTTCATGTATAAAAAGAGAGGTTGAGATGGGTTTTCCAAGTCTAGGTGGTGAGATAGCGAGAGAATGCTCGAGAGATTTGAAGACATTTCTGCACATCAAAGTAATGCCATGCTGCTGTGCTTGAAGGAGATGGTCTTGAAGCAATTGTAACTGTTTTTGGAGCTAATCGGATCGGTCCTCCGTTGGAGAGGGGCCCGGAGACGTAGTCCTTAGGGACGAACTCCGTTATCAATTGTGGTTTCGTCTTTCTATTTCTTCTCTCTTTCTGTTCAGTTCATTATCTTGGCATTTATTTATTTTATGTTCATTTATTCATTTAAGCATTTAATTATGTAATCATTTATATTAAGCGTTGTAATAATTGATCTTTTACGTTACGCATTCTGTAAGCATTTAGTCCTAGATCCTAAATAGATCAAGTTGGTATCAGAGCTTTGTGTGTGGCTTGTATTGCAATTTGAATGCTAATGAGATCCAGGTTACAACGAGGCGAAGGAGAACTCGAAGAATACAATCCAGATATCGGAAGACGAAGAGCTAATCAACCGTCACAGATGGAAGTGAAAGAAGGTGGACAAAGTTCAGAGCTTAGTGTCAAGGATTTCCAGAAGCTATTTCTTGACATGAAGGCAATGGTGGACGAACTTTATGCTAAAAAGAAGAAGCACGAAAAGGGAGGTTCTTCAAAGCACAAGAAGCAGGAAGATCAGAAAGACACAGAGGGGAAAGCTCCAAAAACTCCTTCTCCTCCATCTTCTCCCTCTTCTTCTTCTCCCCCTTCTCCTCCTTCTCCTTCTCCTTCTTCTAATGTAAATCCATTTAAGAGCAAGTCTAAGCCTGTAATTAAGCTTGATGTAAAATTTGAGTTACCTAAATACTGTGGGGAGTTAAATGTTGAGAAGTTAGATGATTGGGTCCAACAAGTAGAAGTATACTGTAGGATTCAAGGCCTAGTAGAAGATGCTTCTAGGATTCAATTAACAACTCTCCGGTTGGGAGGTACAGCTCTCACCTGGTGGGAGAGTAAAACTCGTGAAGAAATTGCTCGCCATGGTCAAGTTAATATGTCTTGGATGGAGTTTGTTGCTGCCCTTAGGAAACAATTCTACCCTTTAGGTTACATGCAATAGTTAACCATGAATTGGCAAACCTTTAGGCAAGGTAAGGGGCAGTCTGTCCAGGAGTATACTCATGAGTTTAGGAAATGGGCCATTGCTCTAAATGTTCCCTTGTATACCCAAGACACATTACTTAAGTATATTGGTGGTTTACATTCTTACCTTAGGCACACTATTTTGATGTTGAGTCCCAACAATCTAGACGAGGTGTCTGTTCAAGCTACTCATTTAGAGTCAAGGGGTAAGAATACTTTTAGTGACAACTTTTCCAAGAAGCCATCTAAGTTCGAGGGTAAGTCTAAAGGGAAAGAAAAGGACAAAGATAAAGGCAAAGGGAAGAAGACAACTACAGCTAAGAAAGAGGGTGAGAAACCTACGTGCTCCCATTGCAAGAAAGAGGGGCATGATGATTCAAGCTGTTGGAAGCTTCATCCTGAGTTGAGACCGAAAATATATGGAGGTAATAAAGACAAGCAGACTACTGCAGTGATTCAACAGATCTTGGTTCTGACCCGAGATGAGACAAAGATTGTTGCTATCGGAATCCAAGGTAAAGGGAAAGGTATATCTCTCTCATCCGATGCAAGTTTTTCTAGTGCCAGTGCAGGCACAAGTAAAGAATCTTCTCCTAAGGTTGTGTTGACGTGTTTTTGAGACCGCACCAACATAGAATAAAGTCTCCCAACGGATGCTCTATCCTCTCTTGAACAAAGTATTCAGCATGCTAAGATTGCGAGTAAGATCATGCTTTCAACTCCAAGGTTCCTTAAGTGCGAATAGGCTCAGTTTGGTTTGATGTGATATTGTTGGTATTTTCAAGGGGACTTACACAATTGTTCGACGCCAACAACAAACAAAAGACAAAGGGCTTTCGTAATTCAAATGACGATGTGAGCGCAAGTTTCCAATTCTAACCAGAAATGAACTCAATTTAAAAGGGTAGGGCTAAGAGTTTGTTCTATTCTAAATGCAGATATGAGGTTTCGTTTAATAGACTTCAACCAGATTTCACCTAGCCTCCGCCGGACAAATTCAAGAAAATCGGTGCACTTCAAAGGATAGCAAAGGTATTCAAGTTATAGTTTAACATACATACACCATCAGAACAACGCATATAAGTATGTAAACCACAACCGGGTTAAACACAAAATAATGTCCAGCTTGATCAAGGCGGACTTATCATCAACAAGCCGCTAGTGGTATGGAATAAAGCGAAGCTATCTCAATAAAACACCACACACCAACGTAAGCTACTTGCATGAATTTAAGCTACTTGGATACGAAAGGAAGAAGAAATATTGCTAGCATTTCATGACAAGACGAATTCCATCATCAATGAAAAGATCTATTATCATAAAATGTGTTACACAACAATCTCCTCAAAAGTTTTCAAAGGGAAAACTTTCTCTCTTCTCCAAATGATGCAAAATGCTCTACAATGCTACACTATCTAGCTCTAAAGCTCTCTCAATGTCTACTCTGATTCTAACTGATCTCTAATCTAATGTGTTACAAATGAGGGGGACTCCCCCTTATATAGCTAGCCAAGTCCCAAAAGACGGCTAGGGTTACAATCAATAGAGTGGCCAGAATCGTGCCACCTCAGCCCTAAATAATATTGCCCTAAAAACCGCCACAGAGGAGAGTGGGGTAATAAATGCGCCATAATGTCCACCATCATCCTTCTAGAAGATTCCATTTGTAGACACGTTCACACTATTCTCGATCTTCTTTCCGGCGTTGTTCTTGATTTCTTCCACTTGAGGGTCTTCATCTTCGTTACTTGAGTTATACTAAGTCTTAACACTTAGCCATTTTCTTGCAAATTTTCCTCCTTCGAGATTGAACTCATCTTCATCGTGCTTCCACTTCAAGTCATCGTGCTCTGGCCTCAACATTTCTCCTGCAAAACAAGCAAGGAGAGGGGTATTAGAATACTTCATGATATAAACTTAACTCACTTACCTGATTTTCATGCTTTGATCTCCAAGCGTTCATCGCCAACTTTGTGTTCAAGTTCATGCCTTAGATAAACTTCATCTTTGGGAAATTCATTTCACCTGCTGGAGCTCTGATAACCTCGATTTTATTCATTTCTGGCTCAAGTAAACTATCTTCACGAAGGATTGAAGCAAATCCACCTAGGCAGTTTCTTTCAAATTCACCGTCTCGAGAATTTCACCTTGAAAACATATTTTCTTCATTTTTGCCTTAGAAAATTTTCAAATTTCCCTTAGGAAATACATCAACCTGGTGCTCACTTAAAATCTTCATCCCAAAATCCTCGACAAGCTGTGGAAGACCTTAAAATCAACTCCTCATCGATAATCTTCGATACCCAGAAGAAAATTTTCTCCAGAACGCATCGAATCCATGGGTCCCCAACGAACGGGTTCATTTAAATTTTCTTGAATTTTGAACCTTAGAAAATATTCTTTCATCAAATTTATTCTCGTTCTTTGATCCCCTCTGAGAATTTTGCTCTGATTTGGAAAAATTTTATCAATCTTGTGGAGCTGGCATTCACTGACTTCATCTTTGGCGGCCCATCTGTGCTTCAAGAAAAATTCCATCACCCCTCCAGACTTAAGCATTTTTCTAAGGGAGAAAATATTTTGTGCCTTAGAAAAATTTTAAAGCATCTTGGAAATTTTGCCTTGGAAATTTTTTTGTCCATTCGCCAGCATTGGAAATTTTATCAACTTTCCTTAGAAAATTTTATTCATGCCTGGCACACTTGATTTCTCACTCACCATTTTGTATTTAACTCCACACTTAGAAAATACTTTCACTTGAAGCTCCAATGCCCTTTAGAAAAAAAAGTTTCATATCACATCATCCTACATTTCATCCTAGGCGCAAATAACATGAGCAAGAGGATATGCCTAGCATTTTTTTTTTTACTTGGCACCATTTTCCAACACTTAGGCATTTTATTCTCTAACGCCTAGCACATTAATTTCACTCACCACCCTCAAACATTTCAACGCCTTAGAAAATATTTCTAACACCTTATAACTCCCTTCAACATAGGCGCATATCACACTTTGAGAGGAAAACGCCTATCATTTTCCTTGTGTTTACCATGCCATGAAGTGTCTTTCACTTTATTTACCACCTTTTACCCCATCCACTTACCTTTTAACTCCTCAACATGGGCGCATTTAGCATAGGGAAGAGGATGGGCGCATTTTGAGGTGAGAGGAGGATGAGTTTTGTTGACTTGTTGACTCCTTAGCTGCATGGGCGCATTTAGCATAGGGAGGTGGATGAAACACATGCAACGCCACCTTGCCTTCCTTATTTTGTCTTCACTTGCCATGCTTTGGGCGCATTTCTTATGTGGAGGAGGATGAAAACATTCAACGCCTTCAACAAGTGACTCTTCAGCTTCCTAGATTTTGTCTTCACATGGCAGCTTTTGGGCGCATTTTGCCCATGTAGGAGGATAAAAAAAAAGTTGACTTCGCTTTGACCCTCTTGAACTTGGGCGCATTTCAGCATGTGTGGAGGATGACACATTTCCAACGGCCAGCCTTGACTTCTTGTTGGGCGCATTTGCTACATGAGAGGGATGGGCGCAAATGGAGGGTGGTGGAGGATATCTCCATGCCTTAGAAATTTTTTTCTCATCAACCTCTTAGAGTGGGCGCATTTAGGCTAGGGAGCAGGATGAAGTTTTAACTTATAATTTTTTTAGCATGCAAACTCTCAAGGTAGGCGCATTTGGGCTAGGCAGGAGGATGAACTCAACACTTAGAAAATTTTCATCAACTTATTTCTCCTTGGGTGCATCTGAAGTAGGCTACAGGATGAGACTCAGACTTAGACATTTTTTTTTTTGCCAGCGTCTATGCCCCTGCTATTTATAGTAAATCCTCTGATTCTCAAACTTTGAAAGCTCAGATTGCCTTGAAATTTTGACCTCTGGACCTTCATGACCTGGTTAGCCTGTTGACATTGCCATTTTGAGCTGACTTACTAAAAATAGCACATTTTGAGAAGTGTTTTGCTATTTATAGTAACCTCTCGTTTCTGGTACCTCCACAGCTCCGATTTGAATGAAATTTGAATGAGGCGCTCCTCACCACGTGACCTGTTGGCTGACACTGACGCATGCACTTGATTTACTATTTTTAGCCAGTTTCCAAATTGACTTACTATAAATAGTAAGTGCTCCGATTGACTTGAAATTTCACCAGCAGATAGCCTGAAGGACGCTGATCGCAGTGGTTTACATCGGATTTTGAAGATTTTGACTTTTGATGCCTATTTTTAGGCTCCGAAGCTGGAAACCCTAACTCGCTTTGTATGCACACCAAATGAGCTTTGTTTGCCTTCGTTTCTGACACTGCGATCAGCTCGTGATCTGAACTGCTAGGGCGGCGTTGCTACCGGGACACACCTGCTAAAAATAGCAAGTTCCTTACTGAGTGAGAATCTTCATTTGCATGTCACACCATCGCGAAGCTCTCGAAAAACCCATCAGGAATCACCTTGACATGCAGAAACTGTATGCAAACTTAAAATAGCTCAAGGCCGAATCGAAAGTAACGCCTGTCTTGTATGTTATATCATCGCGAAGGTCTCGAAACCCAGAGGAATATCCATGCAAAGAAAATTGCATCTCGGACTCCCCGAAATTCGTGGCTTAAGCCGGACCGCTAAAATAGTGTTATCTGTTTTTACCAAATTTGCATGGTAGTCCGACATATCAACGTGTGTGATGATCTAATCTCAAACAATGGGCAATTGCCCTGAATTTCACACTTACTAAAAATAGTAAGTACCTCGGAATCTGATAAATTTTTGCTGAGAGCCTGCTGGAAGCATACCGACAAGAACGTTAAGCTCAAGTTTCAAGTTATTCACC
Source organism: Sequoia sempervirens (assembly GCA_007258455.2). NCBI lineage: Eukaryota > Viridiplantae > Streptophyta > Pinopsida > Cupressales > Cupressaceae > Sequoia > Sequoia sempervirens. Next base: position 163,745,809 of record VDFB02026320.1, on the reverse strand, counting down.
TCGTTTGACCTCAAATTGGCTAGAAAGACTCAAACCCTAATTTCAGACTTGGCCAAATTCATGTTGAAGCTTGCAGACGGGAACGTCCCCAGGAAGCAGACCATAGAAAAGAGACAGAAAGAGAGAGAGAGACACAAAAACCAAAGCCAAAAAAGATCCTAATGAAAAAATTAGGGCCTTCATCTAAATGGGGCGGCGTGAAAAAGGCTTCAACAGGTTGATAAGCAAAGAAATGAATTGTTTCACATTCGTGTTGTAACAAAACACACTAAGGTTGATACTCTGTTTGATACGGGTTCACAAGTCAACTTAATATCTGAAGAAGTTGTAAAGAAACTTAATTTGACTACAACACCTCATCCAAAACCATATCCACTCGGATGGGTTTGTGATGATGCTCAACTACAAGTAACTAAACAATGTAAATTAAGATTTGCTATCACTGCAAACTTTGTAGATGAGGTAGAAGTAGATGTGGTCCCTTTGGATATTTGTGGGCTTGTGTTAGGAAGTCCTTATCTTTATGACAGAAAATCAATCTTTTATAGGGGGGAGAATAAGTATCATCTTTTTAAAGATGGGGTAGAATACATTGTATGGGCACATAAGGTGAAGACTAATCTTACACTAGTTAATGTTGGGCAAATGAAGAGGTTGGTCAACTCAAGTAAAAACTTTGTATTGATGCTTGTAAAAGCCAAAGAAGATGATAAATCTAAGGTATTCAGTCGAACTTTCGAAGATCATGTAAGTCATGTAAAGAAAGTCTTTGATGTATTGAGAAAAGAAAAAATATATGTAAAGATGTCTAAATGTGAATTTGCTAAGACATCCTTAGTGTACTTAGGCTATGTCGTAGAAATGGTCAATTGAAAGTAGACTAAGGTCCTAAGGCCTACCAAGTCACAGAGGTCAGAAGTTTCCTAGGTGCAGTTCAGTACTGGAGAAAGTTTATTGCAAATTTCTCTTATATAGCATCACCATTGCATGCATTAACCAGTACAAAGGCAAATTTTCAGTGGGGAGGTCCACAGCAGAAGGCTTTCAACACTTTGAAGGGAAAGTTGAGCACCGCACCAGTTTTGGCCTTACCAGATCTACATCAACCATTTGAGATTGAGACAGATGCGAGTGGATTTGCCATGGGAGAAGTACTCATGCAAGGAGGTAAACCCGTTTGTTACCACTCTGAAACCTTTTCAGGAGGAGTAAGTAACTATCCCACTTATGATAAAGAACTTTATGCTTTAGTTCAGAGTGTTAAAAAATGGAAACACTACATAATGGGGAAAGAAACTGTAATCCACACTGATCACCAGCCACTTCAGTATTTGCACTCACAAACTAAACTGCAACAAAGTAGGCACTGTGGATGGGTCACAACAGTTTCATTTGGTTATTAAGTATAAGAAAGGAACCCATAACAAAGTAGCATACATGCTCTCTAGACCTCCTATGATGAATGCTTTGATAATCCTTCAAAATAGTTCTATGGTTCATGAAAGTTTTCAGGAACAATATGCTAATGATGAGAACTTTAAGGATATCTATGCTGCTTTAATGAATGGTAAACATGTAGAAGAGAAAGATTATTATGTGCAGGATAAACTATTATATCACTTGGGAAAATTATGTGTTCCAAAAGATGAACAAGCACAGGTGATTAGAGAAGCACATACCTCATTGATTGCATGACACTTTGGGGTAAACAAAACATTGACTCAGCTGCAGAAATATTGTTATTGGCCTCGTATGCAAGAAACTATAACTAAGTATATTAGAGTTTGTGTTATGTGTGCAACTAGTAAGCCTAGTAACAGGAAATTGGGTTTGTACACACCTCTACCTGTACCTTCTCGTCCATGGGAAAGTGTGTCAATGGACTTTGTTGGGGGGTTACCTATGTCTAGGAAGGGACATGATTATTTGTATGTAGTAGTTGATCGGTTCAGCAAAATGTGTATCTTAATGCCATGTAAAAAGCAGGTCACTGCTGAATGACAACTCATATGTACTTTCAATTTGTATGGGTTCATTTTGGGTTACCTACTTCTATTGTATCAGATCGAGATTCTCGATTCTTGGGGGAATTTTGGTCAGCTTTGTGGGGACTCATGGACACCAGACTGAAGAAGAGTACATCCTTCCATCCACAGACCGACGGACAGATAGAGGTTGTAAATAGGATAGTTGTGCATCTACTCAGAGGGTATTGCAACAAGCATCCTAAGTTGTGGGATGAGAGTCTTCATTATGTGCAGCATGCCTACAACCATGCAGCACACTCTTCTACTAAGAGGTCTCCTTTTGAGACATGCTTTGGTTATGTGCCCAAGACACCGATGGATTTTGCTTTTGGGAAAGATGATGTTGAAGATGGACGCCATGATGCAGAGAAGGCTTTGAAGTTCATCTAGAAAGTCCAAGCAATTCATCAGGCAGTGGAAGCACGGTTGGAACAGAGCCAAGCAAAATACAAGGTTCGCCATGACAAGCATCGCACTGATCATCATTTTCAGGTTGGAGATAGAGTTTGGTTACATATCAGCAAGGAAAGGATGCAAGGTGAAGGTAAAAAGCTTAAGCCAATTAGATATGGTCCTTTTGAGATCCTTGAGAAGATTGGTACTAATGCCTTCCGCCTCAATCTTCCTCCATACATGCATATTTACTCGGTTGTCAATGTTGAGAATTTGAAACTGTATGAGCCTCCAATGATCCTAGATGAAGTCTCAGACATTCAGGTTCCATCAGTTGATGACCTTTCTCCAGAGTACATGTCAGAGTTGCCAGAAGATGTTATTCTCGACAGGAATGTCAGAACTTCACGAAGAGGAGATGTTGAGTACCTCAGAGTGGGCCTGAAGGGGATGCATCCAAGCAAAGCAAGATGGATGGAGATTGGTAAAGTGAGGGAACTTTACCCTCACTTACTTTCCAAGAAATCAAGCTTTCGGAGGTCCTAAAGCTCTCCAATGGGGAGGCCTGATCGAGGGACAATTTTTCAGTGAAAATTGAAGTGTTCCCAATACTCCAGATTTTAGCTTCATCAGAAAGATAACGACATCCTGATTCCAACGCAACTTGAACGGGGCAAAAACGACTCCGTTTGTGCAAGTTACGACCAGTCAAACTTCTAGTCAAACTGGCTTCAGGGGCGTCCAGAAGGCAAAAAAATAATCATCTTAGAAATCAACAGAAATGGCATCATCGTGAAGAGCTCGTCGAGACAATTCTGATGGCGTTTGTTTCGTCGAAATCCGACGTCGTCTGCTCGAGTTAGAAGCAGTCAAACTTCAGTCAACTCAGAGGGTACTGATGATGACGTCATCATGCTGACGTGTCAGTTCGTACAGTACAGAAGCCAAGTGGATGAATTTCGGCCCAACACATGGCAGGTGAGTCATCGGTATGGAGCCAATCAGATGCTGACATGTGGCAGTTCGTACAAACAGTCAGCGTTGAAGTGGCAGCACAGTCAGCGGTATGGAGCCCACGTCATCATCCCAGTCAGCATGACCCGTCAACATTCCTGGTGAGTAGGAGCTTGACACGTTGGCGGCTCCGTCAGCACCCAGTCAGCGTACGATAATCGATGTAGTCAGTCTCGTCAGCATTTCCAGCGAACAGTATGATGACACGTGTCCCTTGGGTAGCGATGCATTTCGTTTGGTTTGTTTTAACAAAATATCTGGGATTTAAACCCACGATCAACGTGGATATAGCGGACTGTCTTAACCAAACCAGTGGCCGAGCTGATTGTAATTTATACTGGGTGCGGTTTTGTTTTATTATTGATATGTTGGGAGTTTGTTTTAAAAAACAAACCGGCCGGTGGTTTGAACCCGCACCGGCCGATCCAACAAAAAAATTTTCCATCGTTGCGCCACGGAGACACTCTAAAAATATGGTGGCTCCGGTTCGTTTTATTGAGTTGTTGTTAGCCGAGCCTATGTCAAAATGGCTAAATAAGCCAAAATAAACCAAAACAACCTAAACCACCTAAAACCAAAAGATTGGAAAGACCAAATTAGACCTGATACAAGCTGATCAAGAAGGATATGCATTTATTCTGGTGGTTAGGCCTAATTAGGAAAATTTCATGTATAAAAAGAGAGGTTGAGATGGGTTTTCCAAGTCCAGGTGGTGAGATAGTGAGAGAATGCTCGAGAGATTTGAAGACATTTCTGCACATCAAAGTAATGTCATGCTGCTGTGCTTGAAGGAGATGGTCTTGAAGCAATTGTAACTGTTTTTGGAGCTAATCGGATCAGTCCTCCATTGGAGAGGGGCCCGGAGACGTAGTCCTTAGGGACAAACTTCGTTATCAATTGTGGTTTCGTCTCTCTATTTCTTCTCTCTTTCTGTTCAGTTCATTATCTTGGCATTTATTTATTTTATGTTCATTTATTCATTTGAGCATTTAATTATGTAATCATTTATATTAAGCGTTGTAATAATTGATCTTTTACGTTACGCATTCTGTAAGCATTTAGTCCTAGATCCTAAATAGATCATGGAGGGGGTTTCCTAAAAAAGTTATGGGTGCTGTTGAGAATTTTTAAGAATTTTTTTAAGCTGGTGGTCACATGAACTTAGTAGCATGGTTTAGCTTAAAATATTAAGCTCCAAATTTTAACGAAGTTGGTGGTCCCATGAATAGAGGAAAACAAAAAGAAGTGGTTGGAAATCTAGTAATCAAACACCGTTTTCTACATTGATTTGTATTACAAATTTTTAAACTTGGAATAGAGGAAAATAAAATGACAAGGATTCAAAATCTGGTCATCATAACTCAAATAGGAATTGCAACACCTTCTTCGGTGACGATATTACTTCAATATTGGGGGATTTGCCACACTGTGACCATGGGAATATTCAATATAGAGCCTCATTTGATTGTGAATATTTGATATTAGCATCTGGAATAGGGTAGGCTTAAATTTTTGGGTGGATTTTGCATGCTCATTTATTTTCTAGTATTTTGTATTTCTATTCAAATTCTCATTGTAAAGTTGTTAATTTGTATACTTAAAATTTAAATCATAACTATTATTTGGATTTTCCCAATTCTTTAATTATAAGAAATGTGTTGTGCGTTCATCTGTTGTTGTTGTGCACACACTATTCTCTTTGCTTTGGATGGTGTGTATTGTAATTATAGAGATAAAAACAAGTAAATACATGACATTTTCCCTTCAATTGTTTTTTGGTGGGAATCTAAAAGTTGAGATGATCGACAAATGGCAAATAAAATTCTTAAATTGTAGGGGAAATCTCCAACCCCACCCCATTTCCCCCCCCTCAAATTTGCAATCCTAAAAGGTAGGAGCTGCTATTCTTTAGAAAAATATTCCAATTAATCCTATAGCAATTTTTTTTACTTCATGAGACCTCCCACTCCTTAAAAGTAGATCCCCAAGCCCCCCATGAGACCCCACCCTTAGAATATTCAAGATTAAATAAACAATGTAAATAATAATGGATATTTGACTTCGAGGCTCGAGCTTACCTAATGCATGTGGTTTGCAGGTGATTGCATGCATCTCTGGAGGTTTAGTCTCGCCTCAACTCATCCCTTCCAGACCCCAACTTGGAAAAAGTAAGTACAAGACAAGGTTGGTTGGGTGCTAGGGTGGGTCGTGGGGATACCTCTAGCACAAAAAAAAGGGTTATTTGACTATTTTAATATTTTTCATTTTTGATAAAAATTATTTGTACATTCAATCAAATCCAAAACTACTAGAACAATTAAATCTATTAAAAAAAATCTTAAAGAATGGAAAATTCGAAAGAACAAGAGAAAGCAAACTTTTATGGACATCAAGTAATCCCATCACACTCAAAATTCACTAACCTACTCAAGTAGTCAGAGAGCGTGCATTCTGGTTCAACTAATATTACCTACAATGATGAGAATGTATTAATATTTTATGAGCTTCCTTTAGAAAGTTATTGACGTAGAATAAAGTAAAATATTTTTCTACAAGATCACCAATTGAGGAAGCAAGAAGTAGAGTACATCAAATTTTAAAAAGAGAATGGTTAGTTTTTAAAAGAGAATGGTTAGTTCAAAAAAGAAACCATCAATTCTTATAGAAAGGACTTTCAGGAAATGGATCTTGTTAGAGTGAGGTTGTAACATGGTGATGTGAAGACCTAAATTTCCTAGTACATTGTTATTGTGTGACATGGATTCCGTGTGCAATAGCAGGTCAGAAGTTCTAGTTGCAGTAGTGCCAGAGACCAAATATTGAGCACTTGAAGAATGGTGATGAACTAAAGCAAGAATTGAAAGCAGCCACTATTGAGATTAGTGAGGAGGCAACAATTTTTTGTGGGCATTTTGGGAATTGAGTTTGTGAAGGTTAGAGATGAGAGAAGTGGTGAAAGATCTACCGATAGAGATGGAGCTCTCTTAGCAGTGTTGCACATTCTCTCACTTGACTGACTAGTTGTATAAAAACTCCAAGTAGCCCATGAACATCAAGGCTTCCACCATTCTGGATGGAGATAGTAGTATTACATATGGGGAGCACAAAGGCTACTACCAATTGTTGTAGAAAATTTATGTCTTTTATTCAACTTGTAAGATTATTACAAATTTCTTCTTTATATTGAGATTTGGGAGAAAACAATATTTTTAATGCATATGGGGGGATAGAGGCTCGTAGGTCAATTGCTACATCAAATTTATGTCTTTTATTCAACTTGTAAGATAATTACAAATTGCTTTCTTTATATTGAAATTGTAAGGTAGGGGGACCAACCACACAAGGCCCTAGGTCATGGAGAGCAGAGAGTGGAGGGATGCCCTAATTTACCTCAAGCTAGGTGGGTGTTTTAGGTCAAGGATAGAGAATGAAGAGCACACTCAAGTGCTTCTATTATAAAACCTGAACCACACCTCGAGCAACTCTCTACTCGAGAACAACAGTGCAAGTTAGGGATGACAGTGTAGTACGTCGGTGTCTCTTTGGGGTGTTGAAATCTACACAAATAGAAAGTACAAGAGTACTATGAAAATACCAAAAATATACTAACGATTTAGCAAATAGACTTTAAAGTACTAAACAAAATAGTAAATCACATAATGAACTAGATAGCTAGAAGAATGATGAAAATAAAGATGACGAAGATAAAAGTGGTGAAGATTAATTCATTGTGAGTCCAATTTGTCAACGATCTCTACACATACATGTACCTACACAAAGCCAAGAGAGGAAAAATGTTGGGGTTGTATAGGGGTTTGCCTCAATCAAACCCCCGCTTTGGTGTTTCCACCTCCATAGACAATGAGATAGATAAAGAGAAATAGAAATATGATAAAGGAAATCCTAGAAAGGAGAATATTGAACATTACGAAAAAAATAATGTTACTCTATCAAACCACAACGAAAGAAGGATAGTGAAGCAATACCACCTCCACCCAAAGGAACTCAAGGCCAATGAAGGGAGAATGCAAGACAACAAATTTAGCAAAGTTGACACGGCTGCAGCAATGATGAAGGAGGTCTTACAAGAAACCAAAATCATAGCTTCTATGGTAGCACAACATGTTCTTGATCAAGTTGATGGAGTAACAAATTTCCAAGCAATGCTCAAGAGTATGAGAGATCAAGAGGCTGGTAGAAAATTGTGCAAGAGATTGTAGAAGATGGAATGAATTGTTAAAGAGATGAAGTGACAGTGAAAGATAGGCATTTCAAGAAGTATTTGGAGGGAAAGAGCCATTTTCGGGTCAGCTGGTCGACATAGAGGCATTACGATTCATCTCCAATGTGGAACATAACATGCTTGCGAATTCTAGAGTTAGGAATTCTTTAGGGATGACAGTGCACAGTGTAGGCATCCACGCGTTCCACATGCATGCCTGACAGAAATTCCCCCACTAACACAAAGGACAAGTTGCAATTGGATGGAAAGTAGATAGGTGATGTGGAATTTTCTTAGTTGGGTTTGATTGTCTAAGGTGGAGGGGTGTAAGGGGGGAATTTGCAAGAGGGGTGAAAATTCACTCCTATACATTTTTCCCCCACTTAAGCAAGTACGAGTGTCAATGAGTGTTTGGTAAAGTAGATAGAAGAGTTTAGAAATGTATACCTGAATTATCAAGGAAGCAGGCCATAATCTAGCAAGCTCGAAAGTGAAGGGTGGACAAAGAACTCCACAGGTACTCTTTCCTGAGGAGGTTTTAACAAAGGAATCCATAGATCCTCAGAACTACAGAGTTAAACAAAGTGCACCGAAGGCCCACATACAATTAATTGACAATGCAGTTCGACTTGTCGATTAGGACCAGGCCGAAACCTGACCAAACACACTTTTTTTTTGAAACAACAACCAACAACGCTAACAATGCAACATGTCACAATTGCACAAGACCACACCATTGCAAAAGCAAGGTGATAACAAAGGAAGACTTACCAATGTGGAACAACTCACCATGAAGAAGCAATAGGAGAGAGATTGACATCTCTATGACGAGTGACTAAAATCCACAGTAGCCCTCTCTCACAAGACTACAAAAGGATGGGATGAGGGAATCATCGACCTACAACTCACATCTAACCAAGCTAACAAACACAAGGTCAAGTGACTACACACGAAGAGGATCACTAGATCAACTTTTAGCTAACAATCTCCAATCGTAGCTCTAAGACGTACAAGTGGAAGACTAATGGTTTCACAATGTGAACCAACACTACAAGATAACACTAACCCTATAGGAAAGGTCTACCAGGAGTCTCCACCCCAACAAGACTTTACAAGCCTTCGCAAAACCTTCCTAGACATGCACAAACACTCACAACATAAGAGTTGGATGACATAAGATTCTAAATTCATTTTAAATCCCAAACAAGGTTCCTATATTCATTCATCCATTATGCAACAATTAAAATGGAAATGAAAACAATAATTAGGTGGTCGACACCCACACCGAGTCACCAAATCTAGTCTAATGAAAGCATATGACTATACTCAATATCATTTGAATACAATATCCTTCATGAGGAAGGTCCAATAACAATATTACAATTACAAGCTTAGGACTCAAGGTCCTTGAATTATATATTTATAACCTTTACACTAATAAATAAGCATGAAGAGAAGGAGACATGAAAGCACGAAAGGAGGAAAAACTCGAAGTAGATCCACCACGCCAAGACCACTGGTCCCTAATGATGGTTTGCAACATGACCCAACCATGTGGAACCTGTAGGTCTACCCCCCATGCTCAAGGAGATAGTCACACAACCCAAACACTCAAGCAAGGTTCAAGCACAAATGTGTAAGCTTACACACATGCTATTCACAATGAATACACTTCATTCAAGATAAAGGATAGACATCCCAATTAGGGGAAACTAACATATATGTCAATGCAACTCAATTCACACAAGAGAGAAGAGTAGAATTAATGCAACTACATAAAGAATTTAATGCATCAAACATGAAGTAAAAGAACATTCCAACACATGGAATACATGGCATACAAGCTACTCACACATGGAAACCACATGCCACACACAACACTCATAAGAGGAATAAAATGAAATACAAGCCATTACAATTGATATACCAATCACTCATAATAGGATTCAAAAGAAATACAAGCCATTACAATTGATATACCAATCACTCATAAGAGGATTCAAATGAAATACAAGCCATTACAATTGATATACCAATCATTCATAAGAGGAATCAAATGAAATAAAAACTATTACAATTGATATACCAATCACTCATAAGAGGAGTCAAATAAAATACAAGCCATTACACATGAAATGAACATAGTATTCAAACTCGACACCCAAAAGAGGAAGGAATATACCTCTTCTGGGTGCTACTTAAAGCAGGATGTAGATACTAGAGTGCAAGTATAGGGAGAGTCGTTACATGTGCCCAAAAGAAATGCATCATAGAAAATTGGCATCCTTTCATACAAACAAGAATGCACAACTGCAAAAGTCCCACGTTCCTGTTGGAATTGTGTGCCTCAATCTCATAGGCTAAAACTTGTGAAAGAGCCAAGTCAGCGTGACATACATATTGTGGGTATGTGCAGGATCATGATGGGCCAAAAAGTGGCAATATGATGGGTATTTGTAGGGTATGTGGCTGGTGACTTTTTTTTAACCCAAAATTAATGAAATGAAAAGGGTTTGTAAAGGAGATTCTTAGCTTTCCACCAATATAAATTATGCTTTACTTTAAATTTAATAAATAATTATTATTCATTTTCTATTTGAATTACACTAAAGTCCTGATTGATAGGCTGAGTGAAAAAAATCTATAGCTTTCAAATGGTATCACATTTTTGAATCTGAAACATGTGTCACATTCTATGCTTCGTATACTATAGGATTAAAAAAGAAAAATTGAATTTCATGAAGTTTTGACCAAGTTAAGGTTGTTAGACAAGTTTTATATTTTTAAAAATTTGTAATAAAAATCATAATTAATTATTTACATGGAAAAAATTACAAAAAATATGCATCACATTGGGACACGAGTCCTCTACTTATATCTAAAATATTATAAGAAAATATTATCATTTTATTGTGGTTAGGGTGGTCAGACAGACACCTACTTCTTATTTTTCCCTGAAATTTAAGTACTACTACATTGAAATTTCAAATTTTCACCAAATAGATTTTGTTTTAAAAAAATAAACCTAGTAGTTTAGAAAGTACATTCAATTTTCTACAAATTCTATTCTTAGATATTTTTGAAATAATATAGATAACTTATTCAAATTTTTACGTCAAGTTTCCTAACTCTGATTTTTTTTGAATTTTTTGCCACTTAAGGGCCTGTTTTTTCCATGATGATCCTGCACATACCCTTGTTTGGCTGACTAGTAGCTTTGAAACCTTGTGAAAAATTCTGGTCACTGAGACCTTGTTTCAGTCTTGCCGAATGGACCTATCATTGTGACATGATGATCATTGTAACCCTTTGCCGAGTGGATTGGTCTTGCCAATGGGTTGATGCCTAAAGGTTATCGGGGAGACTCATGGCAACTGGAGTCATCAGAGTAACACAAAGGCTTTGGTATGAAGTCTTGGTGATAGGTGGTATGTCTCACTGATAAGCATACACTCGGAGCTATCAAGGTGACGTGAAAGCCTTAGCAAGAACTGTTGTCGACTGTTGGTTCTCTCGCTGATAGTTATTCACTAGAAGACATTGGGGTGACATGGTGACTCGGTAAGATCTCTTCCTGATAGATGGCATGTCTCGCCGAAAAGCTACACTCAAAGTCATCGGGATAACTTGAAGGCTTCGATATGAAGTCTTAGTGATGGATGTTTGTCTCAGCGATGGGGTAGTCTATTGTCGACCGGTTTGACACCTAGCGACTGTTTGGTACTTAGTATGACTTGTGGGTTCAGTATTACCTCTCAGCGATAGCGATAAGTCTTGCCGACGGTTGTTTGTTTCGGTATGACTGGAAGGCTCGATGTGATCTCTTGGCAAGTAGCGATAGTCTCGCTGATGGCAATGCTAAGGTCGATGTGACTTGTGAACATCGATATGACTCTTATCGATAGCTGAACTCTTGTCGATAGATCTTCACAAGGTGGATTTGCATTTGGTATAACGTCTTGCTGATGTGGTCAACTCTTGGCGATAACTACAATCGTTCTTGTGGCATCGGGGAGACATAGATAGTGTCTCACTGACATGCGACATAGGTTGAATGCCTTTGACTGAGTGATGACTATCCTATGTGGTTTGTCCTCGACCAATCAGGGAGCAGAATGGGAATTGCTAGCAATTGGACTGTTGCGGCTGTTACTGAGAGGAAGATCAATAGACCATGGGCGTCATGGATACTCTCAAAGATTGAAGATCGTTGTTCGGTTCGATGGTTGTATGAACAGTTGGATGAATAGTTTGATGTATGATCAGTGTGACTTCAATTCTGAGTGTGTTGTAACTTGAATGTTCTGTAGAAAGGTTGATCATTGTGAATGTTGTTGTAAATTGACATCAGAGAGAGTGAAGCCTGTACTCTGTATGTAATTTTTGTTACTGTAATACAAAGGGGTTTTTCTTAGTGTGGTGGGTTTTTCTCCTATAAAGGTTTTCCCACGTAAATATGGTGTTCATTTGTGTATGAATATTTCTCTGTTTCTATTATTGCTTTCAAGTGTATCTTAATTGGATTGTAATTGAAAATTTAAAAGTATCTCTGCATTCTTCCCTGAGGTTTTGACATTAGGAGAGTTGTTTCCGCACCTTAGCTTTCCTTACAAATGGTATCAAAGTCTGGCCAGTTGTGTTATCCTTGTGGGTACATTGGGTTTTTTGAGTCAATTTCTATTCAGTGGGAGTCTTGTAGAAGTTTGGTAATTTGAATTACAGGTTAAGATGGAAAGCACGTCAGGAAAGATTGAAATTGAGAAATTCAATGGTAGCAATTTTGAGTTGTGGAAACTTAAAATGGAAGATCTGTTGGTTGATCATGATCTTTATATTGTTGTGTCTGGAACGAAGCCTACAGGCATGAAGCAATAAGATTGGGACCTTGCAGATAGAAAATCAAAGGGGTTGATAAGGCTTTGTTTAGCAGACTTTGTTCTTCTGAATGTTCATGAAGAAAAGACTGCATCTTCCTTGTGGAAAAGACTGGCAGCTATTTATTAGGCAAGTCCTTGGTGAATAAATTGTTCTCGAGGAAGAAGTTGTACTCTTTGAGAATGTAGGAAGGAGGATCTGTTGTTGATCATTTGAACGCATTCAACATGCTGATTACATAGTTAACATCTGTGGGTGTGAAGATTGATGAAAAAGATCGTTGTATGTTGTTATTATGTTCTTTTCCAGATTCTTGGGATCACTTGGTGATGGCTATTGGGAGTACGACATCCACTTTTAAGATGGAAGATGTTGTTGCTTCTTTGTTATCAGAATAGATGAGAAGGAAATATTCTGAGATGGTGAAGGAGGCTCTTGCTGTTAAAGGTAGATCGAAAGAAAAAGGTAAGAAGAAGGACAAGAAGTCCAAATCCAAATCAGAAGGGAGATCAAAGTCTCCTGGCAAGAAGTCCAAGGTGAAGTGCTAGAATTGTGGGCAACCTGGTCATGTTCGAAAGGATTGTAAAGAGGAGAAAAAGAAGAAGAAGTATTCTTTCGACAATAATTCTTCTCATAGTGATGCAGACGCCTTCATTGCAGCTTTGGCTACGTAGGCATCAAATGATGTCTGGCTGATTGATTCTGGAGCATCTTTCCACATGACATCTCATAGAGACTGGTTCATGAAGTATGAAAAATATGATGGTGGAAAGGTATATTTGGCAAGCGATTCATCATTGGAAATAGTTAGTCGTGGAAGAGTCAGAATTCAATTCCCTGATGGAAGAGTGAAGGGAATTAATGATGTAATGCATATACTAGGTTTGGCTCAAAATCTACTTTCTGTTAGTATGCTGAATGATAATGGAGTGCAAGTCATGTTCTCTAGAAATGGCTGGAAGATGACTAGAGGCTCTATGGTGCTAGCAAGGGGCGCTCATATTGGTACCTTGTATAAGATGGATGCACATGCTGTTCAATGCAATAGTGTCTCTGTAAAGTCACAGAAAGCTACTCATGGAGGAAAAGAGGAAAAAGTTTATGATAGTGTAAACTCTATGGAAGTTAAACTTCCAACAGAAAATACTATGCTCTGGCATCATAAGATAGGCCACATTGGTGAGAAAGGTTTAAAAACCTTGAAGAATAAAAATATGGTTAAGGGGCTTGAAGATTGTAACCTCAAATTCGAGTTTTGTGAACATTGTATATATGGTAAACAACATCATGTTTCATTTTATTCCAGTCCTCACAAATCTTCTGGTTTGCTTGACTATATACATTTTGACATTTTTGGTCCAGTGAATGTTCCTTCTTTGTCTAAGTCAAGGTACTATGTATCGTTCATTGATGATTATTTGAGAAGAACATTTGTTTATTTTTTGAAAATTAAATCAGAAGTGTTCAGTCGGTTTAAGGAATTTAAGAACCTTGTAGAATATTAGATTGGAAGTAAAATAAAATGTTTAAGGACTGATAATGCAGGGGTATCCAATAAACCATGCATGACTTTCATGACTCACTCTAGTACCTGGTCCTAGGGTTCATCTCATTCTATATGAACAAGGAAATGTAGCTAATAATTCAATTCACAACAGAATTCACATCCAAAAATGCAAAACATTCACACTTCTTGCAACACTAATCACATTTTTACACTAAAATAACAAATTTAAAATTTGAACAAGCAAATAGGTTCGAAACGATCTCATTCAAAGAATTCATATGCATTTTCTATCATTCCCTATTAGAATATAAAATAATATTATGAAAAATCCACTTTTAAACAAAGTCCAATTTTCACACATATCCAAGTTCCACCATTGATGAAGCTTGAAAAAGCTTAAAATTTCAAAATTCAAAAATGAAAAATGTAAGAATACCCTTTTGATCCAAAAGTTCCCAACAACACACTTTTAACATAAAAACACCAGAAAACACAAGGCATTCATACTTCTTGTGACACTATTCACATTTTACACTAAAATAACAAATCAAAAATTTAAACAAGAAAACATCCGAATCGATCCCATTCAAAGAATTCATATGCATTTTCTATCATTCCCTATTATAATATAAAATAATATTATAAAAAATCCACTTTTAAACAAAGTCCAATTTTCACACATATCCAGGTTCCACCATTGATGAAGCTTGAAAAAGCTTAGAATTTTAAAATTCAAAAATCAGAAATGTAAGAATAGCCTTTTGATCCAAAAGTGCCCAACAACACACTTTCAACATAAAAACACGAATTTGAGCCTGCAATTAAAAATTGGGCATAGTAATCCCATATTTGGAAAAATTCTCAAAAATTTATCAAAATAAATTCTACACTATCAATCTAATTCAAATAAAATACATGGAATGATGCTAACATACTACCAATGCAACTAGAATCATTTAAACTATTTAAAATCAAGTAAATATGAAGAAATGATAAATTACCTTTATTCCCAAACAAGAAATTCAAATGAGAGGATGTTTGCACATAAGCAACAAGAGCACATGAGATTGCAACCATCACTTTTTTTCTTCATTCCTATCCAAATGCAAATGATCCCATGCAATTTGATGCCCAATTTCTCTCACACTGAACAAGTCAAATTTCCTTCAAAAAGAGGGTTTTTCCCTCACATTTTCTCTCCAATATATGCTCCATGATCCAAAAATGAAATCTATTTTCCTTTTTTAAAACTGATTTTCACATTTTACTTTTTAAAATACAATATTAATTATTACCTTCTAAAATATATTATTTGATGTCATTTCCTTCTTTTCCAATTTATAATTTAAACATTCAATTATAGTGCAAATCAACATTCAACATTAAAATCACAATTTAGGTATTTATAAGTGCAATTTAAAATTAAATAATAAAATGACGCTTATAATTTACTAAATGAACCTAATCACACAAATTATGTGATTACGGTCAAACTGAATATTCATAAGCCCAATTAACCCTTTTAAATATTAAATTTCCCTATTTAATCATAAAATGCATTTCCTACATTAAAATTTATAGAAAAATGCAATTTAACTCAAAAGCTCAGACAACCTTCACAGGTCGACCACATAGGGGATTAATATTTTTTGGAACATTGTCAATCACGGTATCTAGGGTTTGCACTATTTAGTCAAAGACAAGTCATACTTAACTGGGTATGATGATAAGGGTTTAAGTCAAAGGTTGGAGAATGTGCTATCTACTCTTAACCACCATTAGGGAAGGTACACTCAGAACTGTGGAGCTAGGTGGAGTCAATACATGACACCTGTAAACACACAGACATAATGGTGTACCTATGCATATACATATATACATAGCCAAAGCACATACTACATCATGATTGTAGTTAACTATCATATCTATCAATTAATTGTATTAGCATAGCTAATTATAATAACCTTTCACTTAATCAACAATGTCTAATCTCATTATGATAACATTTAACATTTAGAATACCAAATCAAAATCAAAATGTTATCTTACCCAGGCCGGGGTTAGAGAGGTATTACATCCTCCCTCCCTAATATTTTACTTACTACTGGAAGTAATGTAAACTTGATATGCATGATGTCACACATTAGTACTCAAAATATATTAATAAACATTAAAAGATTGTACTTCATCCCAAATATGAGAAATATAATATACATCATTCATCACTAAATGAAATAGAAAGAACATCCATTTAACATTCACCTTTCTAAGGACATATGCCTTACTCATAAGGTCTCAACATGAAACAAAAAAACATGGTTAATCTTGCTAAAATCACATGTGTCACAATTCTCAAAATAAGCATTTATTTTAACATCCATATTCATTCAAGGATAGGTTAAGATACACATTGATTTCCACTAAGAATAGGGTAAAAAAGATGCATAAGCACTTCCAATCTTGCTAAAACACCATTGTTTACAACAATGTTTGTTTTCCACACACTTCCAATCTTACACATTAGAACATATTTTCCATCATTTTCAACAAAATATAACAATTTACACTTTCTAAAGCATAATAAGCCAACTTTTGAACTTTTCATATGTAACCATATCCAAGATGAAGCATTCATTTATACATATACATACATACTTACATCACTGGGTAACATAATACAATATCTACATTGGGTCCACCATAGTGCCATAGTACCAAGAATCCATGTCAATCCTCACTAGGTAGCTCAATGGTGTTAGGCCACACATAAGGGTGATAACATCCATACGAGTCCACCACGACTAACCCCTTGTTTGTGTAAGGTTTTTAGCCCCCAAGGAGTAGTCCACACACACATAGGAAGGTAGTGGAACCTAGTTGTCAACCAACTTCACATGCCCCCATCCTCAAAGTTCCCTACATCTACTTCCTCGTATACACTCAACCGAGTCTGACTCTCCCGTTCCCAATGAGGAATCACATTACAACAAAAAACCAACATTTGAAAACAACAAATAGAAAACTAGTTTATCTGCCAAAGATCATCAATAAGAAGAGAATAAATCTCAATTCCAACAATAAGATAAGAAAATATGAAAATTTCAACACTAAATCAACGTAACTACAAGAGCTACATGCAAAAAAATTTCACAATCCGTGGCTAAACCATTACAAACAAATATAAATAAATTACCGATCTCCACAACCAGTATGAAAGTCATCAATAATCAAAAGAAAATTCATAATCTATGAAATTGTACTATACAAATCACCGTGTGACTAGAAACTAGCCACCAACGAGGAAGGAGGGAACAACATATGACTATTGCAACAACCCCTCATGTGGTGTGAAGTGAGCACACTAACCACATGACATGGGGTGTACTCAGCTACACCCCGCATCGCGTCGTCATGTGACATGGAATCGCCAAGTGGCCCACACACTTCTTGGCTATCCACATCCAGAATGTGCACCTCGACCATATTCTACATTGCATCTCCATGCAACATGGCGATACTCCAAGTGGAGAACGAATGCAATGGACGTATCCCTCATGGCAATGTACCTAACAAAGAAAGCACACACAAGTCACACCTCACATAGTGATACCTCATGGAAAAAGGGCACACATAGGCTATCACCGTAGCCATAGGTATACATGGCTAGGGCCCACCCATATGTCTACCAATGCATGAACAATCGAGCAACCATGGGCACCCCTCTACAAGTGCAAGTGTCTCCTTATCGCTCTACATCATGTAGGAATACATAACATACATATGCACCCTTCACTTATCCATGTATGTGGCATCCTACTCTTGAGCTCGGCTCGCTACCATAAGCATCACGACATCATCACCTACACTATGTCGAAACATCAGTGTGGTGTGACATCATATCTATGGCATCATGGTAGAACACGTGCAGATACGAAATCCATCTAAACATGAGACAACTTAGTCTTCTCATGTTGGATACCATATATACATATCACAAAAAAGAAAAGACAAAACTTGTCACTGGTAACCAATGCCAAAAGCTGATGTCCTCCTTAAGATTTGTGGTGAATAGGCTATCACTATGAACCAAATTTATGGTCCATTCATAAAGGGAAGTAGGTGAATTACCCTTCTCAGAAAGGACTGGGTGGCAGGATTACTCCATACCAATGTCACAACATATTCCATATCCTTCCTAAGTGTATCATAATTCTACTTAACCCCATACATGTTGACTTATCAACCACCTTTGGGTGAGCTCTCAATAAGGTGACAAACAAGAAAACATAAGAAGTAGTATGCTTCCGCCATACTCTTAGAAAAACATATCATCCATGGATAGGTACCTTGTACCACAATCCCATGTGAACACAAATCAAGCACATGGTATTCACAACACTCAACATGAGAAAAATATAGGATGTTCACATAACAGGGGGTACCTTTTTCCAATTTCCTCTTACCAAAATAAAACCATTATCCACCTCTAATTATGCAAGATCAATACAAACTTCCCAAGAACGTGTACTCCGAACATCCATACAATCTTCTCTTTTCAATACAATAATGTCATAATAACTCTCACATTCACATTCAATATTATTAAATGGTAAATCACCTTACTTCACACATGTGTTAACCACATTTATTTCCTATACACAGTGCAATATCATTACAATGTTTACTCAAGACAAGGTATGCAACATTATCGCTTCAACATACATTTAACATTTTGCATTTTGAATCAAGGTACAATAATTTAACATCTACATGATTTCTTAAGACTTAACAATGTAGTTGGGGACTATAGGTCTCACCAACAAGATGCACCTATTATGCAATTATCGTTAACATGCAAATGGATTCACTTTCCCTTTTTCTCTAAAATTTTACTTAACGCATAATGATTTTCTTTTCAAATTCATACATGTTCCATGATTATGAATGCAACTTGGGGACTTAGGTCCTTTACCTAAGGTTTGATCTAATAAAACAAACTTCATGAATGCATAAACATTTGCTCATAAGAGACAAGCATACCATGGATTTCAATACACCACACACTCAAAGATAGACATCTTCATTAAACCAATGGGAAGAGAGAGAAGGAATGAGATAGATTTACAATTCTGATAGAGGCGTGAATGTTAACATGGTTTCATCATCACACAGTCACTTTTACCCAAATGCATCAATCATATGAGAGAATGCAATAATCTCTATGAACTAACCACATGATCATTCATTTTCTATTACCATATTTAATAATCTCAATGCAATATAACATGCAAAAGCAACTCCAAAACCACATAGGGTCAATATACCAATCACTAGCACAAGAAGGTAGAGCACAAGAAGACATGTGCCAAAAATTTTGCGCCAAAAAATTTTGCACCGAAAATTTTGCGCCAAAAATTTTGCACCAAAAATTTTGTGCCAAAAATTTTGCGCCAAAAATTTTACACCGGAAATTTTGCACCAGAAATTTTGCATCAAAAATTTTGAATGGTGAAGAAAAATAGAAAGACTCAAGAATAGAATACACACAAATGGAACTTCTTGGCACCCTCAAGGTCAAACATACCTTCCAACAACATGAACTAAGAAACCAAGCAAGGGTAATTTTAGGCAACACATGTCACCTACAACCCACCAACATACTAAGGTCCAACATGCCCACCTACAACACAGGATATAGGGAAGTAATTAATCTCAACCTCGGGAGACTCTCGACCATAAGAGCCACTCCAATCCCATAGGGTAAGGCAAGGCCTAGGAGGCATCATTCCTCCACAACATAAGTCAGGGTTGGGAAACTCAACCCTCTAAAATACCATACTAAGGTACTCAATGCAAGAGATCCTATGGCTATCTCACCACAACAAGCACTTGGAACACACAATACACCAAGTGGGTAACAACCATAAGTAGAGATCCCAATGTTGCAACATGGGCTCTGATACCATATGTAATGACCTATTGATTAAGACAAAGCCAAAACCCGACCAAACAACCTTTTTTTTTTAAACAACAACCAACAATGCTAACAATACGACAACAACATGTCACAACTGCACAAGACCACACCATTGCAAAAGCAAGGTGATAATAGTGGAAGACTTACCAACATGGAACAAATCACCATGAGGAAGCAATTAGAGAGAAATTGATATCTCTATGACGAACGACTAAAATCCACAACGCTGCTCTCTCACAAGACTACAAGAGTACGAGATGAGGGAATCATCAACCTCCAACCCACATCCAACCAAGCTGACCAACATAAGGTCAAACGACTACACACGAAGAGGATCACTAGATCAAATTTTAGCTAACGATCTCTGATCGTAGCTATAAGATGCACAAGGGTATGTGTAGGATCATGACGGGCCAAAAAGTGGCGATATGATGGGTATGTGTAGGGTGTGGTTGATGACTTTTCTTTTACCCAAAATTGATGAAATGAAAAGGGTTTTTAAAGGAGATTCTCAGCTTTCCACCAATATAAATTATGCTTTACTTTGAATTTAATAAATAATATTATTCATTTTCTATTTGAATTATGACTAAAGTCTGATTGATAGGCTAATTGAAAAACATCTATAGCTTTCAAATGGTATCACATTTTTGAATCTGGAACATGCATCACATTCTATGCTTTACATACTATAGGATTAAAAAAAAATAAAAATTCATGAAGTTTTGACCAAATTAAGGTGGTCAGGACATACAAGTTTTATATTTTTTAAAAGTTGTAATAAAAAATAGAATTAATTATTTACTTGGAAAAAAATTACCAAAAAATATGCATCACATCGAGACATGAGTCCTCTACTTATATCTAAAATCTTATAAAAAAATATTATCATTTTATTATGGTTAGGGTGGTCAAACAAACACCTACTTCTTATTTTTTCCCTGAAATTTAAGTATTGCTGCATTGAAATTTCAAATTTTCACCAAATAGATTTAAAAAAAAATAAACCTAGTAGTTTAGAAACTACATTCAATTTGCTACAAATTCTATTCTTAGATATTTTTGAAATAATATAGATAACTTATTCAAATTTTTACGTCAACTTTCCTAACTTTGATTTTTCTGAATTTTTTGCCACTTAAGGGCTTGTTTTTTCCATGATGATCCTACACATACCCACAAGTGGAAGAATAATGGTTCCACAATTCGAACCAACGCTACAAGAAAACACTAACCCTCTAAGAAAGGCCTACCAGGAGTCTCCACCCGAACAAGACTTTACAAGCCTTCGCAAAACCTTCCTAGACACACATAAATGCTCACAACACAAGAGTCAAATGACATAAGATTCTAAATTCATTTTAAAACCCAAATGAGGTTCCTATATTCATTCACTCATTATTCAAAAATTAGAATGTAAATGAAAATAATAATCAAGTGCATGACATCCACACCAAGTCACCAAATCTAGTCTAATCAAAGCATACCACTATTCTCAATATCATTTGAATACAATATCCTTCATGAGGAAGGTCCAATAACAATATTACAATGATCCAGAGGATCTTTCTCAAAATTTGAAGTTTCTCAATTTTCTCTAGAATTGGCATCATTAGAAAGAGTCCAAAATTTTGACTCTAATGCAACTCGAATAGATTCAAACGGAGCTACAGAGCCCAAGATATGCTCGGTCAAACCTTGGTCAACTCAGGGCTCAGGTCAAAGAAAAGGAAAAAAATTAAAGTATTCAAAAGTGGTCAATACTCGTCTCATTGCGAAGAGCTTGACAAGAGCTTTTCGACGACGTTCGTTTCACACAAATCAGAGGTCCTATGCCTGAGTTATGAACATTCAAAGATTAGGTCAAAAGTTGACCATGCTGACATCAACATGACATCAACAAAATACAGTCAGCACCATCGACCAGCCATATGTTGACACATGGCAAGTTGTGGATGAATAAAAAAAATCCCACGTGTCACATCGTTGGGTGCCACATGGAACCCTAGGACACATCACTTGGATCAATGAATATTTTCTGACACGTGGCATCGTCTCAGGTCAACATGTGGCAGACATATGTGGTACATCCAATGACAGTTGGCAAGGTTTAAATTTTAAAAATAGAATGTTGGGGGTCGAACCCCCAACCTCATACCCACAATTGATAAGCCTAACCACTCTTCCTATGAGCAACTCACCAAATATAAAGGGGGGCATATCTCTTAAAAGCCTTAAGGCTTGCATGTGATAAAGTGGGTGGGGCCGCCACCCCACAAAGGTGGGTGCACATATTAAGCCCCACACATTTTCTTAAAAAAAAACACTTTACCCCTAATTTAAAGGATAAACCCTATTTAAAAGGGATAAACCCCTTTAGAATAGCTATTTAAAAATATATGTTAAGGGGTTAATATAATGATAAACAAAAAATATCCCCTAATATTAAGGAGAGCCAACTCTTTAATATTTTGAAAGCCCAATTATATCAAATGGTTAAGGGGCTAAAAATACATTGATGAACCTTATGAATTGAGGGAATTAATTTTAGCTTCCGAGAGATTATTTTGTAACCAAGGGAGATTTTTCAAATATTTTTACTATGTAAAGGGAGTTTGGGGAATTTTGTAAAATCAATTGGTTAGTAACCAATTTGGGTAAATTTTCAATATAAAAGGGGGTAGAATAGGAGCTAAGGGGCTAAGTGGTGATGTGAGAAGAAAATTCCTTGGAGAAATTTTGCTGTATTTCTGTGCTATTTAGGAGGATGCTCTTGCACACTTTGAAGGAGGGCTTGTCAAATTTCTTTGTAAACCAAGGGGAGATTATGTCGACATGTTGTATTGATTTTTTGGAGAAGTAATTAGATCGGTCCACTCATTTGAGAGGGGACCAGAGACGTAGTCATTCTTAGGATGAACTCCGTTATCAACTTTGTTTGCATCTCTCTCTCTCTCTCATTCTATTTCATCACTTTGTTATTTCCATTTATTTAATCATGTTCATGTGTTAATTTCGATTAGGTAGTTTGGATTTTGAAATTGTAATCGTTAAGCATTCTTAAAGAAACTGTCATAGATTTGTAAAACAGATCATACAATTACAAGCTTAGGACTCAAGTTCCTTGAATTATACATTTATAACCTTTACACTAATAAGAAAGCATGAAGAGAAGGAGACATGAAAGCATGAAAATAGGAGGAAAAACTCAAAGTAGATTCACCACACCAAGATCACTGGTTCCTAACAGTGGTTTGCAACACCACCAAACCATGTGGAACCTGTAGGTCCACCCCCGTGCTCAAGGAGATAGTCACACATCCCAAACACTCAAGAAAGGTTCAAGCACAAAGGTGTAGGCTTACACACACACCAATCACAATGAATACACTTCATTCAAGATAAAGGATAGGCATCCCAATTAGGGGAAACTAACATATATGTCAATGCAACTCAATTCACATAAGGGGGAAGAGTAGAATTCATGCAACTACATAAGACATTTAATGCATAAAACATGAAGTAAGAGAACATTCCAACACATGGAATACATGGCATACAAGCTACTCACACATGGAAACTAGATTCCACACATGTCACTCATAAGAGGAATCAAATGAAATACAAGCCATTACAATTGATATACCAATCACTCATAAGAGGAGTCAAATGAGATACAAGCCATTACAATTGATATACCAATCACTCATAAGAGGAATCAAATGAAATACAAACCATTACAATCAATATACCAATCACTCATAAGAGGAGTCAAATGAAATACAATCCATTACACATGACATGAACATAGTATTCAAACTCGACACCCAAAAGAGGAAGGAACATACATCTTTTGGGTGCTACTCAAAGTAGGATCTAGATGCTAAAGTGCAAGTATAGGGAGAGTCATTACGTGTTCCCAAAGGGATGGCATCATATAAACTTTACATCCTTTCATACAAACAAGAATGCACAACTACACAAGTCCCACACTCTAGGAGTGAGCATGTCTTCCCAAACATCCTTAGCCTGTAAGAACACTAAAGGCATGCAAGGGTATCCAATAAACCATGTATGACTTCCACAACTCACTCTAGTACCTGGTCCTAGGGTTCATCTCATTCTATACAAACAAGGAAATATATCCAATGCAATAATGCAACTCATAATGGAATTCACATTCGAAAACGCAAGGCATTCACACTTCTTGTGACATTAATCACATTTTTACACTAAAATAGCAAATCGGAAATTCAATCAAGAAAACGGGTCTGAAATGATCACATTCAAAGAATTCATATGAATTTTCTATCATTCCCTATTATAATATAAAATAATATTATGAAAAATTCACTTTTAAACAAAGTCCAATTTTCACACATATCCACATTCGACCATTGATGAAGCTTGAAAAAGCTTAAAATTTCAAAATTCAAAAATAAAAAATGTAAGAATACTCTTTTGATCCAAAAGTTCCCAACAACACACTTTTAACATAAAAACACCATAAAACACAAGGCATTCACACTTCTTGTGACACTATTTGCATTTTACACTAAAACAACAAATCAAGAATCTGAACAAGCAAACGGATCCGAAACGATCTCATTAAAAGAATTCATATGCATTTTCTATCATTCCCTATTATAATATAGAATAATATTCTCAAAAATCTACTTTTAGCCAAAGTCCAATTTTCACACATATCTAGGTTCCACCATTGATGAAGCTTGAAAAAGCTTAAATTTTAAAAATTCAAAAATCAGAAATGTAAGAATACCTTTTTGATCCAAAAGTGCCTAAAAACATACTTTTAACATAAAAACACCAATTTGAGCCTCCAATTAAAAATTGGGCATGGTAACCCCGTATTTGGGAAAATTCTCAAAAATTTCTCAAAATAAATTCTACACTATCAATTTGATTCAAATAAAATACATGGAAGGATTCTAACATACTATCAATGCAATTAGAATAATTCAAACTATTTAAAATCAAGTAAATATGAAGAAATGATAAATTACCTCCATTCCCAAATAAGAAATTCAAATGAGAGGATGTTTACACACAAGCAACGAGAGCACATGAGATCACAACCATCACTTTCTTTCCCCATTCCTATCCAAATGCAACTGATCCCATGCAATTTCATGCCCAATTGCTCCCACAATGAACAAATCAATTTTCCTTCAAAAAGAGGGTTTTTCCCTCACATTTTCTCTCCAAAATATGCTCCAGCCAAAAATGAAATCTATTTTCCTTTTTTAAAACTCATTTTCACATTTCACTTTTTAAAATTCAATATTAAATATTACCTTTTAAAATATATTATTTTATATCATTTCCTTCTTTTCTAATTTATAATTTAAACATTCAATTTATAGCATAAATCAACATTTAGCATTAAAATCACAATTTAGGTCTTTATAAGTGCAATTTAAAATTAAATAATAAAATAATGCTTGTAATTTCCTAAATGAACCTAACCACACAAATTATGCGATTATGGTCAAAGTGTATATTCATAAGCCCAATTAACCCTTTTAAATATTAAATTCCCCCATTCAATCATAAAATGCATTTCCTACATTAAAATTTATGGAAACATGCAATTTAACTCAAAAGCTTAGATGCTCTTCATAGGTTGACCGCATAGGGGATTAAGGTTTTCCGAAATGTTACCAATCACGGTATCCGGGGTTTGCACTATTTAGTAAAAGAAAAGTAATACTCAGCTGGGTACGATGATAAGGGTTTATGTTAAGGGTTGGTCAATGTGCTATCTCCTATTAACCACTGTTAGGGAAGGTACACTCAGACCTGTGGAGCCAGGTGGAGTTGATACCTGGTACCTATAAACATACACACACAACTGTGTACTTATGCATATACATATATCCATAGTCGAAGTACATACTACATCCTGACTATAGTTAACTACCATATCTATCAATTAATTGTATTAACATAGCTAATCATGATAACCTTTCACTTAATCAACAATGTCTAATCTTATTATGATAACATTTAACATTTATAATACCAAATCAAAATCAAAATGTTATCTTACCTAGGCTAGGGAGAGGTGTTATAGAAAAATCCAACATGATGAAAGCACTTCACAGGTCCTTGAACTTGCAAAGAAGGCACCCTCAGGTACTCTCTCTTGAAGGAATCCCGATGTAAGGGGATTCTGTAGAGTAAGATTGGAAAATAGCTTCATAGGCATACCTACAAAGCATGCTAATCCATAGACAAAACATGTTAGAAAACAAAAAGCAACCATGTAGGTAAGCAAGCAGAGAGTTATGCAAATAGTCAAAGATTGAAGGAAGAGATTTCAAAGGGGTCCCTTGAGAACCCTTCAAAAGGAAAAGGGGTCCACTCAAGGGATGCACATTTGAAAGTGCAGGCGTATTTTTCATAAATCAATTCAACATCAAGGAATCATTTCGAAAGATGTTTATTTCATCATGGAATTCAAAAGGAAGAAAATGCCCCCTCACAAGGGGAATGTCAAGGCTTCTCTCGTAGGAAAAGTTGCTCCCTCCTCGGAGGAAAGTTCTTCAAGTTATTTTTTTACTAACCCATGATGAAGGAACACATTCCACTAGGGGTCCTTGTTGAAAATGCGATTTTTGAAAAATATTTTGAAAATATTTTCAAGAAAAGATTCGTTGGCCACCAAATGCATTTTTTGAAAATCAAAATAACATGGTAGCCCCCCCTTAAGATGGTGTGTGCTAAACACAAGACACGTGACATCTTAAGGAGAGAAAAGTAGGAATGAAAAAGTGATGTTGTGGCCCATAGAACATAGTGAGATGTAACTGCAGCAATGTTGTCGCACACGTGAGGGAAAACATAGGAGCACCACAACATCACAAATCAAGCACGAAAGATAAGATAAAAACAATGTAAAAAAAGACAATAACATCACGAACAAGGGACATAGGGGTGATCTGATATTTAGGGGTCAGAGCTGCTCATAAATATATATATAAGTATAATAGTAGTAGGGTGATCCCACAATACTGGTTTACAATTTTTGGCCAAATTGGACACTAAAATAATTTTTTCTAACAAAATATTCACTTTTAGGCACCTATAGTAGCTAAACCGTGAGGAATTTGAGGATGATGCAAACTAGTGATTTGTGACATTTTGTCTATAGATTCTAAAAATATATTTTTAATTTTTTTTGGAATTAGATTGTACTTCTTTTTCTATCTCCTTCAAAAACTAGTTTTTTGAGTAAACAACATTTTTAAGGAGTGATGCTCACTGGATAATGCATAACTTTTGTTCCATGAAGGATAAAATTCTATTTTTTTCGAATTTAGATTTGTAACTACGATATCTAGTGCTTCCAATTGGTTTCATAGTATTTTATTGAATATTTTTTCCTTATTCAAGTTTCAAAGTTAAACCAATTACAATTCAGACATAGGCATACCGTATAATGCATAACTTTTTTATATGTATCAAAATTCAATTTTTTTTTGGATCAAGGACTTCAATATCTAGTACACTCATATTTTTCAATTTTTTTTTGATAATCTATTATTTTTCTACATGTGTAGAACATAGAGCTTGATTTTTGGTGAAAAACCTATGTTTAATAAAACTAAAAAAATAAATACATAATAAAACCAAAACATATTAAAAATATATTCATTGGATAGCTTATTCCAAGGACTACCATCATCTAGTTGGTTATGTGAAGTCTCCTCCATTTTCATCCTCAACTCGAGCTTCGAAGAGAAAAATTTTAGAATTTTTTTGTGCCTAAGGGGGAGAAGGGGGGAAAAAGGGAGAACCGCTAGGGGTTTGCTAGAACCAAGGTTTGCTTGAACTAGGGTTCGAGTGAACCCCCTTTCCACAAGCCTTCACTTTTGTATTTTTACCAGGAATGGTGGACCCCATCATTAAATGGGTTCATTCAAATGGGTGTTCTATGAAACCCCCTTTGGGTTCACTTGAACCCCCAAAAACCAATTTTTTTTGCAACTTTTCCTTCCTCACTAGAATTGTAAACCACTTTTGTGGGTTTACCCAATATATAGATGAATTTTCATCAACCCCCTACTATATCAGACCATATGAAGAATGCACGTGAAGACAAAATAAAATTAAAAAATATGATCAACATGGAAGGGAATCCTAAATGCTCCCAACACTTTGCATCGTCCCCAATTGTCAAAAATAAATACACCTAATAGAGGAAGAATGACTCAAAAAATAGAGAAAGTTTTATGACAAAAGAAACTTTTGTATCCAAGCACCTATAGGGGTGACAAGGGTCATCTAGGAACACACAAAGCAAGCACAAGGGAACACAAACACACACACACACACAATCTACTCTACAGATAAAGAAGAGGCACCCCCTAGTCCTCATCAACCAAGAGGTCGTCGAATTCCAAATCTAGATCATTGTATGGGGAAGGCAAACAAACCTACACAAGAAAAATATCAAGGGGGAACCCTCTGACCCCCCTACAACAAGAGCCAAGGAAGGAGACTCTTCGAGGTCTTCTTTGCTCAGTTCCAGTGGGGTGAAAGTTATCACTTTCACAAAGATCATTGAAAGGGTCAAGACCTCGTCCAAATAATTAAACATGCACTTCATAGGAGTGCCATGTGTTAACTCAACGAGCGAGGGTGGTGGCACCTAAGATTCACTACTAGAGTCACCAAGAGACTCGAGAGTAGTGAAAATCTCTAGGGACGCCAAACCTTCCTTCATCACTAGCACAACACATGCTAATGTAGAACCACCTTCCAAAGAAGGTGAATTCCTCTTTCAACCCCCTATAATAAAAGGTCCATCCTCCATCTTCTGCCTTTTTAGAGGATGTGAGATCCCCATAGAATAGGTAGAAGGCGCAGAGGAGGAGGAGAAGAAAGTGACAAAAACCACTGAGGTGTTTAGCATGTCCACATGCTTTAAAAATAGTGGGATGTCCAGGAGGGACATCAAAAGAGGTGGCTCGAACGAAGGAGTAATAAACACCTACACCTTTTTTGGGTGAGGGTCGTTTACACTCTTAGTAGGAGCTAGAAGTAGTGTTGAGCCTAATGAAACTAAAGCAAATGGGATAGGGGAGGAAGACGCATTAGAAGCTTTTGGAAGGTGTTAGAACAAAAAACACTAACCCCCTACCTTCCTCTGCAAAGCGGCCTGCTCAACAGCCAGAGACTTTTGTCGATACTTGCACTCACATGCAAGGTAATTCCTGTGACTCCAGGAGCTAGAGGTCAAAAGCTAGGAGGGGCAAGAAGGCTCCAACTTAGCAATAAGTGTCCATCACGACCATTTTTTTGCAGAGGGAGAGACTCCTAGATAGGAGCAGGAGGGAGATATTGAGAAGAGGTTGGAACAACAATAGGGGGAGTCAGCTCCAATGCCTTAGTGGCAGGCCTCTTCCCATTCACTACCTTGGGGATAGGAGCGGTAGGAGGCTATGAAGGTCAAGACATAGAGGACTCCCCATGGTGACCCCTCCCCTTATTGTCCATGCCAGACCAAGGGCCCGTGGGTAAGGTAGGAAGGTTGGATACCTAAACCTTAGCTTTATGCCAAGAAGGTACCATCAGACTTCTTATGTGAAAACCAAGAGTATTGACCCAAAGTTCCTCTTTAGGAAGGGAGGCATAAGTGGTGCCTTGAGGACGGGCATGCTTCTCCTTTCCCTTCTGAGAGGAGGAGGAAGCTTGTTGCTATGCTACCGGGCAAGTTATTTATGATTTTACTTTGTCCCTAGCTTTTTAATTCATGTGGTTTTGGTAAAGTAGGTCCATTCTAGGAGGGAGTAGACCAACTGAGGTGAGCCAAAAATGATCCAAGGAATAACCCCCATGGGATACCAATGGTTGATATCCAGTGTCGTGCACAACATGCATGACACCTTTGTGGGAGAATTTTAAACATTTTTCAATAATGGAAGCAATTTTTTTCATGGAAGCTAGCCATGGAATACCTAGATTCACTCTGAATAGATCAGATTTTGGAATAACATCAAAAGTTATGTCCACAAACCTAGGTCCAACTAGGATGAAAAGGGTTATAGAGCCATATGGCTTAAGAGAGAGACTGTCGTGTGTACATATTCTTGATAGATTTCATCATCTCATATTCCTCCCTTTGTAATGAATTTAGCCATAATGTCTCCATAATAGCATTCACCTAGCTCATAGGGTCAACTAGGACTCCTGTCATAATGTTCCATTGAGGCGAGCAAGAATGTATAGGGGAGAGGGCTTATTATTCAAAAGAAAGTCCTGCAAGGTGAAAATTATGTTTGGCAAACTAGTCATAGGCTGTAGGAGAGGAGTAATTGAAACCATATTAACATACATAGAGGGTTTAGGAGAAGCATAAGAAGGGTCAATAATAAAGTTCATAGAATGAGATGGAAATGGGTCTGTATAAATATGTTGTAGTGTATAAAATTGTACTCTCTTGAAAGTGATGCAATTTCACACTTAATTTGGACCTATTTTGGAACCCTTGGATTAATTACCCCTTTAAAATCATCATTAATAGGCCCCTAAGACCCATTATTTCAGATCTCGAGGCTTATTTCAACTAAAAACCCGACAAAATAATTTAAAACATAAAAAATCCTAAGAAATCACCTCAAAAATCTAGGGTGGAACTTATTTTCCACCTTGGGTGAGTCCCCTAGGTGGGACCAATTCATCACCTTTGGTGAATGAATCCCATTTGGGGCCTTTTTAAGTTTTGAGTGGGAAAAACACCTTTTCAATTCAAATTTTTGGTGGATTTCAGCCTTTGAGATCTAAATAACAATAAATTAGGTGTTAATGCCTATATAAGAAAGTTACTAAGTCATTTTCATCATCTAAGCAATCCAAGAAGGAATTTTCAAGAGCAATTTCAAGAGACAAGCATCAAGAATCTTGAATTATTCTTTCACAAGAGCATTCAAGTTTCAAAAGCAAGCAAAGTTGAAGTCTTGGAGCAACATTAAAGTGTTTTTTTAGGTCTTCAATCTCACTTTCATTCAAGATATAGCATTATCAAGGGCTGATCATGGTTGTCTATGGTGAATCATTATGGATTCTAGGTTGGGGAGATACAACTAGCCATCAAGCCATGCCTAAAGACTTGTTTCCTAAGTGATTCCATCCTCCATTATCACTCTACATTCAACCTAAGGAAGGTACAAGCTTTGTTGAGGCTCATTTGGGTGATTAGAGATCTCTCAAAGTGGGTCATTCATTGTCACATTTCCATTAATGCATCTCATTTTTACACATTAGAAGAGGGTTGCATCATGTTTCATATTTCTTAGTCTTAGACACACTTAAGGCTAGGGTTTATAGTCCTATTTACATGCATATTTCATTATTTATATCAATGTTTAATTACCAAACTAGGTGTTTGACCGAGGCAAACCCCCATCTCAAATCAAGTCTATATTATGTTTTGTAAGTCTTTTTGTAGATTCAGATCCAGAATTCAATTTGGAAGGAAAGAGTAGGTGTTGAAGTGTAGATCATAACTTTAAATTCTCAAAAAGGAGAAATGGGATTGATTCACCCAAGGTGGAAAATGAGTCACACTATAGGCATTTTCTAGAACTGTTTACAAATTCGGATACCCTTTTTTTTTAAACATATTCCTGTGCAAAGATCCATATCTGGGACTGATTCACCTAGATTGGTGAATGAGTCCTTGTTGTTCAAAAAGTTAGATTTTCCAGCATTTTATATCTTCAATTAGTCATTTCTAGATTTCCAGGTGCAAATCATTCATTTTACTATTTTTATGTTTCATTTTATTGGCATTTCTAGGTCATTTTGTAGGTCATTGCATTGAATTAGGGTTTAGTGTTGCGTCTTTCATTTTATTTATTTTTCCAAGTCTAATATTAGTGGTGAACCCTTCAATAGTCTCTATTCATCCCCTAGTACATCCGTCTTGCAAGATCTCTCTCTCCTTTGCATTGAGATCTCAAGGGTTTGTTCTTGAGTAAAATTTAGTGAAGATTGTCATTTTAGGTTCTAAACCCTAGAAGGAAAGTAAACAATTTTCCACCTTTCATTTTGGTGAACCTATATTTAGAACATTAAAATTCTAATTCGAAGTACATCATCATCCTAGATTTGGCTTGTATTATAGTTTACATTAGTTAATTAGCATTCTAGTGTTTCTAATTTTTCATTAGTGAAAGATCATATAGCTTGCATTTCTGCACTTCATTTCACTAAAAAATCAAACACAATATGCATTTGCACTAAGGATTTACATCATATAGCATAAAAGACACAAAAAATAATTAATTTTTTTTGAAAGTTTTGAAAATAATCCCTACTATGACTCATTCGCCACCTTGGGAAAATCAGTCCTAGTGCAAATTCTAAACTACATTTTATAGACTTAAATTCCCTATTTTTGAGCTTCTCTTTTCTGTTAAAACTTTTTTGTTTCAATTTGCACACTTTTTGTTACATTCAAATCATTAGAAGTAGCATAATTTACATTCATTGCAATTGTGGATGGAATTAGATTTGTGCACTTTTCATTTTTAGCATTAGTTCATATTTTAATTAGATTAGATTACATTAGACATACATTAGAAAAGAAAACCAAAAACAAGATCCAACACCTAAGCCACTTGGAGAGAGTATAGTTATTTGACTATTTCAAATCTCTCTTTCCAAGTTAACCTAACCCTCAATCCTTTTAGTAGTGATGACTTTGACATGTTAGATGAAGCCCTTAAGGATTTCATCTCACAAAGCTCATCCACTAAGGCTTGTTATGAAGAACCAAAACTAGGAGAAGTTAACGTGATTCAACCTCAACTCATCCTTTACCCACCTTCACACAAACCTCAACCTTTAAACAAGCTCAAATTTACTCTTTACCCACCTAAGAACATATTTTTGCAGCAATCAAATAATAATACCATTGCTCATTCATACAACAATCAAAACAATTCACAACCAAGACAACCAACTCCAACAATCTTACCTTTTCCTAATCCAATTTTGCCTAATTCTCTTCATTTAACTTCACATAGTGGGAAGGGGTATGATCTTGTTGACCAACTTAAAAATACCCCTGCAAAGATATCCTTATGGGACATAATTCAAAATTCACCTAATTATCACACCATGCTTCAAACAACCTTACAACAAGTAGTGGTTCCTCCAAGTACAAATGCAAATGATGTGGAAACTTTAATAAAAGGAATGAATACAACTAATGTAGACATCACCTTTCATCAACATGAGTTTCCTCCTTTGGAATTGAGAAAGAAAACTGATGCCTTCATGATCATAGCTGGATATAATGGATTAGGAATAAAGAGAACCCTTGTTGACAATGGTTCCACTCTTAATGTGTGTAGCGTGATGCTTTTAGATAAACTTGGTGTGGATAAGTCAAAAATTCAACTTGTTCCCTTGTCAATCCATAGATTTGATAACATAGGAAAACAACCATTAGGTGTGATTACTTTACCTATTATAGTTGGAGAAGAAACCTTGCAGACCCCTATTCATGTAATGTCCAATAATCTTTCATATAATCTCCTTTTAGGGTGACCTTGGATTCATAAAATGCACGCAGTTCCTTCAACACTTTGATTCCAACATAAAACGTAAAACATATAGAAGAAGACAAACAAGAAACAAAAAGAGTGTCAAATTTATTAGACGATGATTAGGGTTCCTTGGAGTTCACACCCTTGTTTATGGGAGAATACATAATCAAAAGAAAAAAAAATGAAAAAAAAATCAACCAATGGTCATGTCAACACAAAACTCAGAAGAAAATTCACAAGCATCTACCTCATCCACTCTTGAAGAAGACACAAGCTATACAACAAACTTTGATGAGAAATAGAAAATATTTATGGGAGAGGTTATGAACTTGTGAAGCAATTGGGTTATAGTGGTAGAGGATATGGAAAGAAAGAACAAGGCATCCGTGTTTCTATAGAGCCTAACATGCAAGTAACAAAAAATGGTTTGGGATACTATTCTTCTAAGATAATGCAAGTAGGTAAAAGACCATCATTAAACATTAACACCATCATGTGTAAACCTAAAATCAATCCCACCTTGAAGCATTGAGAATTGAATGACATAATTTATGATGAATCAAATTGGATTTTTTTGAAGATGATGAAGCCTTGAAAGAAATGCTAGGAGTTTGTGACAAAGCATCTACTTCTCAAAAGAAAAAGGTTACATGCGCTATGATTAGCACCAAAAATAATGATGCAGAAGAGGAAAGTAATGAGACAAATGTGAGTAATGAAGAATATAACCCTGAATTTCCAAAGCCAAGTGCACTTCCTCTAGGAGATACAATTGACATACCAATGGACATTAATGATAACCTGAGAAAGTAATTAAGATAAGAATGTGCCTTGATGATAAAGAACAAGAAGATCACACAATTTTACTCCATGACTTTCCCAAAAAAATTTCTTGGAAATATTCTGATATGCGAGGAATTGATGCTAAGATAGTGACACATAACATAGGCCTTGCTAAAAATGCTAAGCTGGTTAGAAAAATTATATAAAGGTGAATCCTAAGATAGCCTTGCTAGTTAAAGGAGAGATTGAAAAAATCCTTGAGGCTGGTTTCATAAGACCTATAGATTATTCTCCTTGGATCTCAAACATTGTCGTAGTCACAAAACTTGACAATTGTATTAGGATGTGTACAAATTTTCGTGATTTGAATAAAGAATCTTTGAAAGATAACTTTCCCCTTCCTAATATCGACATGATAGTCGACTCAACTACATGACATGCTTTTTTGTCATTCATGGATGGATTTTCTGGAGACAATCAAATCTTTATCAACCCTCAATACCAATACAAAACAACATTTACAATAGCTTGGGGAACATTTTTTTCAGTCATGATGCCTTTTGGATTGAAGAATGAGGACGTAACATATCAATGAGCTATAACATTAATATTTTATGATTACATACATAAGATTTTGGAAGACTATGTTGATTAAATTATAGCCAAATATTTAACAAGACAAGACAATGTGAATGTCCTTCAAAAAATCTTTGAGAAAATGTGAAAATACAACATGAGATTAAATCCAAAAAAGTGTCTTTGGTGTAGATAGTGGAAAAATTCTAGGTTTTATTGTATCTCGCAGAGGCATCAAGGTGGACACAAATAAAATTGATGCTATAGTTAACATACCACCTCCTAAAAAAATCTCTCAATTGTGCACATTACAAGGAAGAATTCAAGCTATCTGTCATTTTGTAGCATCTTTAGCTAATCGAACGTTACCATTTACACATCTCCTCAAGAAAGATGTGCACTTTGATTGGAACAAGGATTGTAAACAGGCTTTTGAGATTTTGAAGGATTACCTTGCAACTCCACCTATTTTACAACCCGCTATGCAAAACAAACCTTTCATCCTTTACATAGCCACATCAGCCCATGCTCTTGCAGCATTGTTGGCTCAACAAGATGAAAACAATAAAGAGCATCATGTTTATTACATCATCCAAACTTTGATTGATTATGAGAAATGATACGCAACAATAGATTTTTTTTTTTTTGGCTGTTGTATTCACTACAAGTAAATTGATACATTACTTATTGTATGCGGAAATACATGTGATGACGAAATTTGATCCTCTAAAACATATTTTTTCAGTAAAATAGATTTATCAGGATGCTTGGCTAAATGGGTTATGTTGTTAAAAAAGTTTGATCTTAAGTTTGTCTCAAAAAAATCAATTAAAGTACAAGCCTTAACTGACCACTTAGTAGATGCTCCCTCACCCCTGAAATTACCTAATGTAGAAACGTTCCCTGATGAGAATGTGTGTACTATTCAGAAAGATGATGAAGAATGGGAATATAATTCGATGGATCTAATTGCAGAACATGCTTCAATGTTGGGTTTCTAATAGTTCCACCCACAAGAAAGCTTATTCCCTTATCATACCTCTTAAAATTCCTATGCACCAATAACACGATGGAATGTGAAGCATTAATTGTTGGTTTGCACACTATTTTAGCTTTAGGAGTTTGAAATATCAAGATATTCGATGATTCATAATTAGTAATTGAGTAAATAAATGGGACATATCAAGAAAAGCATGACAAATTATCGAAATACAAGGATCTCACAATGAATTTTTTAGAGAAGTTTGAATCATTTACCATTGAAAAAATCCCATGAAAGGATAATCGAAATGTAGATACAATGGAAAGTGCAACTTCTCTTATATCACCTCAAGATCCTTCAAAGGATCTCATGTTTACTATTCATCCAATCATGAAACCATCAATTGAATCCAAAGCTGAAGACATATTAACAAAAAATATGGAAGCCTTGTTGAACAGTTTGGATAACTGAGAGGGGGGTGAATTAGTTATTGTAAAACAATTTTCTCTTCTTTAATTAATCCAGAGCAAGCATATATCAATCAATAAATAATAAAAAATATATTAACATGAATGCACACAACAACACCAAGCACAATGAACACCATAATTTACATGGAAACACAAGAAGGGAAAAACCACGGAGAATGCTAATTCTCAATTATAAAATACCGGTTAAGGTGATTTTTTTAAAGGCTCATTGCCAATTGCTCACTATAGGTAAGGCTCATTTCTGGTGGGCTCACTACCTGACTATTACATCGAAAGATAAAAAGGCTCACTGCCAAAGGATAAAGGCTCACTGCCAAAAGAGAAAGACTCACTGCCTACAGAAAAAGGGCTCAATGCCCGATTAATACAATATAGTATCACTAACAAAAGTGAACTGATGAAGTTGCATCTGGGTGATCCCACAATAGTGGTTTACAATTTTTGGCAAACTAGACACTAAAATAATTTTTTTAAACTGAATCTTCACTTTCGGGCACCTATAGCGGCTAAACCGTGAGTAATTTAAAGATGATGAAAACTAGAGTTTCGTGAAATTTTGTCTATAGATTCTAAATATATTTTTTTCAAAATTTTTGGAATTAGATTGCACTTCTTTTTCATCTCCCTTGAAAACTAGTTTTTTTTTCAGAAAACAACATTTTTAAAAAGTGACGCTCACCGTATAACGCATAATTTTTTTTCCATGAAGGATAAAATTCTATTTCTTTCGAATTTAGATTTGTAGCTCTGATATCTAGTGCTTCCACTTGGTTGGATAGTTTTTTATTCAATATTTTTTCTTCAATCAAGTTTCAAATTCAAACCAATTATAATTCAGACAGCGCGACCGTATAATGCGTAACTTTTTTTGTATGTTTCAAATTTTTTTCTTTTTTCTTTTTTGGATCAAGGACTTCAATATTTGGGGCACTAATATTTTTAATTTTTTTTTAATAATCTGCTATTTTTCCACGTGTAGAACAAAGAGCTTGATTTTTGGTGAAAAACCTACATTCACGAGAAATAAAAAATAAATATAATAATAAATTAAATTTATTTAAAATTATAATTTTTGAGAAGCTTATAATAAAGACTACATACTTACAAAAAATAAATTTTACATGAATTCATTTGATCTTCCAAAAGGTAAATCAAAAGTGGTTTTTTATCATCATTTTGATAGGTGTAAAGGAGACTCTGTTATAGGTATGGTTTAAAACTAGCGGGGTTCTATCCAAGGGGATTTGATTTAGGGTAGTTTTATTAAACCCTCTTCAATTGGAATTCTTTAAATGGAACCTTTTAAGGCTTAAATCATTATATTTTCTAAAAATATGTGATTTCAGCAAAAATCAGTTCCTCCCAAAAATTGTAAACCAACTTTATGGGATCACCCATCTACATATGCATGAATTTAGTTTTGGTTAAGAGAATAATATATTTCTACAAAAGATTTGGTCAAAAATCTTTTTCACACCTTCCTCTCACAACCTCTACAAAATAGATTACTTCTTCCTTCACACCCTTTTATCTGCTCACACACACCACACTCCACAGTCCTTGTTTCATCAAACAATTTTCTTTTTTACTTATACCATTTCATTGACTTCATAATCTCCTAGGTCAAATAGATACAATGTCTTCATAGTCTCTTAAGTCGTCCAAACACAATTTGAATTAGGTCACCACAAAACATGTTGGCTTGAAGAATAACCTTGAAATATTCAATAAGGCATTGCACACTAGTACCAAACCCAAAAGATAGGTCGCACATAAAGATATTTTTTCCACATTACCAAGGGACCCATAAATAGGTCATACATAAGATAGGTTCATTATATCACATAATTATCAAAAGATAGAAAACTTTGAATTACATGAAATATATCCCAGAGTCGATGGGAATGCCACAACCAAGACCAAATCTTGATTATCATCAATTTCAGTATCAACCACAGAAACACAATTTGACATAGCAAAACTTGTAACATGCTACATGAATTTTTGGATAGCAAGGTTACCCAGAGTAAGCTTTGAGCACAATAGACAACATCAAAAGATTAGACTTCATCATTTTGCATTAGCTGTCTTCCATGATTGTCCCAAAAAGAAGTACTACCATATCTGGATCAAAGATAACATCCATACTATGTAACATCAAAACACTTGATAGGATAGATCATTTTTGTATATCATCTAGAGCTCAACCTTCTAGATCCAAGTTTTGACATCAATGAAAACAATTCAAAATAATCTCAACAACTTCTCAACAATCTCCCCCTTTGGCATTGATCACAAAACAACAAAAACCCAAGAACACAAAACTCCAAAACTCCAAGCACTCCCCCTTTGTCAAGAAATTCAATACCTCTTCTTGTTTTTCTTTTCCTCTTCATTTTCTCCCCCTTTTTTCCATCAAAGGAAAAGGGAAAAATGAGAACATTCAGGAGATCAAGTAAAAATAACACTTTTCACATGAAAAATCTTCTTGTACCTTTCTCTCACACTTGGAAGAATCCTCTTCTAGGCTAGCACTACAAAAACAATTCTAGCACACATATTTTCTAGTAAAGTCAACAACATAAATGGAGATGGCCAGTTTGAAGATAACCACTATCATTCACAATCCTCTACATTAGAAAGTATCTCAGAGAGATGATCCAACCAGGCCTCAACAATTTCTTTGACCAACTAGAAAGTTTTAACCAAATCTTCCCTCTGTCTTTGAGTAGACAATAACTCAGCTTGCAACTCTGCAACTCTTATTATTTGTTGTCCATATTTATCTTTGAAGAAGTCAAAGAACTTCCCAATATCATTCAATTCAAATTCAATAGCTTCAATTTTGGTTCTAAAATTATCAATAGAGCAGGCCACCAGAGACAATACTTGTAGATGTTAGAAATCTCCTTCATGCATTCTCTTGTCTCACCAATGTGTTTGGATAATTTTTTTTTGGATTTGAAACACCTTCTATCAATCATAGCTTGGAACTTATATCCTTCAGATCCTTTCCACAACAACCTTTCTTCAACTACTTCTACCAGATCATTCGGTAACGATTCAAAAACATTTGGAATGGTAATACCCTTTTGAGTAGATAATCAACCAAGGAAACATCAATTCTAAGCCTACTAACCGAAGAGTATGCATAACACATTTCACCAATCTTTCTCATATCACCTTCATCCAAAACCAAACAAAATTAATCTAGATTGAAGAGTTAGATCTAGAAAGATACTTTTCTTCCTTCTCCTTCTCTCCTGAGATAGCAATGACATCCTTTGTGTTAATTTTACTCCTTTAACATTCTAGAGGGGAACCACCAATGAAAAACTCTAACTCCTTCTTACTAGAGGAGGAACCTTCCTCAAATTGACTAGAGACTATCACACCAGGGCATAGATTCATCTGCAAGGATGAGAAATAGACTTTGCATGCACTTGATTTATCTTCCATACATTCTAGATACCCGTGGACTTGATTTTTGAGAGGGATTCCAGAATTCCACTTAACATTCTCCTTTGATGGTAGAAAACTCAGAAAGTAGAATACTAAACATATCAGGAGAGTCCCAAACTAGAAAGGATAACTCTCAACCAAAGACATTCTGAGATTCTCAAATAGGTTTTCCATTATGAGGCTAAACTAGTCAAACTGCTTATTTTCCTTCACCATCTTATGTGCAAGATATACAAAAATAGCCAAAGTAGAACCTTCATGATTTCTGAAATATATTTTGTAAGTGATATTGTAAGCAACATACCTCACTGCAGGATCGATAATGGTGTTTATCAGTAGAGCTTGGAGGTCTTTGGCAATACCAGTAAGTTCCTCCATGTCTCTATATTTCACTATTTTCTTCCTAGGGGGGCCACCAATACTACACAATCCAGTAATAGCTTCAATGGATTCCTCAGTGATAGGATAGGGTTTATCCAAAACAATGTTGCGATCCTTGAATTGACTCAACAGGAACAATATAGTCTCTTTGTCAGAAAACTAGGGAAATTCTCCCCATAAATCCATACCCAGGGCACTTAGATTCTACAATTCATCAAATTTCAACCCTAGTTCCATTTCCTTCATCTTTTGATGATCAAATTCATCCAACTCTACTCTCTTCATCCTTAGAAAAATACCACCACTCGATTCTCGATCAATAGATTCCATTGTCATGCTTATCTTCAATCTTTTATTGCTCTACGAAACTTCTTCTTTGCAAACTGTGAGAAATGTTTTGAAAAATCCACCTTTTAACCTTAATTTCTCATTATGAACTTGCCACCAAAAACTTACATCGATGACATCATCAAATTGAATCATCAATTTTTGGCTCCTATGGACAACTCTTGCTCTTCTAGGGTTCTTCACCTAAAAGGAGAGAGATAGGAGCAGAAATGTTAATGGTTCATTCAAATTATGATATATGTGATTTTTTCTAACCTAAATGAAGTTAACTAAATGCAATTGACTAATTTGAATGAATGAAAACAAATGCAAAAGTGAAATTAAGCTATGTTTGAAAACACATTGTGTTATGCAATAATGAACTAAATGAAGAAAATATGCAGAACATAAAGGAAAGGGATGAATATGAGTGTACCTAGGAAAAATATGATGAATCTAGAATGTTGTGGATGCTGACTGAAATCACTAATTTTTCACAGTGGGACTCATTTTCCCAGGGTGGCGAATTAGTCCTCCATCTGGTGAAAAACTATCGGAAGCAAGTTTCTATTAATGATACCAAGTTTCCACAATCCATAATGTTCTTTGCAATGGTTTCTAGTTTTGATTGTGTAATAATTTTTGCATCAACGTTTCGGATCACACTCCGTGATCCATCATCAGGATGAGCAGAGCTGAAGGAAAGAATTTAGATTGTGTAATAATTTTTGCAATTCTTTCCTTCAGCTCTGCTCATCCTGATGATGGATCACAGAGTGTGATCTGAAATGTTGATGCAAAAATTATTACAC
This sequence comes from Sequoia sempervirens, assembly GCA_007258455.2. Lineage (NCBI taxonomy): Eukaryota > Viridiplantae > Streptophyta > Pinopsida > Cupressales > Cupressaceae > Sequoia > Sequoia sempervirens. Next base: position 163,704,400 of record VDFB02026320.1, on the reverse strand, counting down.
AATCAAAACTAGAAACCATTGCAAAGAGCAAGTTTCTATCTGTCAAGATCCGAAATTTGAAAAAAAATAGATTTTCAGTCCTAAGGTGGGACTCATTCTCCATAGGTGGTGAATTAGTCCTCTCCCAAATTTTTAAAAAACCAGGAGACAACTTTGCAACACTAGATCTGGAAATCACTACTTTTTAGGTTGTCGAAGTCAATTATGCAGGAAAAAGACAAAAAACCTTCTCCAAGCTTGAAATAGACTTAAGTTGACTTGTAAAACAATCTTCAACACCAAAATTTTTGTCAAATCTACATACCTAGGTCTGAAAAGAAACATGTAATAGGGGAAAAATGGTTTAAGGTTAGTGAATAAGGGTTTTCCTTGGTCAAACCCCGCTTTTGGTAATCAAACCTTTAATAAAATAATGAAATGAAAAGGAATGAAAAACTAACAACATGCAATTGCTATTAACTTACCAAACGATTGATGATGCAAGTATGAAGTAATGTCAATGGTTGCTTCAAAGTGGTGGAGGAGCACCTAAGGAGCAACTGGCAGTTTCATAGGTAAAGAAGAAACCTAGAGGGTTAGTTTTGTTTTTGCTTTTCTTAAGGTCATGTTGACCATTGTGTTGGGTGTTTAGGGTGTTTTTTGTCTTTGGTAAAGAGGTTGTCAAGAGTTCAATGAGTTTAGAGGCTCACTTTACTAAATGGTAAAAAGTTGCCGAAGTTTGCAAAACACAGTGGGTTTTATAATGTTTGCTTTAGGTCATCTAAAAGACTCGACCCAAGGAGCTCAACTATTTTTGAGGTCTTTATAAGTCATGAATCGACCTTGAGGTAGGGTTGGAGGCATTTTTGTTAGAGTGATATTTCGTAAAGCTGAAGGAAACAACTTTTGGAGGGATAATTTTCTGTGTTTAGCTTTTAAACTGAGCTTTAATGGAGTAACTCTGCTGTTGTTTTGTTTGTAGCATGTAGTGTTAACTTTCTTCAAGCTTGGTGTGCCTTTCATTTACCTTTGTAGATCATTTTCATCTTTTATTTGTACATAGTTTGTTTTCTGCATTTTTTGGCCTGAATCAGGCAATTTGAGAAAATGGAGTCCTAGTGCACTTCCCCACCATACAAATTGTACAGCCCTTTGGGATTTGTGTCTAGGATCCCTTAGTGTAAATATGGTAGCTAGTAGAGTTTGTGGCAGTGCAGGAGACGCTAGCAAAGCTTTGCCCTTGGCGAGCCAGTGCAGGTCCGGTTAGGGTAGACTTGGAGAAAAAGTCACATAACTTATAGGGGAAATGAGATTTTTGAGAAATTATTTTTTGTGAATTTTCTTGAGGGTCTTACCTATGCTGGGAGGTTAGGAGGAGGTTCCAACAAGTCGTTTGGAGGGAGAACTCTTTGACAGTCTGAAATAGCATTGAGAAAGCTTAAAAACCCTAGATTTTTGACCATTTTGGTGTATGGACAGTGTACGGCCTGAGAAAACTTGAAACCCTAAAAATATTGGAGGTGAGGGCATGAGAAACACAAACCCTAAGAAAAGAGTCTTGGTCCTTTGGTGGGTTTAGGTTAAAATTGCATTTTGTCTCTGTTAAGAGGCCTAATTGGGGGCTCAAGGCTTGTAGCCTTTTCAAACTCTAAAAAAGGAATTGTGTGAAAGCGATGGAAAGTTGGAAACTTGTGGTTGCTCAAGGGGCCTAGATAGGATATTTTGAAGCTTTGCAATACCTTCAAACCCCTACAAGGATCTAGTAGAAGGTTTAGGTTATCTGGCCTTTAAGGCAGAGTAAGGGCCAATGGAGAACATGAGGCAGCACCAAGGTTGGCTTGGTAGAAGGGAAGCTTGTTGATAGAAGAGGGGTTGGGCAGATAAACCAGGGGCACCTAGTCAAGAGTAGGGACCTATAGGTTAGATTGGTGAAGCAAAACACCAAGGAGGTCTTACAAGGAAAGGCCTAGAGTAGGAATCTATGGTTGATTCCTCCAACCTCACTCCCTATCAAATTGGTATCAGAGCAGGTTAAAGATTTGGGAAGCATCTTATATGTCAAAGGTTGAGTCTAGTGATTCCTCCACCATGGTGACCAATGCATAACTGGCTAAGATGGTTGAAGGACAAGAAGAAGATAATAGGAAATCGAGGGAAAGGATAGCCCAACTTGAGGCAGCAGTGAGGAGTGCACAGTTTGAGGGAAGAATACCAAAAGAGGAAGAGATTGCAGAGGAAGATAAGACCCCTATACCTAACCCTATTTTGAAGGAGGAGCCTTTCTTGAAGGCATACCACTTTTTAGTGGAAAAATGGAACCTGATTTAGTCATGGACTGGATAGAAGGCATGGAGAATCATTTTGAGTGTGATGGAGTCACTGAAGCTCAAAAGGTGAAGGTTGCTAAGTCAAGATTGAGAGGATCAGCCTTGACATGGTGGAAGTTTATTCAGACAGAGAGGGAAAAAGAAGGAAAACAGCCCATATCAACTTGGAAAGGAATGGTTGCTAAGGTGAAAGAAGCCTACATGCCAGATGACTATGAGATTCAATTGCATAAGAAGGGGAAAATTCTAAGGCAGAAAGACCAAGATGTAAACACTTACACTAAAGAGTTTCAAAAGCTATGCATGAGGTCTAATGTGACAGAGGATAAGAGTCTCAAAGTGGCTAGGTATCTTAATGGTTTGAAATGGAACATTCAAGAGGAGATGGCTTTACTAAGTCCCAAGACAATACACCAATACTATTAGTTGGCTATCAAGATTGAGGAAAGGAATAAGAGGAAGCAAGATCATACTTCTAAGGGAAGAGGCAAAGGTAGAGATCAAAGAGGTCAAAGAGGGCAGCGTGGTGGCTACCAAGGAAGAAGCAGTGACCAAAGAAGTCGAGGTGAGTCTAAACTCATGGAGCATTGAGGTGAAACATCTTCTAGAGGAGGATATAACAAAGGTAGAGGACCTCAAGGAGGTTCAAACAGAGGAAGAGGAGCAGGTAGGAGCAGTTCCTATTTTGCAAACATGAAGTGTTATCATTGTAACCAACTAGGTCATCCTACTTATAGATGCCCAGAGAAAGCTTCCTCATCAAGCAATGAAAAGAGAGTGGCTTATGAACAAGAGGACACCATGAGTCCCAAAGCATTTGAGATCAGTCATATAGAATCTGAGGTAGGAGAGAATCTGATGTTTAACAAAGTTCTGATTAGACAGCCAATCAAGGAGGAACCAAAACAGAGAAGAGCTCTTTTTAGAGTGAGGTGCAAGATACTTGGTAAAGTATGCAAGGTTATAGTAGACTCAGGTTCAATAGATAATATAATCTCAGAGGAGGCAGTAGCAAAACTAAAATTGGAGAAGGTACCCCACAATAACCCCTACAAGGTCACATGGCTGAACAAAGGGCAGAGTGTTCTAGTTAATGAACAAGTAACGGTGGAGTTCTCCATTGGAGGATATAAAGACAAGTTAATTTGTAATGTTTTACCCATGGATGCATGCCATCTACTACTGGGTAGACCATGGCAGTATGACAGAAGTGTTATGTATGATGGGAAGGAGAATACTATTTCATTCAAAAAGGATGGAAGAACCTTCAAGCTGCAGTCACTATCAGAAGAAGATGTAGGATAGTCCAAGACACCTAACATCATGTTGAGCAGTGGTAAGGAGTTCCTTAAGGACCTACACCAAGGGAATGAAGGATATGTGGTTGTGTTGCAACCTAAAGAGGAAGTTAAGGTTGAAAAGACAGTCCTATCAGAAGCAGTCCAAAAGTTGCTTGATAGGTACAAGAGTATAGTCAGTGATGGTACACCTGCAACTTTACCACCAAAGAGAGCTATAAGTCATCAAATTTACTTTATACTAGGGGCTTCTTTACCTAACAAAGTAGCATACAAACTTACACCTGAGTAGAACCTAGAGGTAGCTAGGAAAGTGCAAGAATTATTGGATCAAGGATTGATTCAAAAGAGCATCAACCCATGTGCAGTGCCAGTGGTTTTAGCAACCAAGAAAGGAGGAAAGTGGAGACTTTGTACTGATTCTAGGGCAATAAATAGGATCACCATTAGGTATAGGTTTCCTATTCCTAGAATTGAAGACTTGATGGATTGTCTTGGAGGTGCTCAGTTCTTCACAAAGTTGGATCTCAAGAGTGGATACCATCAAATCAGAATTAAGGATGGTGATGAGTGGAAGACAACTTTTAAGACAAATGATGGGTTATATGAGTGGAAAGTGATGCCATTTGACCTCTCAAATGCCCCTAGCACATTCATGAGACTCATGAATGAAATGCTTAAGGATTTCATAGGGATCTTTGTAGTAGTATATCTTGATGACATACTGATTTTCAGTAAGACAACAGAAGAACACTTGAAGCGTGTGGAGATGGTTCTTAGAAGGTTACAAGAGGAGAAGTTAGCAATAAATCTTGAGAAGTGTGAGTTCTTCAAGCAAGAGCTTGTCTACTTGGGTTTTGTAGTATCCAAAGGCTCATTAAAGATGGATCCAAGCAAGGTGGAAGCCATCCTAAACTAGCCTACACCAACCACAGCAACAGAGGTAAGGAGTTTTTATGGGTTGGCTCAATTCTATAGAAAAGTCATAAGGAACTTTAGTGGCATATGTGCACCAGTTCTAGACACAATCAAGGGTGGTTTGAAAACAAAGTTTAAGTGGACTCAAGAGGCTGATGAAGGGTTTGAGAAACTGAAACAAGAAGTGGCAACTCAACCTATTCTATTATTGCCTAGTTTTGATAAGTTGTTCACTGTTGAGTGTGATGCAAGTGGAGTAGTAGTAGGAGGAGTACTTAGTCAAGAAGGTAGGCATGTGGCCTTCTTTAGTGAAAATATCAATGAAGCCAAGCAAAAGTACTCCACCTATGATCTGGAGTTGTATGCTTTAGTGCAGTCCCTTAGGAAGTGGAGGCATTATTTGTTACCCAAAGAGTTTGTGGTCTTTACTGATAACCAGGCACTTAGTTATATCAACACCCAAGAGAAGTTAAGTAATAGGCATTTGAAATGGATGGAATACATCCAAGCTTTTACTTTTACCATTAAGCATAAGAAAGGACAAATGAACAAGGTGGCATGTAGTGTTAACTTTTTTCAAGCTTGGTGTGCCTTTCATTTACCTTTGTAGATCATTTTCATCTTTTATTTGTACATAGTTTGTTTTCTGCATTTTTTGGCCTGAATCATGCAGTTTGAGAAAATGGAGTCCTAGTGCACTTCCCCACCATACAAATTGTACGGCCCTTTGGGATTTGTGTCTAGGCTCCCTTAGTGTAAATATGGTAGCTAGTAGAGTTTGTGGCAGTGTAGGAGATGCTAGCAAAGCTTTTCCCTAGGCGAGCAAGTGCAGGTCCGGTTAGGGTAGACTTGGAGAAAAAGTCACATAACTTGCAGGGGAAATGAGATTTTTGAGAAATTATTTTTTGTGAATTTTCTTGAGGGTATTAGCTATGCTGGGAGGTTAGGAGGAGGTTCCAACAAGTCATTTGGAGGGAGAACTCTTTGATAGTCTGAAACAACATTGAGAAAGCTTAAAAACCCTAACTTTTTGACCATTTTGGTGTATGGATAGTGTACGGCCTGAGCAGACTTGAAACCCTAAAAATATTGGAGGTGAGGGCATGAGAAACACAAACCGTAAGCAAAGAGTCTTGGTCCTTTTGTGGGTTTAGGTTAAAATTACATTTTGTCTTTGTTCAGAGGCCTAATTGGGGGCTCAAGGCTTGTAGCCTTTTCAAACTCTAAAAAAGGAATTGTGTGAAAACGATGGAAAGTTGGAAACTTGTGGTTGCTCAAGGGGCCTAGATAGGCTATTTTGAAGCTTTGCAACACCTTCACACCCCTACAAGGATCTAGTAGAAGGTTGAGGTTATCTGGCCTTTAAGGCAGAGTAAGGGCCAATGGAGAACATGAAGCAGCACCAAGGTTGGCTTGGTAGAAGGGAAGCTTGTTGATAGAAGAGGGGTTGGGTAGACAAACCAGGGGCACCTAGTCAAGAGTAGGGACCTATAGGTTAGATTGGTGAAGAAAAACACCAAGGAGGTCTTACAAGGAAAGGCCTAGAGTAGGAATCTATGGTTGATTCCTCCAACCCCACTCCCTATCACAAAGTGCTTGAATAGTGTTTGAAAAGATGTTGTAAAATGCTTGAATGCTTGACTAAATAGGTGGATAAGTTAACTTGATGAATTGGGGATTGTAGGAGATGTAAAATGAGGTGAAAATAACTTATTTATACACACTTGTGCCTTAGTTACCTATTCATACCTCATCATAGGCCAACATCAAGTGTTTTTGAATAAAATTTTGAAAGGAAATTTAAAATATTTTGAATTTGGGGCCAAGGGGGACTCATTCGCCACCCTTGGCAAATGGGTTCCACCTAGGACGTAAAAATTTGTGTTGGTAAATATGTTGTATTTAATGTTTTTTGTCAGGATACTACTAAAAAATATACTTAATTAAGCATTGAGAGCATAAAGGGGTCAAATAAAGCATGAAAAAGGGATAAATAGTGAAGATGTGCCTAGAAAAGCATGAAAGCTTGTTACAAGTTTTTACAACACTTCAAAATAGGACTTAATAATGAATAAAAATGTGTTTTTTAGGTTAATTGCAATTAATAGAGTCTATAAGAATGTAGAAATGTCTTACAACACTTCACAACACCTTCACAAGACATCGTTCTTTGAATTTTAGTACCTAAATAAGCATGTTTGAGCCATGTTGGAACATAAAATCAAAGAAAAATATATGAAACACCATGAAACAAGACCTAAAAGGCCATGAAAATGACAAGGGTCCATTTTTATATGACACATTTAGCCCCCACTTTTGTGAGAGGATGAGCTTGCTTCAAACTCACACTAAAGTATCCATGAACATCAAGAGGAGGGTTCAAATGCACTTATGCTAGTAAGAAAAAATGACAAAAATCAAGAGGGATGATCAAGCCCCCAGGATGAAGATCCCATGGAAAACTAAGCATAAGAACAAAGGAACACATGTGTTGAAATGAATTAGATGAAGGTTCGATTGTCAATCCAACTAGTTGTGGATTAGATCTAGGTTGATTGTTGATTGTTTGAAAAAGAGAATGTGTACTCACTCTAGGGAAACATAACACATGACGATCCGCCAGGTGATAAGGCCCAAATGTACTTACTCTGGGGCCACATAACTAGTTGTCTGTGAGGTGAGAAATCCCAAAAAGGTAAGACACATACGCTAGTTGGTATGCACTCACAAACACAAAAGTGGCTATGGGGAAAAGTCATGCCGCTAGGTAGGATTCCCACTCAACCATATTAAGGTTATACCCATTGATAACTTTAATAAGGTGCCACAAGGAAAATATCATGAACAAAAAGGAATTTACCACAATCACGCAAGTTACGTTATGCAAGGTGGTAGAAAGTACAAAATGTAAAATGCAAAAAGTGTAAAATGTAAAGGATGTTCAAAGGAGTCTTGTTCAATTCATTCAAGGTCAGTCACTTAGGGGACATTGTGTCTAATGTCTCCAAGAGAAGATCAATCAAAGAATAGTATATTCACAACTTAGGGGATGCAGTGCATCGCATCAGGCCACCAAGAGGAATGTAATATTCTTAGAAAGATCACACTTATGAAGGGCATCACACCGAATGTCATCCACAAAGTGACAAACGCATTACGTAAACAACAAGGATGCACTAGGAGCCAAGAATGCAAATGAATTCTAGTAATGTATGCCACCCACTTTACAGGAATTGCTACACATTGTTTTGTGAGCAATTATTTTAAAGTACATAAGAAAATAAAAAGCAAAAAGAGAACAACACATGAGAGCCAACCTAGAAAGCCCTATGCCAAGTCATATGTTTCAAAGTTAGGCTACATCATGTCAAGGAAAATGAAAAAAAAGAAAGGGAGTTGCCCCCCAGAAAAGAAAGCACACCAAACACATAAGGGGTCTATGGATTTAGGGTCAGTATGTTCGTTATTGCAATTTTCTTATGAAAGAACGTGGAATTGTCATCATTCCCAAAAGCACATAAAACTGGAAGAATGACACAAAGAGAGTGAAAAAAAAGAAAAAGAAAGTTTGTTTTGGGTCAACATGGAAGAGACATTGTGGTTTTGACACTTTACGTCATCCCCAAAAGGAAAATGCAAGTGAAATGAAAGAAAATGAGAAGGAAAAAGAAAATGAAAAAGCTTTTGGGTCAACATGAAGGAGACATTTCAGTCTCTCAATGCCTTGTGTCATCCCCAAAAGGAGAACACAAAAAAAAAGAAAAAAGACAAAGACCTTGTGGGTCAACATGGAAGAGACATAGGGCGTCTCTATGCACATCATCCCGAAAAGGAAAACACAAAACAAAAAGAGAAAAAGACATGGACCTTTTGGGTCAACATGGAAGAGACATAGGGCGTCTCTATGCTTTGTGTCATCCCCATTTTGGGTCATCATGAAGAGACATAGGGGGTCTCTAAAAAAGGAAAAAACAAAACAAAAAGAGAAAAAGACAATGTACGATGAATAGAAGAAGAGAGATATGAATAGAAGAAGTGGACAAAAAGAGGGAATATAAAACACACGATACGGGGGAACATGATACACACATGAAAAGGAAAATAAAAAGAGAAAATAAAAAAGGCTAGTTAGGTGAATGCAATTCAAACATCCAACAAGTCATCTGCCTCCCAATCATGTTTAGTGTAATGTGAGGGTGGTTGACTTTCCAAAGGAATAATTGCAAGCGTCGAACTAGGAGTTGTACCAAGTTGGTGGAGAGGATGTATCATTTAAGCTCATTGTAGATGAAAATAAAGAATTTAAATTGTTATGCACTTCTTCATCTATTTTTTTTATCATCACATCATCATCATCATCATCAAGATTAATGACAATAGGACGATGAAGGGTGATTTCTAAGGATGGATGGATCAAAAGTGGAGGTTGTTGGATTGATTCAATTTGTTGGGATTGCTGCACTAGAATGTCTTGTGGCAGGTCAGGAGGAGGGTGGTCATCTATTACTTCGATCAAAGGTAAAGGTTGATTTGCTTTATCTTCTTCTATGCGAGATTAATGAGCAAGGAGATGACGCTGATGCCTTTATTCCCTAGCATCACAAATTCGTTTTATTTTTTTTGGAGTTGTTGAGGTGTAAGAGCAGATTGAGTCAGCATACATTCTTTTGCTTCCAAAGAGGGAAGAACAAAAGAAACCGAAGATGATGGATCAACCACTTTCTCTTTGGATTTATACACTTGTTTAAGGCAAGGAGACATGATAGGAGTGGTTTCATTTTACCTTGGTTGTTTAAACAATGGCGGGGAAGTATCTAGGGGTGGTTGTTCAAGAGGTTGTATGATTTTCTCAATGTTAGACTTAGTTTGAAGCATGACTTTGTTTATGATATGAGGTATAAAAGTGGATGGGGATGAGTTCCAAAGAGACAATTTGGCAATCTTTTCGGCTTTAAATTTTTGATAAGTTATAAAAAAGAAGTCTTTTCGAGGTGTGATGGGTTCCATAGGTGTAGGCCAAAAGGCTTCTAATGAAAAACTACCTTTGGAAGATAAAGGATTAAAGACACTATAGTGTATGGTTACTATCTCATTTTCATGTGGAAACTTCAAACACTTGTGAACAACTGATGAGACTGCTTTCATGGAGTGAAGTGTAGTGCCCTCCGTTTCGGTCGTTGTTGATGTTAAGTAAGTTGTTGTTGGTAATGTCATGATGATGTGGTGATTTTATTATTTAAATTAATTCTAAGGTTATGAGGTAACACTAATAATATGTTTGGATTTGATTAATAAAATTAATTTAATTATAAGGTTACCTGTTTCATTTGGAATTAAATAAAGAATTAGATTCAAGGATAAACATCAATTTAATTATCATTGGGAGTTAGTTATTTAAAATAATCAGATTAAATGAGGAAAGGTAATTATCATTTAATGATTAAATTCAATTAATAAATTTAAAAGTGATAAAATATTAAGAGGATTAAATATTAAAATTGTACTTAAGTTTAAATAAATTATGGTAAAAATATTTATTGAATTATATTTTAATTAAAAGTTAATTATTTATGAAAATTTGTTTTAGTTAAAATTTAGAGTTAAGTGGAAGTAATTTAAAATAAAAGAAGTTATTGGTTGAAATTAAATAAAATAAATACATAAAGTAATGATTAATTAAAGTGAGAAAATATTAGAAAGGATTAAATATTAAAATTTTACTTAAGTTTGAATGAAGGTAAAAACGAGAAAAGCCAGTAAAAGTTGGTACCTAATTATAATTGATAAGTTAATAATGTTATTATGGTAAGTAATGTGACGAAATAAATTCTAATAAAATATTATTAATGGTTTAAATGAATTAAATAAATCAAACTTGAATATTATAATTAAATAAACAATAAACATGCAAATAAATATTATTTGAAATTCAAGTTTCGGTTTGGGGAAGGTGAAAAGTCATTCGGTTGGGATTTCGTTCGGGATTGGTAACTGACCAAGAAAGAAAATAAGAGGGTGATTTTTCCGAATGCCAAGGGGGACTTTGGGGAAGATAATTGGCAACCTATGAAGAGAGGGAGGAATTTTACTGAAAGCAATTTCCACGAAGGAAGGAACAAGAAAAGAGAAAAAGAAGAGGAATTCAAAAGGGAAAGCGACTTCCAGGTTTTCTTTTAAATATTTTCCTTACAAAATAGTGAATAGATGTTTTCCTGTGAAAGATTTCCTTCTTCCTTGAAATCTTTTGTATGCCAACTTCAAAATTTAGCTGAGTATTTTAAATGTCTTATTTTTCGGGCTGTACAAATTTGTATTTTCCTTCCTTTCATTTTATATATACTTACATAAATATGGTATTCAATATATGTATTTTGAGACTGTAAACTGTCTGTAAATGAACTGTTTCCTGTGACTCTATTCAAACAGTTTAGTTGTGTCATCCATAACATTTTTTATACAAACTAGTTTGCTGGTAAATTTAAAGGGTTTCTCCAAATTCCAGTTTTCTATTTGCTGTCCAAAAATCTCAAATACCCAGATTATAGTTTTGGCGTTATGCTTAAAATACGAGGCTGCTGTCAAGCTGCTCCCTTATGGTTGCGTTTTGCTGATAATAAATATAATTTATAAAGAGTTAAATTAAATTTTGGTCTGCTAGTATGATAGGTTTTGAGATAAATAGAGAAATAATAAAGATGTTAAGGGTTTATTATAAAATAAGCTGCATTTTGTTAATTATTAAACTTAGTGGTTAAAATAAATTGATTATTAGGAAGTAATACTTGGAGGGAAATGATTTATTTATATTAAAAGAATTGAATAAATAAAATATAAAATCAATCATAAGTAAAACATTAATTTTATTTAGGTTAAGGTTGTGCTGTGAAGAATTAGATTTTATCCCAGCTAGATAAATGATCTCTTATTTTTAATCAGAAAGTGAAGATTATATATATATATATATATATATATGTTTATAATAATTAGGTTGGATATTGTTTGAGGTGAGATATAATTAGAGTTGAAACATTGTACATAATTAAATAGCCTCTCTGATTTCTTTGTCAACCTGTCTGAGTTAGGGCATTTGAATTACCAACTACATATATGAGTGACTTTCTATTTATTTTGAATTTATATGTTTTTGATTACTATTCTTTTATATATATATATATATATATATATATATATATATATATATATATATATATATATATATATATATATATATCTGTGTGTGTGTGTGTATGGTTATATAAACAAGTATAGATACATAATTATAGGTTAAAAGATTTGAAGTGAAGGTAGTCTTTTATATATTTAGGATTTATGAAGATATTTCAATATATAAGCAGATTTGTATGATGAGTATTATTCAAAAGAAAATGGTTCGTATTTATATATTATGTTTATAAAATATGAATAATTTCTTTAATTGTTTTGTTTATGATTTTATGGTGGTGTAAAAGTAAAATATGAATCGAGTGTTAGAATGTTCTGTAAGATAGTGAGTTAAGTAAAAGTGTAATTTTATTTTAGGTAAATAATTAAAGTGAAAATGGTTATTTCGATAGATTGCTTAGTAAAATATTATTTAACAAAAGATTTTAACGGAATAAACATTATTGAATTAGGTATTTAATTTTGTTGTAGATAAATGAACTGTGTATTTAGTTAAAGTAAATCGATTTATATGGTTAATTAAGTTTTAGGGTTCACTAAAGGAGATAAGTGATTCTACATTTACATAGTTTCTTTTACTTGAAGGTTAATGATAAAGTTATTTTTAAGTGAGGATAAATCCCAGGTTCATAGGTTAATTAATTTAAATGATACTGATTAAATGTTAAATGGTTTTAATTACCTTTTTGTTATCTAATGAGTCTGTGAATGATAATTATTTATCAAACTACTGTGTGAAATAATCCATTAGTGTCGTCACCTTAGTATTATAATAAAGTTGTAAATTATAGAATTGTCATCTTAGTATTACATTTTAAAGTTATAATTAGGATTCGTATTAAACAATTGATGGAGTTGGTTATCTTATAAATGATATAGTTATTTTAAATATAATTATTTGTAGTAAATACTCTCTTAATTAAATTAAGTGGATATATTAAAATAAGTGGTAAAAACGTTGAAATAATGCTTAAATTAAAGGAAGGTCTTTATGGTTATAATGTGTGAGTAAATGTGTTTTAAACAAAGTGTTTTGATTATTGGTTTAAGTGTTATTTAATTGTTTTAAGATGGGTGTTATTTGTGGGATATTTATGGAGATGTCTCAATGGCCTGTTCATTGTAAGTGTTTTAAGATAGTGTTCTTCAAGGTTGATGTGTTTGATGGTTTCCTTGTATGGAATTATTCCTTAAGACTTTGTAATTAATGTGTTTATATTCAGAAAATGATTTATTTATAGGAGTTAGAAAATTAGAATTATTAGGTAGTTAAGTTAGGTACTATGTTATTGAGTAGGTTAGTAAAGTGATTAGAGAGAGAGTTTCCTTATGTTAATAATTTGGGTAACATTGATAGATTAGTTTATTCTCAATTTGATTAGTTTCAAGTGGGATAGTTAACTTAGAAATAATGAAAAGTAGAGTTTTGTATGTTGTTGATGTATGTAGATAATATTGGCGATAAGGATTATTTCTGTTTAGGTGGGAGAATTGATTTATAAGATAAATGGAAGTAAATAAATTTGAAAACTTTAAATAGTTGGGTATTACGATAAAGGCTAGTGAATGATTGTAGATTCGATAAATGTTTTGATTAATTATATTTAGTTAAACAAAGGGTTTATGTAAATGAATAAAATTAGATGATCTTTCTAAGTCAATTTCCCTCATATTCTTTTAATAGTTGATTTGTGGGATTTCTATAAGAACAGTTCTAGAAAATACTTGTGATTGATATCAGGATCAAATTGTTGGTTTGAGTGGGTTGATCTTCGAAGGGAGATTGTTGTTATAATGTGTAAATTGGAATATATTTGTGTTTGAAAGAGTATACTTGTGAATAGTGTCTTATGGCTTAAACCATTAGATTTTATTTTCACTTCGTAATATTGTGCTATCCTTAAATGTTGGAAATGATTGATCTTTAAACTAATGTTTCAAGTTACTTCTTATTGAATGAATGGATATATTATTATAATGTGTGGTTTTATGGATTCTTTCAATGTGACTTTTCCTGAGTTGATTTTTGAGTTGGAGTTTTTCTCTCATTTTATTTATGTTGCTATTCGTTGGGAACCAGTATGTGTTCTTTTGTTCTTTACCTAAGTGGCAAATTGGTTAATGTTAACTTTGTCATGATTGATGGTTCTACTTGATGAGTCAAATTGAAAAGTTCTTTGAATTATGGGTATTCCGAGAGGAGAAAATAGAGGTTTCCCTTGGATTCTCGATTTAGTTCGTATTGAAGTTGTTGGTGTTGTTGAGTGGAGTTGTTGATCTTATTTTGGTGTATTTGCTCATTATATTTATATTGGAAATAGTTCTTTGAGGTCTTGCAATTATTGCTGTCAGTTCTTTGATGGGGAAATCCTAGTGTAACTTTTTGAGAGTCTTCCAGAGGTTTATTTTACTATTGGTTAATGTTCCTCCTTTTATGTGCCCTTGTTGTGGCAAATGTTTTGGTTTCATGTTTTTGAAAGGGTTGTACGGGAATCATGGAGATTTTTGATTATGTATTTATGGCAAGATGGGTAATGCCTTGCATGCTGCTCTGTTGTGATACAATGTTCTTGTTATGTTGTACAACCCTTGGATTTTGGTTTTATGTTTTGAGTGTCTAGAGAGAAAGGGTGGCTCTAAGTGGGTGGTCGGTGCACAAAGGGGCGCCAGGATAGCCCTCGTTAGAGTGAATTTAATAAGTGATAATTTAAATAATTAACTAGGGGGTGGGTAGAATCACATTAAAAAGATAATTGATGCCTCATCCTCCTTTGAGTGCTACCACAGACTAAAGGGGATTGAGAAGGCCGTGGTTGGAAAGATCGTTGCCTTGTCTTCATGAAAGGTTAATGGTTGCACATGAGCAACCCTATGGAGCGGCGCCTTGAGATAGGTAGCCTGGATAACCATAGATGGAGGCGGTTCCTAGCGCTCGGGATGCCTGGATAATTCGTCAGTAGACGGAGGCGGCTCCTTGCGATAGTGGTAGCCTGGAGAATCCATGTTAAGCCATGCGATGACACTCTCCTCTAACACTCCTTATTGTGTTGCTTCTTTGGAAATCCTCTGGAAGTGGTTCTTTGTCTTGAATTGATGGAACATAGTTGTTTGAATTGATTTATGGTTTTACCCTATTTTATCTTTGGTGTACTTTGAGGTCTTGTATGATTTCCTTGATATTTGACTTATGACCTTGTACCCTTGTGGTACTGTGATATGATGTTATTAGATTGGTTATTGCAATTTGGAATTGTGTCATGTTTATTAATGCAGTTTATTAGAGGTGTTTCATGATCATCCTTTGGTTATTTGGTTACTGGTCATTGCTTTGATTTATGTGATGAGATTTATGACTCTTGGATGTGATTGATTATGTCATTGTAATTCTTGAGTGTTATGATACTTTTGTATGACGTCGAGTCTTGTGGTTCTCTGTGTGGATGTTCTTGGTTGAGGTCTCTTTCTTGTTAGCTCCTAGCACGGGGGGTGGGTATTCGGACTCACATGGTCGGGTGGAACATGCTAAGCACCCCGTTGGGTCCCCAGTCAAGGATCGAGAGGTGCGGATTGGTGTTGTTGCAGCAACTCCAGAGTTGTATCTGTCTTGGAGCTAGTTTTGATACTTGTATTTCTCTAATTATTTGTATCATGGTATCTTGTGTATGGTTTCCATTCATATTTGGAACACTCTTGTATCATTGTACTTCTTAAACATTGTGCTGTAATGAAATGTTAAACTTGGTGTGGATATTGGCTATGATAGTTGTTATTCAATGTGTCAGGATGATCATGCATATGATGCATTTGCGTATTCAGATGGTTTCTTATCCTTGATCATCATGTATGTGTTATATTTGTTAATGCTTACTTTATATCTTTAGATTTTATTCTTTATGGTTGTTGTATGGATCTAAGTCGCGTGATGACTCCTCGTGTACCCCAAGGGATGTGTGTTAAGGAATCTATTTAAATGGAATTCATGTTATGACTTAATGTGTATTACATGTATGTTATGTTTACTTAAATTTTTTTTTGCTGTAATTATTGTGTAATTGTCCTTTGGGGTTCTCACGGCGGGGCGTTACAACATTGGTATCAGAGCATAGGTTCATACACTGGGCACTAATTGTGCTCACTATGTAACCTTGCGCTTAGACCCGTGCGTCTTGAGTTTCACTTTTCTGTTGTCATTGTTGAGAACGTGAGTTTCTTTTGTTAATCAGTGTCGGGTCGATGGTGCAGGAAACCGATTGAAAGGATAGGACCCACGGTGTAGTGCGCAATGCACCGATATCCTTCCTGTCGGGGATGCTCTATCGACCCTTGAGTTTTAGTGTGATGTGTTTCTTGGTGATGTGTTATGTGTGTGAATATGTCAAGTTTGTGTGGAATTTGCGATTTTGTTGTTCTTGAATGGTGAATTATGTTTTCTTGAATCTGTGAAGGTATAAAATTTTGCCCTTTTTATTGAAATTGATGTGAGATTTGGTGTTGAATAATGGTTAAAGTGAAGTTCTTTGTGTAAAAATTATGAGTTTTAATGAAAATGTAAGGTTTTGTGGATAATTATTCTAAGATTTTTAGTAGAAAATAGTATCCTGAGGTTAAAATGCAACTTGAATTATTGGTACTAATGTGCAATGTTCTATGGTAGCTTTTGATTTCCAGGAACTTGGCTTCAGAAACGTAGTGATGAAGGTAAAGTAATTGTAATATGTAGGTATAGATACTCATTATTTCAAGTAGTAGCTCCTTTTGATATAGTAGATGAATTAGGTTATGGTTAGTATCTTTATGCGAATATTGCCTAACTAGTAAGAAGCAGACTGTTTACGAGTTATTAGAATTGTTTTGACTATTGTGTGTGGTTAGTGGGAGGGACAGTGTGGTATCACTCGCTCGTGAGTGCCCTACTATGCTAGGATTTCCTCTCATGATGTATTTGTGATATATATGTATCGTGCACAACATTTGTTTTCATGCAGGATTGCAGAAAGTAAGTCTCGATTCCACCTGCATTGTCAAGACTGGGCGAGCATCATAAACACCCAATGGGCTTGACGTTGAACATAGGAGCTGACAAGAAAGTTTCCTCGACTTAGTTTTTCCACTTCGTCCTAGTGGTTGGAAAATTAGTTTGGTTGCCACCCCGTTACTATTATCATTTTGGTATCATTTCCTTATTTTGGTTTGTTTAATTTTCGTTGCTTACTTGATGATGTTTAATTGATGATTTGACTTGTGGTGTTGATGTGCATATGTTTTTGTTTGTACATGAGCTCAACTTCCAGGAGTAAGTTGAAGCCTAGGGGGGGAGGATGTAGTGCCCTCTGTTTCGGTCGTCGTTGATGTTAAGTAGTTGTTATTGGTAATGTCATGTCGTTGTGGTGATTTTATGATTTAATATAATTCTAGGTTATATGTTAGCTTACTAATAATATGACTTTGAAAGTTTGATTAATAAAATTAGTTTAATTATAAGGTTACTGTTTTCGTTTGGAATTAATAAAGTGGATGATTCAAGGATAGCGTCCAATTTAATTATGGATTTGGGAGTTAGTTATTTAAAATAATCAAATTAAATGAGGAAAGGTAATTATCATTTAATGATTAAATTAATAAATTTAAAAGTGATAAAATATTAAAGAGGATTAAATATTAAAATTGTACTTAAGTTTAAATAAATTACGGTAAAAATATTTATCCAATTATATTTTAATTAAAAGTTAATTATTTATGAAAATTTGTTTTAGTTAAAATTTAGAGTTAAGTGGAAGTAATTTAAAATAAAAGAAGTTATTGGTTGAAATTAAATAAAAGAAATACATAAAGTAATGATTAATTAAAGTGAGAAAATATTGAAAAATTAAATATTAAAATTTACTTAGGGTTTTGAATGAAAGAGTAAAAATAAGAAAAAGCCATTAAAAGGTTTGAGTACCTAATTTATAATTAGTAAGTTAATAGTAATATTGTATGGTAAAAAGTAATGTATTGAAATAGAATTCTAATAAGGTATTTATTAATGGTTTAATGAATTAAATAAATCAGAACTTGAATAATATGAATTAAATAAACAATAAACATGCAAATAAATATTATTTGAAATTCAAGTTTCGGTTTTGGGGAAGGTGTGAAAAAGTCGATACGGTTTAGGATTCGTTCGGGATTGAGCGTAAGCCCGACCAAGAAAGAAATATAGAAGGGTGATTTTCGAATGCAAAGGATTTTGGGAGAGATAATTTAGCAACTGTGAAGAGGAGGGAGGAATTTTCTTGCGGAAAGCTTAGTTCCACAGAGGAAGGAACAAGAAGAAAAAAGAAGAGATTCAAAGGGGCGACTTCTGGGAGTTTTTTCTTTTAAATATTTTCTTACGAAGTAGTGAGATAGATGTTTTCCTGTGAAATATTTCCTTCTTCCTTGAAATCTTTTGTATGCCAACTTCAAAATTTAGTTGAGTATTTTAAATGTCTTATTTTTTTTGGGCTGTACAAATTTGTATTTTCCTTCCTTTCATTTTATATATACTTACATAAATGTAATTTATTCAATATATGTATTTTGGAAATTTGTAAAGTACGTAAAATGGAAACATTTCACGTGACTCTATTCAAACAGTCTAGTTGTGTCATCCATAACATTTTTTATACAAACTAGTTTGCTGGTAAATTTAAAGGGTTTCTCCAAATTCCAGTTTTCTATTTTCTGTCCAAAAATCTCAAATACCCAGATTATAGTTTTGGCGTTATGCTTAAAATACGAGGCTGCTGTCAAGCTGCTCCCTTATGGTTGCGTTTTGCTGATAATAAATATAATCTATAAAGAGTTAAATTAAATTTTGGTCTGCTAGTATGATAGGTTTTGAGATAAATAGAGAAATAATAAAGATGTTAAGGGTTTATTATAAAATAAGCTGCATTTTGTTAATTATTAAACTTAGTGGTTAAAATAAATTGATTATTAGGAAAGTAATACTTGGAGGGAAATGATTTATTTATATTAAAAGAATTGAATAAATAAAATATAAAATCAATCATAAGTAAAACATTAATTTTATTTAGGTTAAGGTTGTGCTGTGAAGAATTAGATTTTATCCCAGCTAGATAAATGATCTCTTATTTTTAATCAGAAAGCGAAGAGTATATATATATATTTGTTTATAATAATTAGGTTGGATATTGTTTGAGGTGAGATATAATTAGAGTTGAAACATTGTACAGAATTAAATAGCCTCTCTGATTTCTTTGTCAACCTGTCTGAGTTAGGGCATTTGAATTACCAACTACATATATGAGTGACTTTCTATTTATTTTGAATTTATATATTTTTGATTACTATTCTTTTATATATATATATGCGTATGGTTATATAAACAAGTATAGATACATAATTATAGGTTAAAAGATTTGAAGTGAAGGTAGTCTTTTATATATTTAGGATTTATGAAGATATTTCAATATATAAGCAGATTTGTATGATGAGTATTATTCAAAAGAAAATGGTTCGTAATTATATATTATGTTTATAAAATATGAATAATTTCTTTAATTGTTTTGTTTATGATTTTATGGTGGTGTTAAAGTAAAATATGAATCGAGTGATAGAATGCTTTGTAAGATAGTGAGTTAAGTAAAAGTGTAATTTTATTTTAGGTAAATAATTAAAGTGAAAATGGTTATTTCGATAGATTGCTTAGTAAAATATTATTTAACAAAAGTTTTTAACGGAATAAACATTATGTATTTAATTTTTTTGTAGATAAATGAACTGTGTATTTAGTTAAAGTAAATCGATTTATATGATTAATTAAGTTTTAGGGTTCACTAAAGGAGATAAGTGATTTTACATTTACATAGTTTCTTTTACTTGAAGGTTAATGATAAAGTTAATTTTAAGTGAGGATAAATCCCAGGTTCATAGGTTCATTAATTTAAATGATACTGATTAAATGTTAAATGGTTTTAATTACCTTTTTGTTATCTAATGAGTCTGTGAATGATAATTATTTATCAAACTACTGTGTGAAATAATCCATTAGTGTCGTCACCTTAGTATTATAATAAAGTTGTAAATTATAGAATTGTCATCCTAGTATTACATTTTAAAGTTATAATTAGGATTCGTATTAAACAGTTGATGGAGTTGGTTATCTTATAAATGATATAGTTATTTTAAATATAATTATTTGTAGTAAATACTCTTTTAATTAAATTAAGTGGATACCTTAAAGTAAGAACGTTGAAATAATGCCTAAATTAAAGGAATGTCTTTATGGTTATAAGGTGTGAGTGATTGTTGTTTTAAACAAAGTGTTTTGATTATTGGTTTAAGTGTTATGTAATTGTTTTAAGATGGGTGTGATTTGTGGGATATTTATGGAGATGTCTCGATGGCCTGTTCATTGTAAGTGTTTTATGATAGTGTTCTTCAAGGTTGATGTGTCTAATGGTCCTTGTATGTAATTATGTGTGTAGAATGGGAACCCGTATTATTGTTGACGATTGTTTTAATTTGTGTTTGGAAGAGTATACTTGTGAATAGTGTCTTATGGCTTAAACCATTAGATTTTATTTTCACTTCGTAATATTGTGCTATCCTTAAATGTTGGAAATGATTGATCTTTAAACTAATGTTCTTTTTAAAACGTTTCAAGATACTTCTTATTGAATGAATGGATATATTATTAGAATGTGTGGTTTCATGGATTCTTTTAATGTGACTTTTCCTGAGTTGATTTTTGAGTTGGAGTTTTTCTCTCATTTTATTTATGTTGCTATTCGTTGGGAACTAGTATGTGTTCTTTTGTTCTTTACCTAAGTGGTAAATTGGTTAATGTTAACTTTGTCATGATTGATGGTTGTACTTGATGAGTCAAATTGAATTTTTTTTTGAATTATGGGTATTCCGAGAGGAGAAAATAAAGGTTTCCCTTGGATTCTTGATTTAGTTCGTATCGAAGTTGTTGGTGTTGTTGAGTGGAGTTGTTGATCTTATTTTGGTGTATTTTCTCATTATATTTATATTGGAAATAGTTCTTTGAGGTCTTGCAATTATTGCTGTCAGTTCTTTGATAGGGAAACCCTAGTGTAACTTTATGAGAATCTTCCAGAGGTTTATTTTACTATTGGTTAATGTTCCTCCTTTTATGTGCCCTTGTTGTGGCAAGTGTTTTGGTTTCATGTTTTTGAAAGGGTTGTACGGGAATCATGGAGATTTTGATTATGTATTTATGGCAAGATGTGTAATGCCTTGCATGCTTCTCTGTTGTGATATAATGTTCTTGTTATGTTGTTCAACCCTTGGATTGGTTTTATGTTTTGAGTGTCTATAGGAGAGAAAGAGTGGTCTATGGCTCCGCTAATAAAGGGGTTTCGCAGGATAGCCCTCAAGTAGAGTGAAATTAATATGATAATTTAAATAATTAACTAGGGGTGGTGAATCATTACTAAAAGATAATTGATGCCCTCACCACGCTTAGTAATTTACTCGCTGCGCTAAAGGGGATTGAGAAGGCTGGTTGGAAAGATCGCTACCTTTGTCTTCATGAAAGGTTAATGATTCCGGCATGAGCAACCCGTATGGAGCTGCCCTTGAGATAGGTCCGATAACCATAGATGGAGGGCGGCTCCCTAGCACGCCGGATTGTCCGATAATTCTGGCTGTAAGAGGGACTGAGGTATGCACCTGCGATAGGGTGAAGTCCGAGAACTATGGTTACAGCGACAGACACTCTCCTCTAACACTCCTTTATTGCGTTGCTTCTTTGGAAATCCTCCTGAAGTGGGTCTTTGTCTAGAAAGTTGATGGATCATAGTTGTTTGAATTGATTTATGGTTTTTACCCTATTTTATCTATGGTGTATTCTATGGTCTTGTATAAATCTTGTTGATAATTTGGGTCGACCTTGTACTCTTATGGTACTGTGATATGATGTTATTGTATTGTATCATTGCGATTCAGAATTGTGATATTGTAACGCCCCGTCGTGCGAACCCCAAAGGACAACTCAAGCAACAATTACCACACAATTTTTTTTTAAAGTAAAACTAACATGCATAAGATGCACAAAAGTTATGTCATGAAAACTCATTTTATCAACCCAATATCATTTACGTCCCTTGGGGTACACGAGGATACATTACGAAACTTAATGCCATACATCAATGATAAAGAATGAAAACCAAATCTAATCCATGACGAAGCATATATATAAACCATCAACAAGAACCATTCACTTAAATAAATACAATACTTTGAATAACGTCTGATATGGATCCATCCACACAAGGTTCACCAATGATAAATATTACATCACATCCTTTTCATTACTTTACATTGTTCAAGTCTTACAATGATACAAACATGTTTCCCAATATGAGTAGGAACCACATAATAAGATAAGATGATACATCAGAAAGATAATAACAAGGTAATGTAACTGGCTCCAAGTCAAATACAACTCTGGAGTCGCTGCAACAGCACCAATCTGCACCTCTCGATCCTCGACTGGGGACCCAATGGAGTGCTTAGCACGTTCCACCCGACCACGTGGGTCCGAAGACCCACCCCCCGTGCTAAGGAGCTGACAAGAAGAGACCTCAACCAAGAACACCAAAAAAAAGGGAACCACAAGACTCAACATCATACAAAGGTATCATGAAACTCACGGATTACAATGACATAATCAACAACACTCATGAGTCAACAAATCAAATGAAACTATGAAACTCATCACAATTAACCCAAGCAACAACAATTAAGAAAATCACCAAAGAGCATCCATAAGTTATTTCCACAAGAATCTGAAACAACATAAAGACTACAATATCCAGAGGCGACAAGAAACAAGAACAAGGGTGTAAAGTCGGGAGGGTCATCGCATAGCTCTCATGGGATCCCCTGGCACTTCCTCCAACCGAGGCGCCGGCACCCATCTATGGATTCCCTAGCCCTCGAGAACAACATAAAGATACAATAACCAGAGGCAACTACAACCAAGCACAAGGGTGTCAAGTGGAGAGTGTCATCGCATAGCTCTCATGGGATTCTCCTGGCCCTTCCTCCAACTGAGGCGCCGGCACCCATCTATGGATCTCCTGGCCCTTCCTCCTAATTGAGGCGCCGGCACCATAGGATAGCTAATGCGGAGCCAATAATCTCTCATGAAGACGAGACTATGACTTTGCCGACCACGGCCTTCTCAGTCTATCACTAGTCTATGGTAGCCCTAATGCATAGACGAGGAATCCAGTGTTTTATTATCTTGTGTTTTTAACTACCCAACCCCCTAAATTCTATTATTAAGGTTATCACTTGTTCAACTACTCTTTCATGGGTTATCCTGAGCCCTTCCTCATCCTGAGGCACCGGCGCCCACGAAGAGCCACTCTCCCTATGACCCCTAACATATCTCAAAACAGGCAAGGGTTGTACCGTAACCGATAAACAAATAATCTCAAGACCAAACTACGCGAGGCATTAACCATCTCGCTATAAACACTTAATCAATGTCCCAACAATTCATGTACAACCCTTTTAAAAAATCATAATATCAAAACACTTGCCACATCAAGGGCTCATAAAAAGAGAACATCAACTGACAATAAACTCCAGCCTCTGGAAGCCAAAAGAATGGTAATCCACAAACGAGGGTAGAATGAAGCAACAAGAGTTTGTCAATAATATGGGGCTCCAAGCCAACTTCAACACCAACCCGATAAATAAAAGCCCGTCAAATCAAAATAAACTAAGAAGGTCATGCTCACCAAACATCCAAGACTTCAAGATATTCAAAAAGGATTCCAACCAGAATCAACTCAAGGAAAAGTCATGACAAGATAAACCATCAAATCATATAATAACCAACACGAACAAGCAACCACAACATCCATGAAATTCACTTTTCCAAGAACGCTTACAATATCAAATAAGATCCTCACAACATAAAATCTTTGAACAATCTATTGACCCAAACACAAAATACTTTACCTTCCGACCATAATTAAAGACTACATACTATACTAACCAAACATAACTTCCACACATAATCCAATGTACACAATCTGACCCATCATTCCCATGGAAAACACACACATTAACATAACAACTATTAGATGATTATAAAGGCATGGATATTTACAAGAGAATCTATTTATTTAGATCTAAGCAAGACTCTATTTAACCTCAAGGAGACAATATCGTAAGCACTATTTATTCAACGATGTAGGTTAGTTAATTTGATGATGATACATGACAATAATACTTAACTCATAAATGTCTCATGATTAATACCTAAAGCTGCTCTAAACCTACTTGAATACTTAGAATACTTCCATATTTCAATTCATTTATCTTTTAAATCAGTTATCTCTCATACACATAAATAATATTTATCCCCACATCATCTACATACATCTGCAACTTACGACTTAAACATATTGGAATATTTTCTTAAAACAATACTTTATTAACTATAATATCTAATTATTTTAAATTGAAATATAATTCCTCACATAATTACTCTTTTTTTTTTTTAATTAAAAAATAATAATTTCCTAACATTAACTACTAAATAAGGAGGAGATATGTTTCTTTTATTTTCTTTTAAAAACAAAGAAATATTCTTCCACGTATAAATCTAATCTACAAAGGCTTACCAAAAGCTAAAAGAAATAAACTTCAGAAAAGATTAACTTACTACGCTTATGCAAGTCTAAAAGTTGCAGCTGTGACAGGTCGGTAATGGTTTCAGAGAGGCTACTTAATTCTGTACAATGCCTTAACTCTCAACGCTGTGACAGTGACAGGTTTCCAAGTATATTAGAAAGTGAATATTGGAGTTTGGAGATATCGCCATCTACTAGCATTATTATCAAAGCGACCCACAAGTCTAAAGGGAAAGAGAGAGAGGTGAGGTGCAATACGTGACTTAAGGGTGGGGAAAAATAATGTACAAATTTCTCTTTTTGAACAAGACGCAATCCTGTTTGATGGCGAGTTTCAGACACGGCCTGAAGTTTGGAGTTTGGAAATTAAAATTTACCACGATCAAAGAAAAGCTCTTTATTATGCTAGCAAATGGCAATATTTTTATTTTAAGTGCTGTAACTGCGATGGATTGTCAGTAGAATCGAGCAGGTTATTTAATCCTTTACAAATTTCCTATCATGTTCAAGTGCCACCGCTGAGACAGGGAAAAGTATTGCAAGGCACATATACAATATGCAAGGGGAATAAACATGCAACATCGATATAGAGGAAAGAATAAAATCCTATGATAAGCAATATGTCTGCTAAGTCGCAAGAAGGGAGAACGCCATGATTACACAGAGATTTGGACATAAAGATAACTGTTATAAAATCTTATATAGGCATATAATCGATATAGTCACCATATAAAATCAAAAGGGCAGTTACCATATTTATCAATACGAGCAGGAAAGAAGAGTATCACTGAGATGAAGTCCTCCACGCATCAAACAAGGAAGACTTTTCGAAAAAAACTGAGAAAAGCATTGTTTGGCCATAATCGATGGGCAAAGCCATCCCTGAACAAAACCGATAGATGTTTCAATAAAGTTCAAAAGACCTTGGTTCGCTAATATGGTTCAGGTATTTTGGCAGCAGTTGCTTTATGGATTAAGCACAAGAATACATAAACGGTTATGATTGCGAGCACCACATTCTAAAGAGGAAACAAGAAAACGCTTAGGGAAGATCGTTGATCTGAAGAGTATTTTTTTGGAATTTACATCTATAACCAGAAATTAGCTTAATACTCAATGGACCTCGAGATCTAAGCAATAAGACAACACCTACCAAATCTCAAGACCAAAATTCACAGGGTATTACATTGTTCCATCCACGTTCGGTTTCCTACTGATAAATCTAGCAACTATTGAAACAAAATCATATCAAAATAAAGACCAAACACCTAGGGATTGATGTTTTTTTTTTTTTTCTTGGGTGCACTAACATTGTAAGCGAGAACAAGAATGCTCAGGGAAATACCTGGGATTTCTTCTCCTCCGCTTGGTTTACCCTAATCCTTGCATGCGAGTTGGTGACGCGATAGATTCGTTGCCTTTTTCATAAATACCTCGTCCCCCTTCCAAGCTTCATCTGATGGGCATCCTTGATGATCTTCTTCACGGAATACATCCATATAGCTTCGAGAAACCCTCTGCCATTCAATAGAGAGTCGACATGTCGATCTCCTCCAACCACGATGTCATCGCGCAAGCTCGATCTGGTACGGGCAAGACCTCCATGCTCGTCCTCCCATCTGATATTGCAGCATTGGAAAAGGCTTCCTATTTGTGGGGAAATACGGCTGTTGAAAGAAAGTATGACAAGACCAAAATTTGCTTTTGTTCACCCAAGAAAAGATCCGACGCCAACCACAAGAAGATCCATTCAAATTCATCCACGGTGAGATGTGTTGGCATTGTCATGTGCAGAGGGAAAATCGCCCAGTTAACTAACATAAACAGTGCTTTAAATCTACTCCAAAAGACATTGCACCTAGTATCGTACCCTCTGCATCCCTCCATGAATGGTGCTCCAAACAACAATTTAGTGAAAACAAAAAGAAAAACTCTTTAATCTTTCCAGTCTCCCCATCTTGCTACTACGCAGCCTCCCTTTACACATTATTTCTTGATCCCCAGATCAACGCAGCAGAGTCCCAAATCCAGCGAATGGAAAGATAGCGGTGTTGATTTTTTTTTTTTTATATGGATTTTGTAAGCAAACCCATCTACATTTGTTGATGCTCCTCCTCCATGTAACAACAATCAGACATTTTTAGGCATCCACCACCTAGCATGGTCGAGTAACTGCCAACAGATTGGAGCTCAGTTTTCACCATGCAATGGCAAAAGACACGCCCCCCACCCAAAACATTTCTGATTTCCTATTTGTGGGCTCTCTCACCGTCTTAGAATCGTCTTGGTGAAGAACGCACTCCAGACCAAAGGTCCCTCCTCCCATTCCCCTTAAACTATCGCCTAAATAAACTATTCATAGCTCCCTCCATCCATCGACCTCCTGATAATAATTTTATGTCCCTCGATATCTCTCCCATGAATGTTTTTATCCCGATCCATTGCAGCCGAATGGTCCAAAATCCCCCAATGCATGTGCACGACTAAATCTTTTTGCCTTTCTTTTTCATTTTTTTTTTTTTTTAAAACAAAAATCAATTAAAATCAATAAAAGACGTCCCAAAAAAATAGCAAATTTCCTTTTTACATATCGTTCACACAGTTATGGATGATCTTTCAATCTTATCTCTAAGATTTATATATATATATATATATTTTTAACATATCTAAATTATTATCCTCACATATTATTAAATTATTAATTACCCTTAAGATAAAAAAATTATTTATTTATTTACTAATAAGCTATTTCCTTATGTCACCCAAAATTGATTTATTGGTTAAGTCCCACATTTATATAAATTATTTGGTACACTATTTAATTCCATTAACTGGCTTAACAAAGCCATTAAAATATCACCTTAATCACATAATCTGACTAAATACACAACAAGATCACAAACACACTTACGCAAAATCTTGAAAGGTCGCAATGGAGGGCACTACATCCTCCCCCCCTAGACTTCGACTTACTCCTGGAAGTCGAACTCAAGCACAAACACGGTAACACCATAAACTAACAATAATATTAACAATCATAAGCACATCAATACCACAAATTAAATCATCAATTAAATGTCATCGAGCAAGCAACGAAAATTAAACACACCAAAAATAAAGAAATGATACCAAAGCAAAAGTGGTGACGGAGTAGCGACCAAACTGACTTGCCAAACACAAGGACGGATGACGAACTAGGTTGGGGAAACTTCTTGTCAGCTCCTATTTTCCACATCAGACCCATTGGGTGTTTAGGATGCTCGCCCTTTCCTGACAATGCAGGTGGAATCGAGGCTTAGTTCCTGCAATCCTGCATACAAACAAACGTTGTGCACAACATATATATATCAAATCAATCTAGTGTAGAGGGAATTGCAATGTTGTATGCCTCTCACAAATGAGCGATACGACATCGTCCTTCTAACACACTATCATCAATGAACCATCATGAATGATCATTAATACAATTACTAATCAAATGAAAACACCGCATTAAGTCAACATGTTAAACATAGCCAATTAATTACCTTCATCCTTGAGATTTGAAGTCGACTATCTGAAAATCACAAACTAGGGTGGAAACATAACACATTAGTACTAAACATTCAAGAGGGTTCTTTACCCTCGATAAGGCACATTTCCATAACTTAGCATAATTATTCACACAAGCACATATTTTCATTAAACATCATCATTTTCACACAAAGCACTCCACTTCAATCCTGATTCAACACCAAATTTCACAACAATTTTATCAAGCCGATCAAAATTCTACACGTTCGCAGATTCAAGAAAACATAATTCATCACTCAAGGCTAGCAAAACGAAAATTCCATGCACGCATTACATATTCACACAAAAATTCACATCACTTGTAACTACATCATACAATGATACAAGGGTCCATAGTGCATCCCCGATAAGAAGGATATCGGTGCATTGCGCACTACACCGAGGGTCCTATCCTTTCCCATCGGTTTCCTACACCATCTACCCGACACCAGCTAACAGAAGAACTCAGGTTCACCACAATGACAATAGAAAAGTGAAACTCAAGACTCAAGGGTCTAGGCGCAAGGTTACATAGTGAGCACACCTAGTGCCCAGTGTATGAACCTAGGCTCTGATACCACGTTGTAACGCCCCGTCGTGCGAACCCCAAAGGACAACTCAAGCAACAATTACCACACAATTTTTTTTAAAAGTAAAACTAACATGCATAAGATGCACAAAAGTTATGTCATGAAAACTCATTTTATCAACCCAATATCATTTACGTCCCTTGGGGTACACGAGGATACATTACGAAACTTAATGCCATACATCAATGATAAAGAATGAAAACCAAATCTAATCCATGACGAAGCATATATATAAACCATCAACAAGAACCATTCACTTAAATAAATACAATACTTTGAATAACGTCTGATATGGATCCATCCACACAAGGTTCACCAATGATAAATATTACATCACATCCTTTTCATTACTTTACATTGTTCAAGTCTTACAATGATACAAACATGTTTCCCAATATGAGTAGGAACCACATAATAAGATAAGATGATACATCAGAAAGATAATAACAAGGTAATGTAACTGGCTCCAAGTCAAATACAACTCTGGAGTCACTGCAACAGCACCAATCTGCACCTCTCGATCCTCGACTGGGGACCCAATGGAGTGCTTAGCACGTTCCACCCGACCACGTGGGTCCGAAGACCCACCCCCCGTGCTAAGGAGCTGACAAGAAGAGACCTCAACCAAGAACACCAAAAAAAAGGGAACCACAAGACTCAACATCATACAAAGGTATCATGAAACTCACGGATTACAATGACATAATCAACAACACTCATGAGTCAACAAATCAAATGAAACTATGAAACTCATCACAATTAACCCAAGCAACAACAATTAAGAAAATCACCAAAGAGCATCCATAAGTCATTTCCACAAGAATCTGAAACAACATAAAGACTACAATATCCAGAGGCGACAAGAAACAAGAACAAGGGTGTAAAGTCGGGAGGGTCATCGCATAGCTCTCATGGGATCCCCTGGCACTTCCTCCAACCGAGGCGCCGGCACCCATCTATGGATTCCCTAGCCCTCGAGAACAACATAAAGATACAATAACCAGAGGCAACTACAACCAAGCACAAGGGTGTCAAGTGGAGAGTGTCATCGCATAGCTCTCATGGGATTCTCCTAGCCCTTCCTCCAACTGAGGCGCCGGCACCCATCTATGGATCTCCTGGCCCTTCCTCCTAACTGAGGCGCCGGCACCATAGGATAGCTAATGCGGAGCCAATAATCTCTCATGAAGACGAGACTATGACTTTGCCGACCACGGCCTTCTCAGTCTATCACTAGTCTATGGTAGCCCTAATGCATAGACGAGGAATCCAGTGTTTTATTATCTTGTGTTTTTAACTACCCAACCCCCTAAATTCTATTATTAAGGTTATCACTTGTTCAACTACTCTTTCATGGGTTATCCTGAGCCCTTCCTCATCCTGAGGCACCGGCGCCCACGAAGAGCCACTCTCCCTATGACCCCTAACATATCTCAAAACAGGCAAGGGTTGTACCGTAACCGATAAACAAATAATCTCAAGACCAAACTACGCGAGGCATTAACCATCTCGCTATAAACACTTAATCAATGTCCCAACAATTCATGTACAACCCTTTTAAAAAATCATAATATCAAAACACTTGCCACATCAAGGGCTCATAAAAAGAGAACATCAACTGACAATAAACTCCAGCCTCTGGAAGCCAAAAGAATGGTAATCCACAAACGAGGGTAGAATGAAGCAACAAGAGTTTGTCAATAATATGGGGCTCCAAGCCAACTTCAACACCAACCCGATAAATAAAAGCCCGTCAAATCAAAATAAACTAAGAAGGTCATGCTCACCAAACATCCAAGACTTCAAGATATTCAAAAAGGATTCCAACCAGAATCAACTCAAGGAAAAGTCATGACAAGATAAACCATCAAATCATATAATAACCAACACGAACAAGCAACCACAACATCCATGAAATTCACTTTTCCAAGAACGCTTACAATATCAAATAAGATCCTCACAACATAAAATCTTTGAACAATCTATTGACCCAAACACAAAATACTTTACCTTCCGACCATAATTAAAGACTACATACTATACTAACCAAACATAACTTCCACACATAATCCAATGTACACAATCTGACCCATCATTCCCATGGAAAACACACACATTAACATAACAACTATTAGATGATTATAAAGGCATGGATATTTACAAGAGAATCTATTTATTTAGATCTAAGCAAGACTCTATTTAACCTCAAGGAGACAATATCGTAAGCACTATTTATTCAACGATGTAGGTTAGTTAATTTGATGATGATACATGACAATAATACTTAACTCATAAATGTCTCATGATTAATACCTAAAGCTGCTCTAAACCTACTTGAATACTTAGAATACTTCCATATTTCAATTCATTTATCTTTTAAATCAGTTATCTCTCATACACATAAATAATATTTATCCCCACATCATCTACATACATCTGCAACTTACGACTTAAACATATTGGAATATTTTCTTAAAACAATACTTTATTAACTATAATATCTAATTATTTTAAATTGAAATATAATTCCTCACATAATTACTCTTTTTTTTTTTTAATTAAAAAATAATAATTTCCTAACATTAACTACTAAATAAGGAGGAGATATGTTTCTTTTATTTTCTTTTAAAAACAAAGAAATATTCTTCCACGTATAAATCTAATCTACAAAGGCTTACCAAAAGCTAAAAGAAATAAACTTCAGAAAAGATTAACTTACTACGCTTATGCAAGTCTAAAAGTTGCAGCTGTGACAGGTCGGTAATGGTTTCAGAGAGGCTACTTAATTCTGTACAATGCCTTAACTCTCAACGCTGTGACAGTGACAGGTTTCCAAGTATATTAGAAAGTGAATATTGGAGTTTGGAGATATCGCCATCTACTAGCATTATTATCAAAGCGACCCACAAGTCTAAAGGGAAAGAGAGAGAGGTGAGGTGCAATACGTGACTTAAGGGTGGGGAAAAATAATGTACAAATTTCTCTTTTTGAACAAGACGCAATCCTGTTTGATGGCGAGTTTCAGACACGGCCTGAAGTTTGGAGTTTGGAAATTAAAATTTACCACGATCAAAGAAAAGCTCTTTATTATGCTAGCAAATGGCAATATTTTTATTTTAAGTGCTGTAACTGCGATGGATTGTCAGTAGAATCGAGCAGGTTATTTAATCCTTTACAAATTTCCTATCATGTTCAAGTGCCACCGCTGAGACAGGGAAAAGTATTGCAAGGCACATATACAATATGCAAGGGGAATAAACATGCAACATCGATATAGAGGAAAGAATAAAATCCTATGATAAGCAATATGTCTGCTAAGTCGCAAGAAGGGAGAACGCCATGATTACACAGAGATTTGGACATAAAGATAACTGTTATAAAATCTTATATAGGCATATAATCGATATAGTCACCATATAAAATCAAAAGGGCAGTTACCATATTTATCAATACGAGCAGGAAAGAAGAGTATCACTGAGATGAAGTCCTCCACGCATCAAACAAGGAAGACTTTTCAAAAAAAACTGAGAAAAGCATTGTTTGGCCATAATCGATGGGCAAAGCCATCCCTGAACAAAACCGATAGATGTTTCAATAAAGTTCAAAAGACCTTGGTTCGCTAATATGGTTCAGGTATTTTGGCAGCAGTTGCTTTATGGATTAAGCACAAGAATACATAAACGGTTATGATTGCGAGCACCACATTCTAAAGAGGAAACAAGAAAACGCTTAGGGAAGATCGTTGATCTGAAGAGTATTTTTTTGGAATTTACATCTATAACCAGAAATTAGCTTAATACTCAATGGACCTCGAGATCTAAGCAATAAGACAACACCTACCAAATCTCAAGACCAAAATTCACAGGGTATTACATTGTTCCATCCACGTTCGGTTTCCTACTGATAAATCTAGCAACTATTGAAACAAAATCATATCAAAATAAAGACCAAACACCTAGGGATTGATGTTTTTTTTTTTTTTCTTGGGTGCACTAACATTGTAAGCGAGAACAAGAATGCTCAGGGAAATACCTGGGATTTCTTCTCCTCCGCTTGGTTTACCCTAATCCTTGCATGCGAGTTGGTGACGCGATAGATTCGTTGCCTTTTTCATAAATACCTCGTCCCCCTTCCAAGCTTCATCTGATGGGCATCCTTGATGATCTTCTTCACGGAATACATCCATATAGCTTCGAGAAACCCTCTGCCATTCAATAGAGAGTCGACATGTCGATCTCCTCCAACCACGATGTCATCGCGCAAGCTCGATCTGGTACGGGCAAGACCTCCATGCTCGTCCTCCCATCTGATATTGCAGCATTGGAAAAGGCTTCCTATTTGTGGGGAAATACGGCTGTTGAAAGAAAGTATGACAAGACCAAAATTTGCTTCTGTTCACCCAAGAAAAGATCCGACGCCAACCACAAGAAGATCCATTCAAATTCATCCACGGTGAGATGTGTTGGCATTGTCATGTGCAGAGGGAAAATCGCCCAGTTAACTAACATAAACAGTGCTTTAAATCTACTCCAAAAGACATTGCACCTAGTATCGTACCCTCTGCATCCCTCCATGAATGGTGCTCCAAACAACAATTTAGTGAAAACAAAAAGAAAAACTCTTTAATCTTTCCAGTCTCCCCATCTTGCTACTACGCAGCCTCCCTTTACACATTATTTCTTGATCCCCAGATCAACGCAGCAGAGTCCCAAATCCAGCGAATGGAAAGATAGCGGTGTTGATTTTTTTTTTTTTATATGGATTTTGTAAGCAAACCCATCTACATCTGTTGATGCTCCTCCTCCATGTAACAACAATCAGACGTTTTTAGGCATCCACCACCTAGCATGGTCGAGTAACTGCCAACAGATTGGAGCTCAGTTTTCACCATGCAATGGCAAAAGACACGCCCCCCACCCAAAACATTTCTGATTTCCTATTTGTGGGCTCTCTCACCGTCTTAGAATCGTCTTGGTGAAGAACGCACTCCAGACCAAAGGTCCCTCCTCCCATTCCCCTTAAACTATCGCCTAAATAAACTATTCATAGCTCCCTCCATCCATCGACCTCCTGATAATAATTTTATGTCCCTCGATATCTCTCCCATGAATGTTTTTATCCCGATCCATTGCAGCCGAATGGTCCAAAATCCCCCAATGCATGTGCACGACTAAATCTTTTTGCCTTTCTTTTTCATTTTTTTTTTTTTTTAAAACAAAAATCAATTAAAATCAATAAAAGACGTCCCAAAAAAATAGCAAATTTCCTTTTTACATATCGTTCACACAGTTATGGATGATCTTTCAATCTTATCTCTAAGATTTATATATATATATATATATTTTTAACATATCTAAATTATTATCCTCACATATTATTAAATTATTAATTACCCTTAAGATAAAAAAATTATTTATTTATTTACTAATAAGCTATTTCCTTATGTCACCCAAAATTGATTTATTGGTTAAGTCCCACATTTATATAAATTATTTGGTACACTATTTAATTCCATTAACTGGCTTAACAAAGCCATTAAAATATCACCTTAATCACATAATCTGACTAAATACACAACAAGATCACAAACACACTTACGCAAAATCTTGAAAGGTCGCAATGGAGGGCACTACAGATATGTTTATTAATTTCATCTTGATTTGGAAGTGTTTTATGATCTTCCTTTGGTTCCTTGTTTATTGGCTATTGCTTTGATTTAGGTGATGAGACTTATGACTTTAAGTTGTTATGTTGACTCCTGTATGTGGTTGATTATGTAATTGTAATCCTTGAGTTTTATGATACTTTTGTATGTTGTTGGGTCTTGTGGTTACATGTTTGGATGTTCTTGGTTGAGGTCTCTTTCTTGTTAGCTCCTAGCACGGGGGGTGGGTCTTCAGACTCACATGGTCAGGTGGAACGTGCCAAGCACCCCATTGGGTCCCCAGCTGAGGATTGAGAGGTGTGGATTGGTGCTGTTGCAAGGACTCCAGAGTTGTATTTGTCTTGGAGCCAGTTTTGATACTTTGTATTCATCTATTCATTTGTATCATGCTATCTGGTGATGGTTTCACTCATATTTGGAACACTTTTGTATCATTGTACTTCTTAAATATTGTACTGTAATGAAATGCTAAACTTGGTGTGGATATTGGCTATGGCAGTTGTTATTCAATGTGTTAGGATGATCATGCATATGATGTATTTGCGTATTCAGATGGTTTCTTATCAATGAATTTTTCATGTATGTGTTATATTTGTTATTGTTAATGATTATATCTTTGGATTTTATTCTTTATTGATGTTGTATGGATCTAAGTCGCGTAATGACTCTTCGTGTACCCCAAGGGATGTATGTGTTAATGAATCTATTTAAATGAAATTCATGTTATGACTGGATGTGTATTACATGTATGTTATGTGCATTTAAAAAAAAAAAATTGTGTGGTAATTATTGTGTTGTTGTCCTTTGGGGTTCGCACGGCGGGGCGTTACACTCCCCCTCTTAGTGAAACTTGTTTCCAACAAGATTACACCACATGCTATTTTTGTCCCAATTTAAATTTTTCTTGTCATGGTACTCATTCTTTTCATTCGGTTGTTAGCTTTCATCCATGGGGTCCACATCCTCATAATCCTTCTCATCCCACCACTCATTTTAATTATTAAGAAATCCCTCCTGATAGACCTTTATTTGAGTATTTCTTCTCAAGTCTGTCTTTTGCTAGGACTTAATTTGATTAGGAAAATTATTGAAGTCCCAATTTATGAAAATTTCTTCATTTATGCTAAGGTTGGCCATTGTATCCACTGCCCTATTTCCTTCCCTTAATGAGTGAAAAATATTAACACATTGAATCTCTTGCAAAATGCTTTTACAATCTTCCAACATATCTCTAATTTTCCATATTGTTGAGATAGTCTATTATTAGCTTAGAGTCTCCTTCCATAATAGCCTTGTTTTATCCCATTTCCCTAAAGAGTTTGAATCCTATCAAAATATTTGAATCCTCAACGAAGTTATTCATAGTTGTTCCTAAGCCTTTGTTGTATCTAATTAGATAGGCTCCCTTATCATCTCTTATCACTCCACCAGTTGTAGCTCCTCTAGGATTCCCCTTTGAGCAACCATAAAAGTTGCATTTCACCCATCTTGGATCTAGGGGGATCCAAATTGTGCTCCTTATAATTTTTTTAGCCAATTGACATTATTTAAGTCATGGGAGAGCTCCCATTGTTGTTTTATGCTTAAATCATGTTGAGTTGGTTGTTTCTTAGCCTACCTATACTTGCAAATTTCCATTTTTTTGTATATTTTTCTTTTCACAATTAAACATAACTCCTTACTAGTTCTATAAGTCTCCCTAAACACTCTATTATTCCTCTCTTTCCACTACCCCCAAGCCAAAAATGGGGGAATTTGTCCCCATAGATCACAAATTATATTGTGGGAATAAGGGAAAAAGCTCCATCCTTCCACAAACAATTGGACATTAGCAGGGAAAACCCACTCCACCTTTAGAGTATTAAGAGAAAAACCCCAAACTTCTTGGACATAAGAACATTGAAAAAATAGATGCAAGTTAGTTTCCTCTTCTTCATTACAAAGGCTACATCTATTGACAAGATACCAACCTCTTTTCTTAAGGTTGTCTATCGTGATGATCTTACCATGTATAAATGTCCACTAGAAGAAATTATTTTTTTGGGATGAGGTTCTTCCTTTAGACCTTAAGCTAGTCAAAAGAACCCAATATCATAGTTTGTTGCATCATTGAATCATAAGCTGATTTGACCAAAAAACTACCACTAGTTGTTTCTGTCCAGATCCATGCATCTTTTTTGTTTCTTGAAAAAAGATCAGTATTTCCTAATTGTTTCATAAGTAGATCAATAGAAACATCTCAATCTATTGTCTACTTCCCCTTAGAACAACATTACTTAGATAGTCTTTGAAGCTTTTCCACCTGGGTCGCCATCCATCCCACACAAGATAATTAGTAACTTTTTTCCCAGTTTCTCTTTATAGTCTTATTCTAATTTGTTGGAGATATTCAAAGGATAACAGTGGGGTCAATGTGGACCAAGGGTCATCCCAACAATTAGTGTTGAGCTCATTACTAATCCTCATTTATGCACCTTTAATCAACACTCCTCTAATTTTAAGGAGATTATTCCAAAACACAGACCCATGTGGAAGCTCCTTCCTTAGAAAATAGCTAGCATCCTTATTGTTAAGATACTTGGCCCTAAGGATAGTGGCCCAATATTTTTCATTTTCCAAGAGAAACCAACCCATTTTTTCCACTAAAGCCTTCTTAAACAATTTTAATCTTTTGATGCCTATCCCTCCTTTTTTTGAGACATACACCTTCTCCCATTTGATAAGAGCCATTATTTTCCTTTCCTCCACTCCTAACCATAAAAATATTCTTTGAATTATTTCAATTCTCTCAACAATATAGGAAGGTATATTAAACATTAAGAGATAATAGACAGGAATATTCTAAAGGGAAGCCTTTAAAAGCTAAATTTTTCTAGCCAAGCTCAAAAATTTACCTTTCCAATTGGCCAATTTTTTTTGGACTTTCTCCACAATATAATTCTAGTAGTTTCTCTTTGAATTTCAAGAGAAAAAAGGAAGGCCAAGATAAGTAATAGGTAGTTCTGCTTCTTGACATCCTAAAATACTTATCACTTTATCTTGCACAAGTTGGCTAGTATTGAAGAAATATATTTTGCTTTTTTGGTAATTTATACACTATCCAAACATTTCAGCATAATTATCCAGAATAGTTTTCCATTGTTTAGCTTCAATAACTAACGCCACCCCCATTAGAATGGTATCATCAACAAATTGTTGATGTGAGGCTGGGGACAAAGAAGAAGAAGCACAAAAACCCTTCAAAGACTTATTATTAATCTATTTCTATATGTTGCGGCCAAGAGCTTCTTTCACAATAACAAAAAGGTAGGGAGATAAGGGATCCCCATGCCTTATCCCTCTAACAAGTGAGAAAAAACCATGGGTAATAACATTAACTAGAACTGAGTACTTTAGGGTAGTAACATAGGCTTTTATCAAATTGAGAAATTTACCTTTGAAGCCATTTTTATCCAAAACAACAAATAAAAAATTCCAAGTAACCCTACCGCAAGAATTGGAGATGTCCAATTTCAACACCATACTTTCCTTTTTGTTGTAATCCATAGAGTGCAAGATCTCATGAGTATAGATAGTTGCATCTAGAATTTTCCTTCCCTAAACAAAACCTTTTTGATTAATAGCAATCAGCTTTCCTAAGACTAGTTTCAACTTGTTGACAATGATTTTGGAGAAAATCTTATAAGTAGTGTTACATAGACTTATTGGTCTATAATCATTCATTGAAGCAGCTTCATTGTATTTTGGGACAAGGGCCTAAAAATTGGTGTTCATCTGATTCAATATTTTACCCGATCTAAAAAAATCTTTGACAACTATTAAGAGGTCTTTAGAAAAAATCTCCCAGTAAACTTGAAAGAGGCTATGAGGGAAACCATCAAGTCCCAAAGCTTTGAAGGCTCCAAAATACAAAATAGACACCTTCACCTCTTCCATAGTAACACTCTTAGCTAATTCTTTCAAGTCATCTTCTGTAATAACATATTAGGTATAACCTACAAGAATTCCTCCAAATCCAAGTTATCAACCCTTTAAGGCTCCTGATAATTTGAAAAAAAAGGAAACAAATTAGCTATTTCATCTTCCCTTTCAATTTTAGTACCATTAGAGGTAATGATGGATTTGATCCTATTTCTTCCTCTATGCTCCATAGTTGATTGGTGGAAACATACACTTAAGCTATATATATATATATTATATATATATTATATATATCATTAAATTGGTATGAACATATGCTCATAACCTACGCTAAATGCTAAACATGGTGACTAGCCGAATACAAGGACAACCAAAAAATGATCAAAGAGATTTAAATTACACAATGGTCACATAATGATTGCATATATCTGCAATACATAACGACCACAATAAACACCGAGAATTGTATTTCATGCCAGCCAAGTAACTAACATTAAGGTTTAGAAAACAATAAAAATGGGAGTTTAGGGGCAGGGTACATATATTCAACAAAGCATAATGGAAATTTTATCAGAGGTGCATTTGAAACTTCCCTTGAAGATAAGTATGTAAAATGAAAAATATTAAACAAGGCACTGTAGAAATTGAGAAATCCAACTTCACAGACCTCAAGAATCACCAACATGCAATAACCTATTATAGAGAAAAGATATCCAAAACCAAAGAAGATGTTATGCAAGCCTTAATTGAAAGATTGCATTAATGAGAATAAACTAGAAAATGATATTGGATTGAATATTTTAAAAATCATAAAAAAAACCTTTAAAAAGGTAGAGCATGCAAAACCCTAAACCTAACTTAAGCAAAAAGATAGCTCAACAAGATAAGGATGACTAAATTCAACCTAGGACTTAAAATTAATGCCTAAGTAAACTTATGAAAGTGTAATTAAATAATTAATTACACCAACACCCCCCCATAATTGCAACTTAGGGAGAATCAAATTATTATGCAAAAGATGCAAAGGATGCAAAATATGTAAGAGATGGGTCCTGACAACAAAGGCCTAATCAGGTACCCATTTACAAATGCAATACAAATGGGGTAAAGGAGAAAACCACATGGGAATAAAATGCCTCCCCAAAAGATGTAGAAAATATAAGTGATGAAAGATGGAGGACTCCATAAGACACCCCAAGGACACCATTCATCATGAAGATACATTAATGATCCCCCCATAAGAAAGGAATAAAAAGACCACATAGCCCCCCCAAAATGAAGTAGCTCCAAAAGGACTGAAGAAACCGCATCTCCTGAAAGAAGTGAGGGAAGAGGTTGAATGATTGCAATCTCTGAAGGTGAAGTAGGTGTAGCCAAGGATGTCTTCACTAAAGTAGGTGTGACCTCAACTAATGAAGACATCAAAGAAGGTGAAAACTCAAGAGTAGCCTCCAAATATGGATGATCAATAAGGTTTTGTTGCACTGAAATAGAAGAAACCACATTTTTAGCCATAGAAGTATCAACAGTAACAACATGAGGGGGAGGATATGGAATGGAAGGCTCAAGAATTGGATCCAAAGAAAGAACACTGATATTCAAGAAGCCAAATGTCTCCTTGGAATGATGATTCACACTAGAAGTGTGAGGAGCAGCTGTAGGAATAGAAGCACCATTAGTAGCAAAGTCTGTAAAGGAATACAACTAAGATGAGTGATCCACCACCCTAGTAGCAATAACTGCTCTACTCTCCAAGTCTTTGATAATAACCAAATCAGGTGTGAACTCCATAGATCTTCCATTGCCTCCATGTGTGATCTAATATATGGAAAGAAGGTTGTTCATCAAATGAGGAACACACAAGACATCCCAAAAAGTGTTGTCCCCGAAACTAATAGACCCCTTCCCTATAACACTCATGTATGTATTGTTTCCCATCAAAATAGGAGACATAGTGCAAGGCTCAAAGTAAGTGAAAATAGACAGTGAAGATGCCATATGATGAGATGCTCCTAAATCTAGAAGTCATCTCCCTGATCCATGACTTGAAAAAGAATGAAGATCATGTCCCTTCATGTTTGATGAGGTATGCAAACTAGTTGTGCCCTTTCCAAGCTGTTCAGAAGAAAAAGAATGAGGGGAAGAAGAGGATGTAGGAATCTAAGAAGGAAAATCAATTATATCTTTCTGAAGAAGATGTTTTAGCTCATCAATATCCTTCTTGTAGCAACTATGTTTTGCATGTCCCTCCCTCTTGTAATATGCATATGTAGTCTTCTCCTTCTTAGATGATTTCCCCTTAAAAGAGGAGGATGAATCTAAGATTCCTTTTTCTTCTCATGATATTTGGAATCCTTTTGTTTCTATTTCTTTCCTTTTTCAGTAGAAGCCTTCTAATCTTTGGGCTCCTATGATGCAATAAATGTTTGTGATGAAGAAGATTTCACCGTGCCCATGCTAGCTAACTTAGCTTGCTCTCAAGTGAGAGATGAAGAAAAGTAATCAATCGAAGGAATAGTGAATCTTGTACCAAGAGCATAATGAGTGGCATAAAAGGTAGAGACAAAAACTGAATATTCAGGTCCAAGCTTAGAAAGAATGGAAAAAATCAACTGATAGTCCTACTTTTGAATACCACACTGTGACAACTATAAACAAAGAGATTTGAATTTTGTGAAGAAATCTTGGATGCTATCAAAATCCCTAGGAATTAAGCTAATGAGCTCATTCTCCAACTAGAATCCTCTCATAGTATCTTGCTTCCCAAACAAAGACTCCAAAGTAGTCCAAATATGATTGGGTATAGTACAAGACTCAATATGAAAAAGAAGATAAGGAGAAATAGATAGACATAATGTACCAAAATTTTTATCACATCTAGTGAACCACTTTCTCTTTTCACTAGCACCTTCAGGTTCAACTTCAGTACCCATGGTCATTCTGTACAACCCTTTATGCTTCAAAAGAATCTCCATTTTTTTTACCACCCAAGATAGTTGAATGGAGTAAGGGGTGTAATATTATGTTAATCCATGAAAAAAAAATAGTATAGACTCTCAAATGTAAAAAATATTCCCCTTTGATCCCAAAAAAACTCCTGATTGCATGTTTCCCAAGAAATAACCCAAAAAACAAAGGCTGAGTTTTGAAAAAAATTAGATACCTAGAAAAAAATCTAGAAAAATCAGGTCTAATATCTGTGAAGAGGATGTAACTAGCTTTCCAATGCCACTTGAATCATGAAAAACAGATAAGTGAGGAAAAAGATATGCCCTCCGGAGTGAAAACAAAAACTTCTAACTTTAGAGGCCAAAAAAATCATAAAAAAAAACCAAAAAATGAAACCTACAACACTAGATCAGTGTTAGAATCAACTTTCCAATGGTATCTTGTTTTTGAAAAATAGAGATTGTATGACCAGTTTATGCCCAATTTACTGAAACTGCTCTGAATCTGCCCAATAGCCTTTTTGTAGCCCTCAGGGGCTAAAAAATGTTTGGCCCCTAGTCCTATAATCGACCAGGGGGCTAGTGGCAGGGTGCTTTAGCAGAACCCTCGGTCACTGATATGATTGGGGCTAGTGCTAAGGTGGCTGATGGGGGCTGGCTCAAGGCTCCTGGTCCTCCAAAGGATTGTGACCTGGGGCTAAGGAGCTAGCAAGGCTGAAGATTGGTGCACGAAGGAGACAATTGGTGGTGGTGGCGACCTAGTGGCTCGCGGGAGGTCGCAGGTGGCTACGACCTTGGGGCAAAAAAATATTTGCCTCTCCAGTTGACTGTGTCCAAAATGGAAAAAATTTATATGAAAATAGGGGTTTTTGGGTGCTACAGACTCATTGGTGAGGTCCGTTTTGTCCAAAAATGCCCAAAAAAATAGGCTACCCAGAAATCCACAAAGAATATGTTTGGCTTGAAACCCTTCCATGGAAAAAATCATTGTAAGGAAATATCTTCAAAAGATGAATAGGTAGCTACAGGTCTAGAGCTCTAATACCATGCAGAAGTTGAGAAATCCAACTTTACAGACCCCAAGAATCACTTGCATGCAATAACCTATTATAGAGAAAGATATCCAGAACCAAAGAAGACATTTTGCAAGCCTCAAGTCAAAGATTGCATTAATAGGAATAAACCATAAAATGATATTGGATTGAATATTTTACAAATGATACAAAAAAAATTTAAAAAGGAAAAGCATGCACAACCCTAAACCTAACTTGAGAAAAAAGATAGCTCAACAAGATAAGGATGACTAAATGCAATATATGACTTAAAATTAATGCCTAAGTAAACTTATGAAAGTGTAATTAAATAATTAATTACACCAACAGGAACATGAACCATTTGACAAAAAACCTCAAAGAAATTTGGTCTCATCTAATGCCATCATTGAGGAATGTATTCAAAATGGATTGCTTGAAAAGATTTAGTAAAATTTCAACTAATATAGACAACAAGATATTCACAAAACTGGTTTGATAAAAAGGCTTCACAAACTTTCAAACATATGCAATTAGCAAGTGTAATGCCAAACTCTACAACTTTGCCAGTGCCCTTGCAACTTGGGGCTAGAATGAGAGCTTGGAATAGGCTAAGGAAATCCATCAGAGTATAAAGAATAAAGTAGTTATGTTAGATGTTATGGTTGTAATTGACTTGTTAAACATGTATGTATAATGCACAAGCACATACTAGACACATGAGTTGTTCATAGAAAGCCTCCAAGAGATGTCATATCATGGAATGAAATGAATGATTGTAGAATGTGCACATAATGAAATTTACAAGGAAGCTCACAAATATTTGAATTATTGAAGCACTCTAGAACACATCCTAACATTGCAAGTTTTGGTTGTGTTCTACGTGCACACAATCAAGCAGGTTTAGTGGATGAGGGTTGCACATACTTTACACATCAGCAACCCTTATTGCGTTAAATATATAGTTGATCAAAAGGTGTGTATGGTTGACCTTCATGCCCATGTTGGCTATCTAT
This sequence comes from Sequoia sempervirens, assembly GCA_007258455.2. Taxonomy (NCBI): domain Eukaryota; kingdom Viridiplantae; phylum Streptophyta; class Pinopsida; order Cupressales; family Cupressaceae; genus Sequoia; species Sequoia sempervirens. The sequence continues at coordinate 163,661,308 of VDFB02026320.1, read as the reverse complement.
AGGACACCCTAAATCCTATTACTAAAATACTAGTAATTCTCATTTTAATAACATACTCTAAAAACAATCATAGAAACCTTATTTTTAGACTATAGTTCACCAAATTGGAGAAGTGAAAGGTAATACTAGAGAGGAGGAGTTTGGAGGAGCGAATACCATAGAAAAATGTTTCCCTACATCCCCTCTACCTATTCCCAAAATTAAAAGTTCACTCTCATAGGTTGTAGTTGTGAGTGCCCTAGTAGCCATGTATGCAAAATTCCCTTTGAAACTTTTAAGTGAATGCAACTAGTAGTGTAAAGCCATACTCCTCAACCTTTTCCAACATTCTACAAATTTTCAAGCCAATGTTATTGATAGGCATGAAATTTCCTCTACAAATTTTACCAACATCCTACTTGCCTATTCCAAATGGGTGCTTGGAAACAAGATAGGGACATCCATCGAAGAATAAAGGATGAACAAATTATTTTTGTAGAGGTTGAAGATGCAGCTGCCTTTGTAGACATGAATGAAAAATGCAGAACCATATACATGGCACGTCAACTGTTTAACAAAATATGCAAATCCAAGATGTAATTCGTAGTTGTGGAGGCAAATTCCATACTATGGACATAAGGACAAGCACACAAGGTGTTTGATAGAATACTTCGCCAAAGAAAATGGGATCTCATGGAATACCCACCTGCCTATTATGCACAACTGCCTTTGATAGAAATGCATGCAGAATTTGGATACAAAGACAAGGCACATGACTGAATGAAAGAATGCCTCAAAGAAGCGTGGTGAGAAATGTAGGATATTCCTCCCTAGCTGTCATGATGTGTGCCTTTGTTTTACTCATAATTATAACTTTGGGGTATAATTTTATATACAAAGTACCTTGACATATCAATTTTACACTTTTCTATAAAAATATCAAGAATATTTCAGTCATATTATTTGTTTCATCAAGATTACCCAACTAACCTACATTTTAAATTTTACTAATATCTTTCAACATGACTTCTTAAGTCTAAAAATATATTATTGCTCTAGTATATGTATAACCATTTCTATAGAGGTAAATCAAATAACTTTTAATATTACTCTTCGTTATTATTATTATCATTTTACTTCTATTTCATTCATCATTGTAATACATTAAAATTAATAAATTAAATATACATTACGACAAATATATATATATATATATTTGTCGTAATGTATATTTAATTTATTAATTTTAATGTATTACAATGATGAATGAAATAGAAGTAAAATGATAATAATAATAACGAAGAGTAATATTAAAAGTTACTTCATATATATATATATATGTATGTATACCAATGATAATATTAATTTTAATATTTGTATGTAATAATATCTATTATTTAATTTATTTGCTTCATTATGCATTTACCCCCTAAGAGAGAATTATTACTAAACTTGAGCTTCTTTTTAAACCAATAGCTAATTTTAATACAAGAATATGCTTATTATTATTTTTATCCAAGAAATCATTTAAAGATTATTAATGGTGATCAGAATATTATTTAATCAAGTTGATAATAATATCAATATAGCAATTTAATTTAATTATATATTAACAACCACATCCTTTATATTTTAAATTCCCACTTTATTTAAATTTCCTTGTAATTTAAAATTTAAATATAATTAACTAATCTAACAAGGCCATCAAACTATTAAGTTCTCCACAAATTTTAAGATATAATAACCAATGAAATACATGACATAATGGATAACTACCTACTTGAAGAACAAGTAAGGCCAAAACGGAGGGACTTACATACGTTCACCTGTGTGTGAATTGTTTTGGTAGAGTTGGTCTTTTATGGATTGGGAGAAATGTTTCTACTTCGCAGTCCTCTGTTGTTCTATTTTAAATCTTACGGATTTGGAATGTGTCTTATAATGGTGTTCTCTTGGTTCTGGAAAAGATGCATGTGGTTTTGGTGATTCAGAAGTCAATTTTTAGAGTTGTATGTGCTTACACAGTCCAGATGAACTGATGGAAGGTGTTCATTGTTCAAATATTGTTTCACTTTTTGCGAATGTATCTGAAGGAGCCTGAGATGTGTTCTTGTGCATAATGAAGCATTTTTCATCATTCACATGTTATCTTCTTGTTGGAAAGTGTGTACATCAAATTTCATTTATTTTTTCATTAGGTTTGGCTGACCTGGTATTTACACTTCATTTGAAGGATTAAATTTAATTAAGGAAGCATGTGGTTTATCCGAGACACTATTTTTTGGTCTTGGTTAAGTGTTTTCTTATTGGTCCACTCTCATTATTGTCCACTGCGGGAATGTTGAGTTGCCAACCTAATTTGAATTTATGAAATGAAGCTTATGTGGTCGACCTTGGAGAAAGTTTCTAAGGATGAAGATGGTATAAATGCAAGTCGAATTGGGAAGAATTGGATGGTGATGCAAATTGATGAAGTAAGCTACAAATCAAAAGAGCAAAAGTGTATGAAAGTGAGTTGAGGAAGTAGTACTTCATTGTGTTAGATTCCTGAAGGCAGTGAGTTGAAGGTTTTTGCAATCTTGTAATCAATCCTACAGATGTGTGTAAATTGCTTTGGTGGATTTTTTTTTTCTTTTGTATCAGTAGGTAGTGAGCCTCCTTGTTGGACAGTGAGTCCTCTCTATTGGTAGTGAGCCTTTGTATTTGGACTATGAGTCCTCTTATGGGCAGTGAGCCCTTGGAAATGAGCCTCTATATTTGATTTTTTAATCTATTTATATTGTGAGTTAATCCTCATCATGGTTTTTCCCTTATTGGGTTTTCCACATAAAAATTTGGTGTTCATTGTGTTGATTTTACTTTTTGTTATTTGTGTTTCATGTTCATACTTAATAACAAAATAGTGTGGTTGTGGAATTGATAAGTGTTGAAGTTTTACGTTTGAATTTTTCTGACAGTTGATTCACCCCTCCTCTCAGTTGTCCCGCACCTTTTTAACAATTGGTATCAAAGCTTTTGTTCCTTGGTGTAGAGCTTAACGTCTTAAGGAAGATTCAATGGTGCATAAGTTGGAAATCCCTACGTTCGAAGGATTTGATTAGAGTGATTAGAAAGTGCAGATGAGAGGATATATTGTTTTTCTTGGTTACAAGACTTGGAAGGCTATTGAGATGAATTATTTTGCTTTGATGAGTGGTCCTACTACTATAGATGAGGTTTTTTTTTATGAGGAGAATGAGAAAGTGAGGTATGCCATTTACATTGCTCTATCTAAAACTGAGAAAACTAAGGTTCTTTCTTTGGGCATTGTACATGAAGTCTAGAAGTTGGAAGAAATGTATGAAGGAAATGAAAGAGTAAAATTGACAAAGAAGTTGGTGGAAAAGCACATATATGAGAATCTAAAAATGGAAGAAGGTGAAGATTTCACAAGCTATTTCTAGAGGGTTGAGATGACAACAAATGAATTTAGGAATCAAGGGGGAAACCTAACAGATGAAGATATAATTGAGAAGATCTTAATAATCCTACTTGATTGTTACAATGATAAGATCTCTAAGAAGTATACTAAAGAATATTTATTCGACACTTTGATAGCATTTGAGATGAGAAAGTTAGGGAAAGAAGAAAAGAAAGAAACAAAATTTAAGGCAATGAAGATTGAATATGATCTAGATAGTGATGGTTCTAATTAGTTGGAAGAGAATTTCACCATAAATTTGAAGAAAGGTATTGGAAAGTATAAAGGTATGTTTCCCTTTAAATGTTTTAGTTGTGGTAATATTCATCATTCTACTTCAAGATGTTTGAATAGATCTATACATAAGAAGAACAAGGATTATAAAGATAAGGATAGAAAGGATAAAAAATACAAGAAGCTATATTAAGTTAAAGAAGAAGCCAAAATTTGTGATGATGAATCTAAAAAGGAGGGTGATGATAGTGAATTCTTGTTTTTAGCTTTGGGAAACAAATCTGTATTTGCTAAACCTAGAAAATGTGCAAGGAAAAATTCTTTGGAGAAAAAAAAGAATAAGATGAAAGGTACTTTGGTCACCTCCTTTCATGCAAGACAGGATGAATACTACTGGGTGATTGACAGTGGATGTTCTAATCACATGATTGGAGATAAGAGTAAGTTCACTAAACTTGAAAATTATGATGGTGGTTTGGTCACATTTGGTGATGACTCAAGAGCTAAGATTTGTGGGAAAGGTACAATTATTTTTTATGGAGTACACAACATTGATGATGTATAATTGTAAAAGATTTCTAGATTCGATTTTGTGTTAATTTTTTGCATCAACGTTTCAGATCACACTTTGTGATCCATCATTGGGATAAAAATTAGAGCACAAGAATAGAATGAAAAGATGAAGACCAAGACAAGCATAAAAAGGATAGAGAAGGCGAGTGAGAAGGATTTGCACACAAAACAAGGCACAAGAGGGCAATAACTTGACAAGAGAGAAAATCATAAAAAGAAAACAAGAGACACCATGCCATAAACTAGATAAAATTCAAACAATTTAAAAGAAAAAGAAAGAAATAAAATGAGGACAAGCTCAAATGATTTCTCAAATAATATCAAATCAAAGATATTAAACATTAAAGAATATATATATAATAATAACATTTAATAAAGAGAGAAGAAGACAACTACAAAGAAAATAAGAAAAAAACAAAATTGAAAAAATAAAGATCAATTTTATTAATCCAAAAAAAAACCTAAATTGTTATTGAAAAGAAACTAAAAAATTCAAAATAATATATAAGAAAATAGAAAAAAAAGCAAAACAAAAAATGAATATGAAATTATAATTATTTATATATATAGAGAGAGAGAGACTGCAAAACTAAATATGTATTATCAAATATACAAGTACAAGTCTTAAATATTATATATATAAATATATATATTATTTTGAATTTTTTAGTTTCTCTTCAGTAACAATTTAGATTTTTTTTTGGATTAATGAAATTGATCTTTATTTTTTCAATTTTTGGTTTTTTCTTATTTTCTTTTCAGTTGTCTTCTTGTCTCTCTATTAAATGTTATTATTATTATTATTTTGCTAAGATTGATATTAATTTAACATTATTTGAGCAATCATTTGAGATTTTCCTCATTTTATTTCCTTCTTTTTCTTTTAAATTGTTTGAATTTTATCCAATTTATTTCATTGTGTCTCTTGTTTTCTTTTTATGAATTTCTCTCTTGTCAAGTTATTGCCCTCTTGTGCCTTGTTTTGTGTGAAACTCCTTCTCACTCCTCCCCTTCTCTATCCTTTTTATGCTTGTCTTGGTCTACATATTTTCATTATATCCTTGTGCTCTAATTTTCATCCTGATGATGGATCACAGAGTGTGATCCGAAACGTTGATGTAAAAAAATAACACACAATCGAATCCATATATCTTTTACAATTATCTATATGGATTATGGAAACTTGTTATCTCTGACTGATGATGTATATTATGTAAAGGTTTTGAAGAATAACCTTTTGAGTGTTGGACAGATGTGTAGCAATGGTTTTAAACTTGTGTTTCAGAATAATACTTGTGAAATTAGAAAAGGATCCAGAGATATGGTTATTTCATGAAGGAGAACTCATGGAAACATCTATCAGCTTAAAGGTGTGGATGGTCAGTGCCTTGTATCTCAAATCAATGAAAGTTGGTTATGGAACCAAAGAATGGGACATGTAAACTTTGATAATTTGGTCAGAATCAGTTCAAGAGATGTTGTTTGAGGTCTACCTAAAATCACAAAGCCTGCTAATACTATTTGTAGAAGTTGTCAGTTAGGGAAATAGACAAGATGCAGCTTTAAGGGAAAAGAGAAATCTAGTACTAGAATATTGGAATTAATTCATACTGACCTCTATGGTCTGACTAGAACATGAAGCCTGAATGGTGATAGGTATTTCATGCTCCTTATTAATGATTATTCTCAAATTACACAGGTTTCTTTTCTTAGATAGAAGACTCGGGCTCTTCCAAAGGATAATTTTGAGTATCTTAGGGAAAGGTTGGGGGTCATTGGCCCTTAGAACTAGGGTGTGCATGTTTAGCATTCCGTGGCCATTGTATAGGATATTGTCTTTGATGGTTTTTCATATCATGTGTTTCCATCAATGAAAAAGGGGGAGATTGTTGCAAGTATGAGCAATTTTGGTGGTGTTGTCATTGATGTCAACATAGTTCAGTATGTTGCAGATTGTACATGTATAGTTGAGATGCTATTTAGATGTTCTCAATACATGGAGCTATCTTTATGATGTTGCAGATGTGTTGAAATAATGATTTTCCAAGTGCTTTTGAGAAAATTAATAAACAAAGAAGTCAGAGTTATGAATGTGATATGGTATGTGAAATGTGTTTCTCTTGTGTTGATCCTATGCTTGTGCAGATCTAAAGGTTTGCTAATGGTGATCTAGTGGTGATATCTCTTGAGTTGTAGTTTTTGGTTTGATGGGATGTGAAAGTTACGTTCACCGATGTGTAAACTATTTTGGCGGAGTTGGTCTTCTATGGATTGGGAAAAATATTTCTGCTCTGAAGTCCTCCACTATTCTATTTTAGATCTTGTGGGTTTGAAATGTGTCTTATAATTGTTTTCTCTTGGTTTTGGCAAAGATGCATGTGGTTTGGTGATCTAAACGTCAAGTTTCAGAGTTGTTGTATGTGTTTGCATAGTCTGGATGAACTAATGGAAGGTGTTCGGTGTTTGAAGATTATTGCACTTGTTGTAGATGTATCTAAAGAAACCTAATATGTGTTCTCATGCATAATGAATCATTTTGCATAATCCTTGTGTTATCTTCTTGTTGGAAAGAGTGTACATCAATGCTCATTTGTGTTTTCATTAGGTTTGGCCAACCTGGTGTTTATACTTCATTTGAAGAATTAAATTTAATTAATGAAATGTGTGGTTGATCCAAAACACTAATTTTTTTCTCTTGGTTGAGTATTTTTTTATTGGTCCACTCTCATTCTTTTCCATCGTGGGAATGTTGAGTTTTTGACCTAAATTGAATTTATGAAATGAAGCTTATGTGGCCGACCTTGGAGAAAGTTTCTAAGGATGAAGATGGTATAAATGAAAGTAAAATTGGGAAGAATTGGATGGTGATGCAAAGTGATGAAGTAAGCCACAAATCAAAAAAGCAGAAGTGTGTGAAAGTGAGTTGAGGCATCATTACTTCATTGTGTTAGATTCTTGAAGGTAGTGAGCTAAAGGTTTTTGCAATCTTTTAATCAAGGCTATAGATGTGTATAAATTTTTGTGGTGGATCTTTTGTTCTCTTTTTTATTAGTAGGAAATGAGCCTCCCTGTTGGATAGTGAGTCCTTTCTATAGTAATTGAGCCTTTTTATTTGGATAGTGAGTCCTCTTCTAGGAAATAAGCCCTTGGCGGTGAGCCTCTATAGTCAGTTTTGTAATCTCTTTATATTGTGAGTTAATCCTCACCGGGGTTTTTCCCTTATTCAATTTTTCACATAAATATCTAGTGTTCATTGTGTTTCATGTTCATACTTAATAACATAATAGTGTGGTTGTGGAATTGATAAGTGTTGAAGTTTTAAGTTTGAATTTTTGTGACAACTGATTCACCCCTGTCTTAATTGTCCTATTCCTTTTTAAAACACTAATACTATTGGCCCATGTGATGTATCCCCTATTATTGGTGTTTCATTTAGACCTTATGGTGGCCCTAATCCCCCCCCTCCTAGTGGTCCCATCACTCTTGACCTCTGTGACTGTCCACTCCATTGTGATGTCCCTGACATGTCACTAACAAAATTGAGCCACCACTCTGTTGGTACCACTTGCTCATAGTGGCTCCTTTAATGTTGGGATTCCTTGGTAAGTAGCTCTATGTGAATCTACATGTCTCCCAACACCAATCCCATCCCTGAGAAGAGTGCTTTTCATGCCTCAACTCAATCTTATCGTACTATATCTAGCTACCTCTCTCCCTTGCACCTATGGTTTCACCTATGTCTATCCTTTGGCTTGTACTTGTGCATGTAACATTTGTACCTATGATTGCAACATCTATACTTGGGATCATAATATCTGAATCCATAGTAGAGTGTTGTCTTTCTCTACTATCCACTCTCTCAATCTACCTTGCAGTCACTTGCCTCAGCCTACAAACTATTCCTCTCTACCTATACCACAACTATCTCCTCCCCTCATTCCTCTCCCTGTACTAGAGACTTTCTCCCCTCCCCCCTATCCTCCTCCATCATCCCCTCCTCAATCTCCTCCACTACTAACTCCTCCTCCTCTCCTCTCGCTTGTCTTCATGGCTAACCTACCTACCCTGAGGTCCCTTGCCTCTATCACCTTTGTTGAACTCACCTCTCCCACCCCTACCTTCCTCTCCTCTCCCGCTATCTCCTCCTCCTCATCCTCCACCCAATCCCAACTCTCATCTATGTTGGGTGAAAATTATGTAATCCCTTTTTAACAAATTACAAAAATTGATTTCAACCAAATTTGTGTGAGATAAAATCTCTCCTCTCAAAAGGGAAGCTTCCCTTCTTACTGTGTATTGAAACTAAGTAAAAATAAGTAAGTATTCACAATAATG